>JAODUI010000025.1:7390296-7417388 GCA_027563995.1 Papilio gigon
AGCGGTCTACATTAATACGTACAGCAACATACTTGTTTCTACCACTGTGCGTGAGACTGGGCCATAGACAGCGATGTATGGAATTGTGTTAATTTAACCCTCATGAAAAATAAACTTTGAGTTGTACCGTATTTGTACGACATATATTTTTCTTTTTTTATATCGACCCAGACATGATGTCTATAGCGATCTAAGACGTAAGACATATGCGTTATTAAGAAGTAAATAATGCGTGGTGAATACATAATTGTTTTCCCATATCTTCATTGCGAGTTGACACGGTAAACGGGACACTTTGTTGAGACGAATCTTATGCACTTGACCGTTACAAGTAACGAGTCATTCGGATATCACGGTTACGGCGGGTTATCATGCAATAATCTTAACGGTATTGACGTTTACTAATAAATTCGCAGTTATATCGACTCTTGTATACTGAAAAAGCATGTCCATCAGACAAGTTTGTTTAATTGGCTTTAGAAAAGTGTTTTGCGTATTCCGGTTGATAAGGAATTTACAATGTTTGTGTAGCCATTGAAAAATACTTCATTGAACATTACACAATTGATATTTAAAATGCTTAGGTTATGGACATCCACATCGATTTAACATCTAATCATCAACGTGCTCTTTTTTCTATGGATGGACGGCACAGTATTTACTACTCTTCCATACATCTCTAACAGCTGACAAATCTGAACTCACACACTTAAGCATATCCCCTTTCACACAATCCATCAACAACGTCGGTTTTCCTCTACCTTTATAGCCATGTACATTCATAGGTACAAGAATAGGTGACGAAGACCTAAATTTATTAAGTCTTGAGCACCGGCACAAAGTGGCTTTCTGTGTTTTACAGGTTACATTTTGGAGAGTGAGCACAGGAATAGCACGAGTTAATTCCCCCATCCTCATTCTGCCATCGGACATTTAGACACAAGGCAGGTCTTCACCCCTTCATAGTCGACGTGCCGCGCGCTCTGACGAAACGATTTGAAGGAATAAGTTGCCGGCGTCAGTTTTTCCAACCAAGTACGATTTGGGGAGCTTCAATACTAGAGTCAATAGACACTTCCTAAACTAGAACGTACCATATTTCGACCACATCATCATTTGATCAAGCGTTAGTTTAGATTTCATTAAAAAAAACCTCTTCACCTTCTTGTTAACATCTGAATACTGATTTACTTTGTTATTGGTAATTATAATCTAAGAAAAGTCCTAACATAGAAATCTTTAGCAATTAAACTATTAATAAGCAAATATTTCATTCATTGTTGCAAAGAGTGAACAGCTGCACAAAATGCCAAAATGATTGCTCAATTATTATTCCCGACTAACAGCGGCTTTTGCCACCAAAACCCGTGCGGTTGTAACATTGTTACATGATTTGGAAACAATGACAATTTTGATTAAAACCGTTCACTGATCACTAGATGTAACCGAAATTATTTCAATTATTCTATTTGAATTATTAAAACTTTCGTAAGACATTTCGGTATACTACTTATAAAAACGGCTTTCCTCATGTGTAGATCAGTATCGATACCGACCAGTTTCGAGCCCATCGGGAGCACTTTGTGGCCCGTCGCTCACCATACTCTACTAGGTAGTAGGTACTACTCACTAATCGGTACGGAAACCGATTTACACGTGAGTTAAGAAGTTTTTACAAGTGGTATAATTGTTGTATTGGTCCTATTTACTTAAAATAGCATTTTATGAAATTATAACAAACGTACTTTCTTCGCATTAGTGACGACGTGTGTCGACTCAAAAGCCGTGTGTTGTGTAATAGGCCCATGACCTTAGAGCTATTCGACTCGGTCACTTCCTACACGACCGGAGGTTATGTAAGAATGTTTAACGCCAACGTACAGTGATAAGGCACGCTCCGAGCTTTATAGAGCGGTAAACAATGGCCTATGCTTACAAAGCTACCTAATAAAACAACTAATATTGTATATTAACTCCAGCCTATGAAAATAAACATGTTTAATACAAGTTTGAATTCAAATAAACGTGATTTTTTTTTGTAGTTCAGTAAGTTATGTTTAATCGTAAAACATTCACACTTATTCAAAAGATTTATCGGAGAATATTAGTTTCCCATTATTAACATTTTATTTATTTTTTAATTAAAATTTTAACAAATCGTTTATTTTTTTAATTTCATCTAACAATGAAACGTAATTAGTAGCATCAATATCTTGATAACTTATTGGTTAATTAAAAAATAACTATAACTTAAAAAAATCAAGTATACAGTTTAATAATCGAATCTTAAAGATTCTATACCTTTGTAAATTATATGTACGGATAAATCCCCTTATGTCTGACGACTTACTATGTTGAAGCCTGCACATGGATTTACAGTAATTGCTTCGTCTGTCAGTCAATCGCATCGGGAATATCTGACGCATATGCAGGCTGCTGCTTGCATATTTCCGATACCGCATACCTTTAGTAAATTCTCCCGTAATATACGACGAATATACAGAACGCGGTAGAGTCGACGTTATATTAGTAACTTGATTGTTCGCATCCGAAATTCGTGTACAAACACAATCTGCTACCTGAATATAAAAAGAAAAAAAACGAATTAGGTAACAGCTTACACCTATCTACAACAGAATTTCATACGTTTGATTTTCAATTTCGAACCTTAAATTCATTCAACAATAGAATTCATTTTCCTCCAAACCAGTCTATATCGCATTGTAGATATCAATAATCTGAAAAGTACACCGCAACGTGCAAATAAAGTTGCTCTTCTGAACTTGGTAAAATACATTTCGTTGTAAAGTAAAATATGCATTGGCATCGCTCCCTCCATCTTTCAATATTTCCCTTTTATGGTATTAGAGGAGAGTACACTTGTTTGCATTCTCTGTTTGTGTTTGCTAATGAAAAGAATTAAAAATGCTTTAAAGGAATTTCGTTACTCGTAATATTCACAATTTAAATGTATTAACTACCTCGTTATAAAATGCATATATTTATATAAAATTGTAGAATATTTTGATACTTTTTTAATGTTTACTTTAATAAGAGACCCGTTAAAAATATCGCCAGACTGTTTTTAATTTTTTTAACTAACCGTTGGTGTCCTCTGTGTTTCAAGAGTTGAATATATTTTCGCACTGTCTCGGCAGTGTAAACCGATCGTACAATTTGACGCCACATGCGACAGATAAATTGTTTCAATAAACTAGCAACATTTTCTCGTAACTACCTTAGCAACAAGAAAGTTAGACAGAGTTGTTTGAAGCAACACGAGTTTACAACTCGTATTGAATCACTGTAGACGTTTGCCAATTTCTTTAGTTAAAGTGAATTTAATCATGTGTATATATTTTTAGATGGATAGAATATTCATATTATCGTGAGCCTTTGGTTGCCCACTGTTGGATATAAGTCTTCCCCAATACCCTATTTTCCATTCAACATTACATTACAACATTAGTATTAAAGTGTTGTTTCACTAAGGTCTCAAATTAGAAACAACTGCAGAAAGTACGAATTTTATTGAAGATGTAATAAAAAAAAAAACTATTAGGAACTACCAAAAAACAAGAACAATTTTTTTATTCTTTAATCTGATAATAGTTAGTAAAAATGATATTTCAAGTATTCCAAATTCAAATTTAACTATATAAACTGAATATTACATTAACCATACTTTGTATGTAAGTAGTAATATAGTGGCAAAGTTATTAATATGATAATTACAAAGAACACGAAAGTTCATTGTGGTACTATTTAAAACAAACTTAAAACGTTTAACTTAAAAGCTCATAATTCTAGTGATTTCAACTGTTTCCGTAGCTTAAATCAAACTAGCAAACGAGTTCTGCATCATCCTACACGAACATATAAAACGGAGTTCAAACGAGTTCCGACATGTCAGTAGCTTTACTAACATGACCCTAGAGAGATAACTCCCACTCTAGTTCAAATATATCAATCAAAACTTTACTATGCAAACTTTGTCTGCAAATATTCGTATATCTAATGAAAATTAACGGAAGCATTTCTAGTATTCAAATGTTATGATAGTTATATTTGTTATTCGCTTGAGAATATTATCACCATTAAAATCGTATTTGATAACAGGCACAACCAACAATTACATCTTTAGTCAGTACCGACTGAGTTCGAGTCCATCGGAGGCTAGGTAATACTATATTCATTCACTGAAGAAGAGTTCGGGATGGGCTCGAAACTAGTCGGTGCCGACAATGGATGTATACGTCAGAGTTAGTCATTTTATAACAATGTCTCGGAAACTTTTAAATGTAATTTTTTATCCAAAACTTAATGAAAATAATGTATTATATGTTTTATCGTCAGAATCTATAGTCACAAACAATACTCTCACAGCTTCTGATTTCTTTGATTGCTTCTCTTATCGCCGAGTCCGAGACTCCCAAATCTAAGAAAGTTTTATTGGGTCCCCGCCCGGCCTTTATTACTGTAGTTCTCTTTTTTTTTTACTTCGTCGCAACGGAACGATTCCAAATCTATTTACTCATCTGAGGCATTCGAAACGAAATGTCCTATTCCATTTTCATTTCGTGGTCCAAGTTAACAGAGGTTTAATGATTTATTTGAAAATTATAATGAGATTGACTGGAACATAAATAGACTCGAACATATTTAGTTTCATTCATCTATAGTATGAATTACAACTTTAATAATAGTTAAAAAAAAGAATCGTTGTCTTGTTATGGCCTTTTTCAGGTTTTGACTAAACGTTCAATACAATCGGATCAGTTAAGTTGTTATTTTGTTTAATAGCTATTAGATAAAAATCATAAACTGTAGATAAATGAAAATAATTCCCAACGATCGCTTATAACTTGTGCCACACACACGTGCAACAAACCGGTCGACGGCGCGGGGGCGGTCGGCTATCAAGGGAGCCCGTCGCGCCTTTAAGATGTACGCCCGATGACTAAGCCGGCCACGACCATTCGTTTCCTGATTTAAAACTTCCCGAGAATTTAATCAACGTACCGCAAAAGGCTGTTTCAATCATTTGGGAAAAAAACTCAAGAAAAAAGTAATCAAAGCTGCTTCAATATTAAAATGTGTAGTTCGCATTTTTAATATATATTTCAAAGACTGCACTACATCCATGTTAACTATGGATAATCTAATTAACAGTCTATTAGTACATTAATTTTTAATTCTAACCATATATTTAAATTAAGTCGTTTCGCCGTTCTGGACATACGTAAGAACGGACAACCAGCGATCCAATTTTCAAGTTACATCTTACTGATAGCACCAACGCAAACTTTTTGCTTGAAAAACACTGGCAGGCTTTGTCTTTTTTTTTTCATAAAAAAAAAACAATCTCTATACCGTTTTATTAAACTCCTTGCCCAGGTCATCGGCTCTCACGGTCCACCGCATCGTTGATCAGTGACTAATCAGGTACGGTAAGCGATTATTCCTGTTACACCCGACACTTATGTCCACAGTTTAACCAGCCATCTTACTACAAGCTCGATTATAAATAGGGATAATACACGACGCCTGCGTCCACAGCTGGCACTTAAATACTTACATTCTCGTTGCGCTTATCTAAACCTATATTTGAGATACTTTCTAACGTGTAATCTTAGAACATGCCTATGAACTTCAATTTCTAATTATTACTTGTCGTTTTTTACAAACTGCAAATCATTACATATAACACTATCCTCTCTTAATACCACATATATATTACAAGGGAAAATATTAACTTTTCAATAGTAAAGCAGAAAAGAAAAAAATTTTTTTTTTTTTATAAGAAACGGCATGATCACAAGTTTATCATCGAAAAGGACATCTGCAATATTATAAAAACCACAGATACAATCCCTTTGAGCAAGAGTCTCGCTCGCTTCTTGAAGGACCTTAAGTCGTATTGGTTTGGAAAATCAAAACGAAGAAAAATTATTACAAGTGATATTTACTTGATTACTTTCTAGGTGTCATGGAAGTGTTCCGGTTATAAAAAACATGAGTAAATTGGGATAAAGCCTTCTATTCGTTACGAGGCCATTGTTGATTTGTACAATAGCACGTTCAGAGGTATAAATAGACGGGTACTAATCAAAGGCAGCTTAAGTATGAAGGAGCGTCACAGCGTCGGTGTGTGGATAATCGATTAATATTGGTATCATACTAGCTCCCCGACCCGGCTTCGCACGACTGCTCTTGTCGACGTTATGGAGAGAAAATGTAACATTAAAATATTAAACAAGTTGCCAGCATCAGTTTTTCGGCCGAAATGACTTCGGGGCCTCTAAGAGTAGAGTCAATAGACATTTTTAAGTACTAGCTGTAAACTAGTGCGGACTATCTTTCGACCACATCACCACTTGACTTAAGGTGGGATAGCGGTCAAGCGCTAGCTTATTTATAGTAAAAAAAATTGAAACCGGTGCGGTAGTTTTGAAGTTTATTTGTTTCAATTATAATGTTTTTCTAAATAGCATTAATATCGCCAAAATCAGTGAAAATTTGAAACGATGTTTACACATTTCACAATGTCATATTGTCTGTGGATATTTCGGGACGTTTCAATGTTTAATTCGGTTATACGTATATGTTTGTTATAATTTTGATTTCTATTAAATTCGACTATATGTGCTTGTTGAATAGGCAGTATCTAACGTACTTAGAATATTTGTAGCTTATTAAATATTAACATTTATATTATTAAATGTTACATAACATTTAATAATTTAAATATATCGACGCAGCGTGGGTAGACCTCTCGCAGAAAGACCTATGATCTGGTCAAGTTTGTGGGAGTATCCTGGTTGAGGATGGCTGAGGACCGATCGTCGTGGCGATCTGCGCGGGAGGCCTACGCCCAGCAGTGGGCGACGTGTGACTGATATGATGATGATGATGATGAAATATTAACGTGTACATATACGTGATTGAGACAGGTAATGATAAAATGTGAGTACGAAATAAACCATCATTTAGTTAGATTTAATCTGGAATTATATCAGATTTGAATTCCTGAAAAGCACAGATTATCCATTTGGCTAGAGTGTAAAAAAACTGTCGCATAAAAACTATGTCACGTATCTTGTTACTTTTCAGGTTTTAAACTTGTAAATATTTTTTATGCGATGCTTATATTAATTTTGCTTTTATTTATTTTTTTATACAATTTTCTCCTATACAATATATCTCCTGATGTGATGACTGAAAGGTAGTGTTGTAGAAAGGAAGACTGATTTAATATTATATTTAAATTAGAATTGAAATACACAAAATTTGTGAGCAACTGCGTGTGCTTGTGTATGTGTGTGTGTGTGTGTGTAAAAGCATTAATTAGTTTAATATAAGAATGATTTATAATTGGACAAGTGATTAATAACTAAGCAAAGTTATTTTCAGTGTTATTACTATCTGTGGTGCGTTAATGTAATATCGCTTGCACAAACAGTCCTCAAGTTATATTCTCTATTGTTAGAAATGTTATTCGGGACTGTGTCGAGTTGTAACTAACAAGTCGAGTTCCGCTACACGTAGGTGGGGCCAATTAGGAATTTACAGAATTTAAAGTTACCGACGCCGCAGCGTTCAAGTCAACAACTTTATCGCCATTTCAAATTTACGAAAGGATCCTAAAAGCGATATTTCAAAGTGACATCTTTGGTGAGAATTGTTGATTCAATACATAACGTGTAACTTTTTAATAAATCTTATTTCTCTTTTTACACCTACTGTCAGATATAAGTAATTATAAAATCGGATCCTTTAAGAGTTGAGTGAATAGGTATTTACTAAGCTGGTACGTATCATCTTTCGACTTCTTCACCACTTAATATTAAGTAGGATAGCAGTCAAGCAAGCTAGTGCTGTAAAAAAAGGGTTATTCAAACCTCGTGGAAATGTACCCAATGTATTGTCAGTACCTATAATATTCTTCACAACCGCAGTTACTCGTACTTATATATATATTTTGTAAAATTTCTGACTATAGTTGGTTTAAGTATTTAGTGACATCGTCAGCTCTTGTCAGCTCTCTGATGGACAGGTTATTCCTAATGCCTTCCACAGTATGCGGTTCGTCTTCCACATCCAACGACTTCCCCCCGCCCGCACTAAGTCGTCGGTCCACCTGGATGATGCCTTACTCAACGTCATAATTGTCAAAAATTTCGCATCCACATTTTTGTAATAACAATTATAAGAGCGATATATTTAGAATTCGATAGCAAACACCTTAAATAATTGTATTCTTAAAATATTTTTCACGGAAGTATTTAGTAGCTTTTGGCAATCTACGACAAAGTTAACGCGAATAGAAAGACTTATTGATCAAAAGCCTAATTGTGTTCAACAAATGAAAGAGGGGTTCAGAACTCGACTTCACTAATTTAACGAAACGAAATACGAAAAAGAAGTTACTCTGAGGGCTTTAAATGCGAGCTCCTCGTTTATTTTCATCATTAATACCGTCACAAGCCTCTTCAACGGCGACGCGGCAATATCTGAATTAATTGATTGACGTTTTACCGTCTCTTGGCGACTTGTTTCCCTTAACAATTAATACTTAATGAATTAATGTTAAAACTGTGAAAGAGACAACGGGCTTGACCTTAATGAGGGTTCAGGCACTTACAATATCTTTAAAGTCTTCCATACACGGATTTTTTCAAACAGACGTGACCAGCGGCAATTATGATCCCAGTATGACGAACTTTAACTATTGAATACTTAAAATCCGTGTATAGCGGCCTTACTTTAAGTCTAAATGATTTACAAAGTTCTACTTTATGTATAAAAGAGTTTTTCGTGTAGACAACTTATATAATAAACAATTTCTTAGGGGTGTGTTCAACTGCGGCGTTCTCTGCGTACATTTTTTCTGTTTAAGCGAACAGTTACGGCCTTAAGACGCCTGCGTAAATTAAATTATCACTGTTTGTGGTGCGTTGAAAGTGCTACTCTGTTACGAATTTGAAAAACACCCAATACAATACATTTCGTAATTATTCCTTAAGTATTTTAATAATTATTAAGGAATCTTTATCTGTAGAGAATTCCCTTTCTACATCAAACTGTTTTTTCAATTAAATCTTTAATAAATACTAGAGGTCGCTTGCTGCTCATAATTTGAACACAATTTATAATTAGCGACGTTTATTTTATATAAAATAGTTTTGTGCAATTCCTTGTGTGAAATTTTGCGTTAATTCGTTTAAGTATTTTCCTTAAGAAGGATTACAACGTTTTCTCATCCCGTTTTAATATAGATTAAGATCAAACATATTACTACAAACTGGGTAAGTCAATTACTAATAAAAGATAAATTGTATTTTGAATTATTAAACATTAACAGTTCAGGGACCTCCTGAGTATTATTAGAATAAATGATAATTCCAAAATCAAATTGCAAAAACATTTCGTTTTTTGAAAAATAAAATATACGACTCGCTTTATCTGAGCGTCAGTCACTATACATCGGCTTTCAGAATTTTTATCTTGCTTAATTGCAAAGATTGAGACCAAGACGTACCTCCTCTTCGGACGTACCTATAAGTCGAAAATTTCGAAAACGTTATTGGAATACGTAAATTAAAATCATACGTAATTAAATTCGTATTTGTTAACACGTCCGCTGCGGCATCAATTTTGCGTACTTCCGGCTGCGGTATGAGGTGACTGGAAGTTAGTGCGATACGCGGTCCATTTGATCCCACATCCTTTAAAAAAGTTGTACCCTTCGCACCACAGAGAAGTCCACGTATTTCCTTGGCACACCGCAGGGAAGTTGCATTAGGAATGATTCGACTTCGTTTCGCAGCGAACGTGTTAAACTCTTTACCTATGTTTCTCTTTACCTATCTTTACCAATGTTATAAATGCGAAAGTGTAGATGGATGTTTGTTACTATATCTTCAAAACGCCTAAACGGATATACCATAAAATTTGTTATCAATATATAACATTGTCGGGAAGAACACGGAAACTACTAATTAACTTTTTTTTTTAAATTCCGCTCGGACGAAATAGTGGTGTACAGATAATATAGAAAAAAAATGTAGCAAGGAAGGAATTAGTATGGTTTTTGTCTCTTTCAAAAGTCAGAGACATTTTATTTCTTATCTTTATTCTCAACTCGTGCTTTCATAAAGTTCGGAATTCAAATGTAAGTTTAAATTAAGTGCTTCTATTTTGAAAGCTTCATATTTGAGTTATATAAGATGTGGAAGGCATGAGGTAAGGTTATGTCCAGCAGTTGGCAGACGAGGTCTGAGAATGTTGATATTTTAATTTTAAATTAATAAAGTTCTTCGAGACATTTGAAGTCCAGTTTATTCATAGAAGATTTTAGATACTAAAATGCAAATTACAGTTTTCTAAACTTTGATGAAAGGTCAATTATCTTTAGCACGCTTGGATTGTACAGTTTTAGATAGGACTCTTGAAGCAAGGTCTCTTCCTATGCAGAATAAATAAAACTAATTCATGAACCAATCTTGAAAATAGCCTATCTGGAACATTAGCTAGAATGTCATATTTTGAATAAGGTCATGGTCTCATGAATAGTAAAATTATAAGTTTAGCACTTTAATTTTATTCAGTCATCAAAGTTAATAATAAATGCATGGCATGTAGCATGCAGCTTCATTCCGGGAGACTAGATTACTTCTTAACTTAGAACAAACTCTTGATATGTTGAAAACGTTTATTTGAATCGCGCTGAAATCGAATATCTATATAGGGATCAAAGGATATCCATTTGAAATGAACAGCAAATATCCTATATTTTTATTAATCCGATAGGATTGAATGTGTCACTACGTTGAAATGAACAAAACCATCTGATAGATTAACAGTGCGGCACTCGCCACTCATCGATAATTCGATTAATTAGTTCAATCAATCAATATTGCACAATAAAATCAATGTGCACCTGTACTGTACAGTTCAACTGTGCAGTAAGTACACAAAATTGTTTTCCTTGCTTTATATCATTCCTAAACCTTTAAAATACATTATTTAAACACTACCAAACTTTGTTTTTTTTTTGTAAAAACTATAATATAATAATAAGTAGATTTTTGTTAATTCACTAATATTTCTTGTATCCATTCCTGGTAAGCTTGAAAAAGCTTGTGTTAGGATATGGTTCACGACAATAGACGAATGGTGGGATACGAACCCGCGAGCGCTAGATCGGTATTCCGTACCCATAACCATTAGGCTATTGACGCTTCCATTTAACTGTACTCGATACTTTGCAATAGTTAAATTTTGTTACCTATTGCCACACAGATAAGAAAATATCTTAGGAAGGCATGTACCAGTAAATTAGACAACTTCAAAAAAAGAATGAATGGCCAGTATTAAGAAACTAGAAATATTGAAAAAAAAACACAATCTCAGAAGGTTTTAAGTATATAATTAATTTTCTTAGCGTCATTCAACTGTTAATAATTAGACAAGTTTTTACACACATCTAGGTAACTGTACTCGTATTTCTACTATGGTTAACTTAGATTATTTAACCATTAATACATCATTAGAGTTAACTATGGAAATTCCTTTGGGTACTGAGACCGATTAGAATTTGTAGTAAACATTATATATTTTTTGATTTTGTACACCCGTTATTCATTCGCGATTCCCTTTTCGTCGAATTGTTTGTTTGGTCGAAACAATAGTTGATTTTGCGAACATTTCGCATAATATCTATCGGCGCCGGCATACTTAATTTAATTTGTTCTTGCGGAAAGCGAATTGAATGTCGTACAATTCTATAAAGTAAATAAAAAAAACAATGTTTCCGTGTAAATTAAAACTCTAAATTGAATAAATCATCCACCCGACATGTCTTACTAATATTACTATATTGATAGAAATTTCATCATCATCGTCATGATCATCATATGTCCCCACTATGAGGCTTTGAGCCTACCTTATTAGGGGTGACTAACTCAAAGCCAACCTCGCTAGCTCAGTGCGAGTAGACTTCACATATATCTTTTACTTTCTTCGCAGATTTGTGCATTTCATCACGATGTTTTCCTTATCCTTGCCGTAAGATAATGGTACATATGTAATTCGAAAATTGAAAAACACTTTGGATGGTCCAAAGTGTTTTTGGCGTGGATCGAACCTGGACATGCTGCGATCGGTCCAGTCAAGCGATTAACTGCGCCACTGACCCTCTTTAGAATATTAAAATTAGAATTTTTTAAAACTAACCAATACAATGGATAGTATATTATGTATAATGTCAACTTTAGTAAAAATTCTCAGTTCTAAATTAGATTTATTACCTTTTCATACTTAAGATTTCAACGGCTCACAGTACGGTAGGCCGTAAATCCCGCTTTACTCGTTATATTTTAACTGACCAGTTTAAATTGACCAATCGGACTATTTAGTCAACATTACACGTGAAAACAGAAAACAGTATAGTTTAATTGACAGTCGAAATTATACGACAAATAAAATAAAAAGACTGGGCTTGAATGTTTATTGCAAGTTTAGTTTGTTGGACGGTTCTAAGAAGTTATTCAAAAATGTGTTTCTTTGAATATTGAATGAATGACCAATATTTTAGTAGCCTAATAAAATGAGAGCTAATGGTTAAGTGAGGTCCGTTAACGGAATTCCTGACGTAATGATCCTTGCTCAAGGGTAAAGTCTTTCGTAACCTGCATTACTAATACGCTGATTCATTTGAAACGATACAGCCGAGCTTTGTCCGCGACTAAGCAACGAAAAAATGCTTTTATCAGTTTTAACTTCGTTATTCATAATGATAAGTTTTGTTTTACTAAAGAAATAAAATCGAAGTTAATAATTAAACGATTCGAGGTTCCATTTTTTTTTTAATAATTAAGTGATTTTATAAATAGAACGCAAACCGGTTTAATAAAAGAAACGTAACAATCCTTAGTTTCATATGTGCTTTGTAAAATTAACATTCCTGCATTATTTTTACTTTACTTCCGTTGACATGATCGAACAAAATTAGGTACAACGTTCGATTGAATTTAGAATATGTGATCCTACTTTTTAACACTTTTCTACAGCGACATCTGTAATTAACGAAAATGTAACATCGACTACAAAATTCAAATGATCTTTAAAAAGGCCTTTTCATATAATTATAACATATATACTAATAAACGATGTAAACTATAGTTAAACATAGAGTTATTTTATTACTAACTTATCTTGCCATTATAAAATAGAAAACATAACTTCAATAAACATTTCTATAACGCTAACTTATTCTTTGTCAGCCTAAGTAATTACATTCGCTGTTAATAAATATATTATTATAAATTTATTTTTAAAAATGTATCTTATACCATCTGTATATGTATTTAGTTTTAATTAAATACTTAGATACTTCATGCTAACTTAAAAATAAGTAGTAATGATGAGTTATGAAATCGTAAAGTACAGAATACAATGGAAGCCTCCTACCAAAGAAACATTACTGATAGATCGTTACATAGTTTAAACTTGACCCTTAATTAATAGTCAATTAAATTCTTATCCGACGTTCTCATTGTGTTTTAAATTAAAAAAATTAAATACACGCTAACATTTAAATATTTTCAAGTAATGTCCGTTCAACTTACCGGTTTATTGAGATCTTCACTCAACCATGGCTGTAGCTTATGCACGCACACTAAAGTTCGTAAACTTTGTAGTTTTTCAAACTTTATAACGCCGATGTCCAAATTATATATAACAAAATAATTATTTTAAAATTAAATACATCAATAAATAAGATAGTAATTTAATTGATTTTATTTATATGGAAATAAAAGATGAATGTTTTGTTCGATTAAAAGTTTTCTGTACAGCCCGGCTGTGTCGCGACGATGTCTCGCGGCAAGGCTTTAGCTCGGACTGGTGGATCCCGCTCCGCTCCCGCTCCGGCGGTAGGCGTCGCTGCGCACCGACACCCTACCTACCTATCGCACGACATGCCTATAATGCACCTTTAATTCAAAGAAGCCTATTCTTATGCATGCAGACAACAAACTCAATGCATTACGAACCATCTTTATCGTGTCTAATGATAACTTATTTGTGTACTTTGATATTTCGTAATTTTGTTCATGCAACTTAACATATGTAGGTTCTTTTGTTCATTTGTTAACTTAATATTACTTACTTCTAACATGTAACACGCGAAGTGAAAACTTTGTACAACTTTTTTAACCGACTACAAACAGGACGAGGTTCTCAATTCGTCTGTATTTTTTTATGTGTGTTACCACAGAACTCGGGCGCTGATGCCCCGTTTTCGATATTTTTTTTGTCCGAACGGTACTAATCGAAAGCAGGTCCGCTTTTTTTAGTTTCAAACAATCTTGTTGTTTTTGAGTTATTCCTAATAATGCGTCAAATGTCGATGAAAAATGGGACAATTTTGCTTTTTCGGCCTATAAGAAAATCCCATCTCTACCCCGAACTCCGAGCACCCTTAGGTCTTTTCCAACTGAAACTTCTACCTGCCTCTAGCAAGCACCTCTGTATTATAATTTTCGAAACGAGCTCACGGATTCAATATTCATTTAAGCTTTAAAAGGTTACTTTACTTTAAATGTACAACGACAGAGCTTTCGTAAAACGTATCCGATATATTGACATTACCTAACCACTTCATTAGCGTTAAACGAGCACAAAAGCTTTGCTAAACGACTCGTAACATTTCAACAAAGTTTGCTGACAAGCGTTCATCCTATAAAGATAAAACTAGTGCTCCCAGCGTTGCTGCCCCATATATGTTCAAAGCCATGTCAAAACATACGAGTATAACCGGTGAAGGTATGAATGGATTGTTAAAAGACGATTTGTTAGAAAAGGGTATGAGTTCATATTCAACGGCTCACAGTGATGTGTAGTAGTAAATACTGTGCCGTCCCTCCGTAGAGAAAAAGTCAAGTTGATGATGAGTCTTATGTCTTTACGAAATTGATCTTAACAATATAATTTCATCCGCTGTGCTATAAATATCAGTCTATTTTTTTTAATTCGAGAGATGATGTGACGACTGAGTTTTTAAGCTCGATTTACACTTAAACAAGTAGCGAGCTAACTTGCGTTTACGGCGAGTTATTTTCATTCGAACGACATGAGCGAGTTAAGTAGAAAATTGTTGGTTTATTAAAGTTGATTTGCCTGCCTAAATGGCCTGCGCGGCGTGTGGTGTAGACGGCTGAGTTTGGTATAGTTTATGTCTGTGGGTCTGTGGTTTATGTATGTATATCTGAATGACAACTTATTATGACACACTCGCGTACATTTGGTTGTAACTTACTTTTAGCAACTTATTGCTTAATTGATCTTAATTCTCTATTAATTGTGTAAACAAGGCTTAAATACTTCGTATTTTTTTTCTCACTAACACTACTTTGAAATACAATTTTTACAGGTTATATTGTAAACAGAACGTTTCCGCGTTGGTCGAATGTAATTTCAACTTTAAATTGTCCCAGACCATTCTAGGAAAAGGTGTACAATTTTTAATTCCTTTCATAAAAGTTTACCGTTGGTAATTTAAACTTTTTCTCGCGTTCAAGGGGAACGAAAACGAGACTACAAAAAAAAAGTTGCATATTGACAGCTGAATGTATTTAAGTAATATCAGACGCGATTAGAAATACTCTTTCATAATAATTACCAACCACTGTTAGACTAACACTTTATGACGTCACGTCTAAACTCCGATGACATCACCAATTAATTTTACTCTATGATATATCTCTCCGGTGTGGAGCGTCCTCCCTGCAGGTGGACTGACGACATAGTGCGGACGGCGGGAAGTCGTTGGATGCAGAAGGACCTCGTACTGTGGAAGGCATTGGGAAAGGCTTAAGTCCAGCAGTAGGCAGACAGGGGCTGATGATAAATAAACCCTTTTATAATTTGTTAATAGTTTTATTCAAAATCTCATGTTATATTCAAAAATATAGTTACGTAGAATATATAGCGATATAAACAACTGTAACATATATATACGTTATATAAATATAAATAAATGCATACTGTTCATAACTTTTACACTAACAAAGACAGGGGTCGCCACACTTTCACATTAAAGAGCCAAATAGGACTATGTGAGGTATCACTGCGGGCCGCACATTCGTGCACTGAGCCATTGACAGTTTTAACTTTTTTTTTATGAGATAATACGTTTCCCTTTAGATATAAGTTATTTCCGAACAATTTTTTGATTTTAAATCAACAGAAAATCTTTTAAAGTTTATTCAAAATATGTTTTTTCTTCGAAATATTTATATAATACGAAAGGAATACAAGTGGATCACACAAATATTTATGTTGGATGAGAAATGATTCTTCGGACACATTTCTATGGCTATTAAAATCTAAAGTTCGATAGGTCCGCGGGCCGCGGTATGACGACCACTGTTCTCAAGTGATTGTGTAATTTTAATTTATAAACAATATACAATTATTTATTTGGCTAACAATGCTATTATATAACAATAAGTACATGGAAGCCCGAAATATTTTCACTTTATTATGTATTCCAAACATATTATTTTTAATAGTACTAAAGATATGATATTAAATGCTTTCAGTAGAAACAATTAACTATTCGCAGCAAAATTGCTCAACAATTGACATTATCTATTCTTTTTTATATATAGTAAAAAAGAATAATTTATCTCCGCACATTTTTAACCATATTCTATATAACGCTTTTAAGTTACGAAATGATTCAATAATTTCCTTTAAAAAATATTCAATATTAAAGTTCCTCGAGGTACTCACTAGGAATAAAGTATCGGTAGATGTATAATCTATAAATACATGGTCTAAAGCACGAAATTGCGGATAGAAAATGCCATTGGAAGCTGTCGAGGTAAATTCAGTGTTGTCATTTACAAAACAAAATGACATTTGGAAAATACTCATTATTAGACGAAACAATCTACTTTTAATTTTGTTAAAAATTAGATAATTTCGTCAAATAGACCAGTTATTAATAGTAGATAATAGAAAATATTAGCAGTTTTTTTTTATTTAGTAACATTTTTTTCCATTCCAACTATAAGCTAAGCTTGTGCTAAGATATGGTTTACAATAGTAGAATGGCGGGATTCGAACTCTCGACCACGTGACCGGAAATCCGTACCCCTAACCATTAGGCTATTGGCGAATGATCTATAGATTATATATCTATAGTTCTATATATATTGATTATTGTCTGTTTTAACCTAAATTTAATAGTATATTATTTAGCAAACATTTTGAGTATATTTAATATTTTTTTTCTACCGTTCGTTAAGCTACAGATATATTCACATCAAAATGCAAATTGATATAAGTCCTATTAAATACAATATTAAAAAAAAAAAGTTTTGATATGTAGTACTATTACATTGATTATATCGATTGCGTGCACAAATATATTTTATATAAAAAAAAAAACTAATTGGTTTCATTTTCTATATTAAAAAAATATATATCTATTAGTACACAGTGAATGACAAAAAATAATTAATTTTTAATAAAAAAAATCGAATTTTTCTATTCATAAACTGAGAATCGAACTTATTACGGCTTAAGTGACGTCTACGTACCGACGGGGTCGATCGGAAAAGGACCCCCTATAGGGTCTAGGTAGTCTCCCACCTAGACCACCTATACCCCCCTAAAGTACTCGCTACCTACACCACATTCGTGAGTAAGGCCTTATAATACGGTCAAGTATAGTGACTCATGAAAAATTTAATAAATTAAATTTACTATTCCAGTCTATATCGTTTTTAATTAAAAAATTATAAAATAATTGAAAAGTATAGAGAAATAATACCTAAGAAGTAAATGCATTTTATAAAAATATAATCCTTCGTTTGGGAAATCGTTGAACTTAACGTTTTTTTTTTTAATAAAAACATTTTTCTTTAAATCCGAAATTTATAACAATATTAATTGCAACTTTTATTTTTTTAAGTAAAATCTAAATTAGCTTATTTTAAAATTGCATTGAATTTTATAACATAAAAAAGTAAACTGAAACGTGAAAAAAACAATATCGACGTAAAGTTATATAAATGTTAATTAAACTAAAACTAACATTGTGATGATAGTTGACAAATAAATGTTGTAAATGTATACGAATTCGTGTTAAATATAAAATAGACTACATTTTAGTCTAACCTATTACTGAAAATAAACGTATAAAAATTGGATTAAACCAGTTTAAACTAGTTCGATTGACAAATTTGACAAACATCAGATTGCAAGCAAAGAGATTCGAATTAAATAATTATTATAGAGCGGACATTACGAATTTCTCTTAAGCGTAATAGCGTCGGCGGCGCAGTTCGGAGCTTGAACAAACTCGACATTATCCAGGTTCCATCCCCGGTATACCAATGTTTTTCAATTTTAGAATTTAATTTAATTTTAACTGTTGATGGAATTAGGAAAAGTCTATGTCCAACAGTGGGCAGAGAAATGCTGATATGTATATTATCCGACGCTCTTACGGTGAAGGAAAACATCGTGTTGCAACCTGCACATATCGGCGAAGAAATTTAAAGATATTTGTGAAGTCAACGCACTGGGCCAATGTTGACGATGGCCTAGTCACCCCTAATAGGGTAAGTTCCGAGCCCCTCAGTGGAGACGTATAGTAAGCTGATGATGCAACTATACCGGTGGATGAATCGGTACTTTGTGAGCATATAAATTCCTTCATAATGTCCTATCTATTGATACATGTTAATCATCTTTGCAATTCAGTACCTGGCATATGAGTTGGCACGTCACTAAAAATAATACACTTGTGATAAGCGTGCCAACTCAAATCTGACGGAGTTAACACATATCAGAGTTCGTCTTTCCTTTTAGCGTGAGACATACAGAATCTTTCGAAGTCTTCTTGGGACCTGTCTCCTTCATAATCAGCTAAAAAGTTACCACCAGCGTATATTTTGAAGGTAGGTAATGTTTCGATTTGCGCGTAGTCTGCGGTTTTAGGATTGTCGGAGGCTTCCACTGCGGTGACCAGTACAGGACCGCCGATTGACTTCATTCTGGTCGCAAGTCGACTGTATGCTGGCTTCACTGTAGAACAATGACCGCACCCTGGAAACAATTTAAAAAGTAATACATCTTGCTATACTTAAGAAGTCGAATATAATGAAACAAACGCAATATCAATGGGATGTAATTACACTTGGACAAAACAATTATGAGAAAAAATAATAATCTACAAAATAACTACACCCTTTATTTCAATTGACGGAACTTATACTAAAAATATTGTCATCTATCTAATTATTTTTGCATGTGTTTTAATTGTCATACGGTATTTTTTGTTGTATGTTTTTATAGTATTTTTTTTTACTTACATGTAGCATAAAACATGACGAACGTAGGTGTGTTGGACGCTATAACTGAGTGGAAGTCGTCGTCGTCGACTATTTGTACGTTAACACCAAAGCCTGCTTCCTGACTTGTCATACGCTTCGGCGGAGTCTCGTGCTTGCCCCGCTGACCGTTTATGAATGTTATGAAATCTTCTTTCTGCGAAAAATAAATAAATTAAACTCAAACGGACGCAGTTGCGGGCGATATTAGTTAAGGAATAATTATAACAAATATTGCAAGGAAAAAATTTGGAAATATTATATAATGCCATCTATTGTAGAGCTTTGAAAACAAAACAACTGGAATTCATTGCCCGTAAATCAAACATAGATGGCAGTAGTAGGATGGATATAGAATCTTGTCCAAATATGGCGGTAAACGTATTTCAACAGTGGGCATACGGCAATTATTGACTCTATGTGTAAAGAATTCTACGTTTTGGTACCTTCCGTCCTCCGCTGTAGTCGTCGACCAGTTTATTGAAGTAACTGAAGTATTTAATGGTGGGGTATCCCCGCACTTTGTAGTTAGAACAGAGCTGTTGTTCAGTCGTGCAGTCGACAGCGCCAAACACAACTGATAATTCATCTGAAAAGGTTTCTGCTGCCTCGGAGAATTCCGGTTTTGTACTCTTACAATGACCGCACCCTGGAAATTTAATACGAAAAAAAATTCAATCAAAGATTACTAAATAGTCCTTAAGTATATATACATCCTATCCTTTCACAGAACCTAGCCTTTACGACTATTAAGAACTTTGAGAGTGGCAGATTCAATAAAATTTAATTATTTGTCTTGTTTACTAACAAAAATAAAACTTACATGGTGCGTAGAACATTATAATAGCGTGCTTGATCTTCCGTAGGGTATTTTTGAATGTAGTCTCGCTGAGATGTCTAACTTGACCTTCCTCTTCAGCCCAGGGCTTCTCCGGCGGCGGCGGCGGTGGGGGTTCTTGGGGATTCTGTAATATAAATAATTTTAATAAAACATAATAACTTAATTACTTTAAAGTAAAGACTACACCACTTAAAAGATCCGGAGCGCTGAGTGCCATCCATTAGGGACTTATTGGGAACGTCAGGAAGTCGGAGGGCCTCAAACTGTGGAACGCATTGGGGTATGCCTGTGTCCAGCATTCAAATTCTGATGATGATTGATGATTACCTTAATAAAATCAATAATTTGTTCCTCTTGTCTAGCATGGCCTGCATCATACTTGTATTGGCCCATGTTGAAGTACTTCAATGTTGGGTAGCCTTTAACACCAAAACGAGCGGCCAGGCTTGATTCAACAGTCGCGTCTACAGCTGCTAACACGCCTGGGATCTAGAATAAATTTACAATATTTAGAAAAACATAAACTTCGAACCGACCGGTCCCTGTGGCAATTGATGACAGTGGCCCACTTCCGGCAGTGGACCTAAGACTGATAATGATGAAGCTTCATGTAGAAATTTTATAAATACAATAACAAATTAATTAATATTACTAAGAGATAGTACAGTATGACAAAGATGAAAGTTTTTAATATTTGCCCTGTTTCAATATCAGTGTAAAAGCAAAATTGGATTCATGCCATTCTATTCAATTTCTAAAAACATCCTGTACAGATTCAAAAACATGTTGAATTTTATAAAAAAACAATTGTATTCATTTTACAGTAAGATTTTCATATCCACAGTGTATCGAATTAATTTTATTACGCGAGAAATCAAATTCGTTCTACCAATTTGATTGTAGACAAATAACATAGTTGTATAAAATGTTATATACATACATTTTCACTATTTAGCCTAGAGGCTGCTTTTTCGAATTCAGGTTTAATTCTTTTACAATGTCCACACCAGGGGGCGTAGAACACCACTAAAGCGTGTTCTACGTTCGCCAATACACTGTCGAAGGTGTCAGCTGCGAAATAAGCAAATAATTATTAACACACTGAAGATAACAAAATTTATATTAAATTAATTATTTTCTAGGTTGACGGTTACAATTAAAATATTTGAACGAAAATGCAAGTAATATCTCGCACTATCACTACAATACAGTTAAATATATTATATATATTATATATATATATTTATAAGAGAATGGAAAAGCAAGCAGCAGGATCACAAAGGTGGTCGTCGACAACAATAATATATAATATTTACAATAACATTGAAATATGCCTGGCTCTAACGCAAACACACATCTTCTTACCTATAAAAATTAGACACTTCTACACTTTACTAATACATCCATAATAATTACATTATTTACGATAAAAAGACTTACAATACTGCAATGGATGGGTAGCGAAATTAATTATACGTCTTTGAAAAATATATGTTGCATTGTAAATTCTAATAATGTTACAAAACTGCATTGTTGTACCCAGTTATACAGTTCAGATTTGATTTTGATTATCAAGACACATGCAGATGAAGGCGTCATTAATGTCATTTGAAACAAAAAGTTGTCAAATGGTAGACGAAAAATAAATCAACAACTTGCCATAATTTTCACATAAATTTTGATAATGGCAGTGACCGTGGATACTCCAGTCGGAATTTATAAAATTCCACAGGAAATTATTAATAGCTCCCTCATCTTTGTTCATTAAACTGTATAAATCACACTGTATATATACAATAGTAGAAACATGTTCATATCAAACTGCTTACCAGTTAAATGTACAACATCCGAGTCCTGTGACCAACTTTCATCGGTAACTTCATTTTTTTTCTGATGTAATTGCGAGTTTGGATCCCTCATAAAATCCACTATAGCCTGATGTTTGTTGTCACCATTGTATGGGAATCGTAACTGTCCCTTTCTAAAAATATACAATTTTGTCATAGAAATAATACCATGCGAATAAATAAGTTTGACCAGAAATGTTATTTGAAACTTATTCTAAATTAACTGCCACTGTATTTTCTGTGAGATGACGTTGCGTTTATTATCCAGGACAATACTTACTCGTAATATAAAAGTGTTGGGAATCCAGTGATATTGTACTGTTGTCTTATTTTAGAATTTCCTGGCTTAGCAACGTCAATAGCTGCAAGGAATGCTTCGCCCTATAAAAAATATAACCAACTCAATTTTTATATGAAATAAAAAAAACAATATTTTACAAATCAATAAGAGTACACTTGTTACAATATGAATACAAGGAAAATGTCAATGATGAAAGCACTTGTGCGTCTATACCTTTAAATCCGCAGCGGCAGCGACATACTCGGGTTTCATTGTCTTACAATATCCACACCACGGAGCATAGAACATGATCAAGGACCTCTTATATGATGCCATACCTTTCTTTAAGAATTTAGTCAATGCCTGTAAAAGACAATTGTTTAAAACTTGCACTTTGCTTGGTTCTACTGAGGCCTTTCAAGTAATATGTAAGCATTACTTGAACGGCCCCATTAGATTTATTACAATTATTCACCACACCCTATATGTTAAAAAGGAAATGACTACTGCTGATGATGCTGATAAAATTATTCATTAAAATTCTGGAATACCGCATTTTACCTCACTATCCTGGAGATGATATATCTCTGTTGCTTTCGGATCTTCTTCCCAGGGTAAGTCACCGGTGGGGTCACGCAGGAAATTGCAAAAGGCTGACACTGTCTCTCCCCTGTCATAATCCTTGTGGTATTCACCATCTTTGTAATGTTTGATATGATACGCTTTTTCATTACTAACTTTTAACTTTTTGCATAGTTTTTTGCCATCGCTGGAACAATTACAATTCATGATTTCTTTTTATTATATTAATATAAAAGCACTCACAAGTGCGTGTTTCTAATTTTATTAGTGTTTTGGCTGTCATAATCAGAGTTATGACCTTTTGTATGGATAAAAAAATAAATGTATCAGGTATTGAGTATATTCAGATATTAAATAGAAGTATATTAATTACCTGTTACTACAATCAATGGACACCAAAGTTGCTTTCCCTTTCATAGCATCAGCAGTCTCTTTGAAAACATCAACAATAGCATGTGAAGACTTCCCTTCATTGACAAATAACACCAATATATTTGTTTTTGTTCTCAATAACTTTTTAAACTCCTTAATATCATTGGTTTGTGTTATAAGATTGGTTTTTTGTTTCTTTGCATGAACCAATATTTGCATACATAGACACAAATATATAAAAACCTGCAAAAGAAATACTAACAGTTAATTATGTTGAAAATGTCTTAAGATTATTATTAGTCCATACAAATTCTAAATAAAGTGCACCGATTTCAACTACAATAAACTTTGTAGTATCCAATCCTAACTTTAAAAAATCACACATGGTAATAAGAGTTATTAGAGACCACAAGAAGCAACTGTTTAGAATTAAAAGAAAATGAATGTAGGCTTCCAGTTTATATTATAGCATCATACATTAGATTTTGGTAATTATCATTATAAATTTCGCACTGCCTAAAGCAACCAACCCCTGACTAATTAAAACTGAAATAATTCGCCACGCGGCATTTTAACAAATTGATGAACTTCAAACACCAAATTTCGAAATATTCAATCTATATCACGAACTGTATTTTCGCAAAGCAACGCGCTTATTTCAAGGTCGATTAGTTAATTAATGATATGAAACAAAACAAATATTATCGGAGACAGTTTTTTGTTTCAGAAAATGGGGAATTTTCAAAATGTAAGATTTCGCACACTACAGTATTAAAAAAGTTACGTATGGTTAGATATTTCTTGTTTTTTTGCTATTTGTCTTGCGTTATTTTAGTGTTTTAGTATCATAAAATGTATATATAAATATAAAAATAACGAAATGCCGGCTTTTTACTCACTTTTAAAAATTCTTGATATCGCATGATAACACAGCTCCAACGCGATTACACGGTATAATTTGTAAATGAAGCAAATCAATTGTAATTAAGTACTCGCTATTAAAAAGTTGTAACTTGAATTATAATTTTTACAAACAAAGTTTTAACATATGAATAAATTGCTGCAACAGAGTTTTTGAAAGAACAGTAGTGATGGGCGTTAAATCAAAAACTACTTAAAAAGGCTGTCGATGTCGACGTCCTTCCACGCGTCGATAGTTTTCTGCTAAAGAGTAAATAAAAATACTTGGTAAGTTAGCTCTTCTGTCTACTAAAAAGTTGACTTTTATCTGTAATGTTAAAAGGTAAAAAGTTGTTTGTTTGCACTTGATAAACTGGTATTCGGATTATTAAACTAGCTAAGACTTGATATTTTCTTTGTAATTTCGACAAAGACCTATAGGGTTTTTTTTTCTACATCTACTTTTTATCAATATTCGGTAAATTTGGTGGTATGAAGAGCATTGCAATGGAGTTACTTAAATTCAAAAACATAGACAGGAAGAAAAGTTTAGAGTGCAGTAGGTATTTGTTAAATCTTTGCACTACATTTAAAACACATACATTTAAAAGATGGTAACCCTAAGGGCAGATAGATTTCTAACGGGCGTAGAGAATGTAAAATGGGAGGAATAGGGACAAAACTAGAAAACGATTTTTAAATCAATTTTTATATTACTACCATTCCTTCATCAATAATTTTTTTTGCAAATATTTATTTAATATTTTTAAATATAAACTAAACGAAGAACTAAGTGAATATTCTTCCTAAACTTGAATTGTGTCCCTAGTTATCCCTGTACAGTATAGAGTACTATAAGTATGCCTATAGCTCTGTGCCAACCGGCAATCTCAGCCGGTAAGTTTATATCGACTTTGTCAATGTCATAAAGGTCATACAAAGTCAGTTTTAGATGTGCGAGCTATCACGTTAACAGTGAATATAGTTGCTTTTGATTGGCCCAGAACTTCAGGATTCAATTCTTTGAATTCTAGCGAATAGAACAAAATTGATCAAAGGTATAATTTTTAATGTAAAATAATGACATAACTACTGTAATCGAAACCATACGTTAATTTTTTGCAGGCAAGAGCAAGAAGACGAGAAGAGATCATTTGCTTCACTAAACACTGTTACTCGGATTCAAGAGGCGTAAGGACAGTATTGGTCAACGTTACAACTAAATTTGAGTAAGCCTTTAGAACATTACAATGTGCTTATTCCTACATAACTTCTTAAAGTTCTTAAATTATTTACTCATTTTTATTTTATAGAAAATCACAAAAATGCCCCGCAAATTTGTCGTTGGTGGTAACTGGAAGATGAATGGAGATAAAAATATGATAAATGAAATTATAAATAACCTGAAGAAAGGTCCCTTGGATAAGGATGTTGAGGTATGAAACTTAAAGTTTAATTGCATAATTTGATTGTTCAATATTTTTTAAAAGTGTCATGACATTTTGACCTTGCATGTTATTACTGTACTTTACTATGTTAATGATTCACTAAAATGTGATTATGTTTTCATTAAGTTTCTTTTACTTTCAACAGTATCTATGTGTTTAGTCAAAAAGAAAGAATTTATAAAAATAACTTTTGTGTACAGGTCATTATTGGGGTTCCTTCCATCTATCTTTCTTATGTAAAGAGTATTGTCCCTGATACAATCCAAGTAGCTGCCCAAAACTCCTGGAAGGTCCCAAAGGGTGCTTTTACAGGTAAACATTTTTTACTACTACAGCAACAGCTTCGGATATTTGTTAGATAGTATCTTCAGAATGTCTTTATAGGTCCTGTGGAAGTTTGTAGAACTCAGTCTTGAATAACATAGGCTACTCATTGAGTCTTTTTTAACACCGGGCGAGTGATATCTATATAAACAATACTAAGAAATATTAATATACATTCTTCTTTTTAAAAAAATATAGCTTTGCTTTCTTTATCTGTACTGTGTGCCAAAATTGCCTTATTTTTTGCAAGTGTATAGATAAACATTGTGGTGTTTTGTTAATTAATAGTATAAGTAACATAGATCTATAGAAGACTTCCTTTTATTCAATAATTAATATTTCATATGAAATGTTATTTAGAGTTGTTGTCTTGTAGGTGAAATTTCTCCAGCTATGTTGAAAGACATAGGTATTAACTGGGTTATCCTTGGACATTCAGAACGTAGGACAATCTTTGGTGAAAAAGATGATCTTGTAGCTGAGAAGGTTTGTATCAGTAAAATGATATACTTTGATACGATAAAAAGGTTCTGTATGTTAACATTTTTTTGTTAATTCAGGTGGCTCATGCACTTGAATCTGGCATGAAGGTGATCGCTTGCATCGGTGAGACCTTGGAAGAGAGGGAGGCGGGAAAGACTGAGGAAGTTGTGTTCCGGCAGACTCAGGCATTGGTGTCTGCTATTGGTGAAAAATGGGCCAATGTTGTGCTAGCATATGAACCAGTCTGGGCTATTGGTACTGGAAAAACTGCTTCACCTCAACAGGTAATGATTGTGTTACTTCAACATTTTAATATAGGGTATTTATAGTGGTATCTGAGAAAACATTAAGTGTTAGAGATTTTTATGCATTTCAAATTTTTAGTAGGCAAAATTAATTTAGCCTGTCATTTTATCAAACCAGAAATATTAGATTTTTTATGTCTATGTCTTGATTACAGTTGATGGTTTATTCTTAAGTAACCTGTTAGTGCCATACACTGGAGATGTTCTTTCATAAAAAACAGGCATAGAAAAGGGTCATAATTAGTATTACCTACATACAATTATTTAGGGATATCTCTATACACATTATAAATATGTCCAG
>JAODUI010000025.1:7426749-7449740 GCA_027563995.1 Papilio gigon
ATTATAACCAGCCAGACGGAGACAAAACATTTAAATAAGGACATAATAATAATAATTTTATGATCTAAGGGGCGAAGGAGAAGGGGGAGGGGTTGTTCCTACATAGTCAAACATTAGGGAACGATTATACGAATGTAATCCTCTGCTGATTAATTTTATATAGATCATTAATCTATATAGATACCTATACTCGGCCGCACTATAGCTGTCGGTAGGTCATCGAAGGTTTGCTCGATGATGTTCTCGGCGAGCCGCTTAGAGAAAGTGTAACAATTTGCATGGGGGCCCAGTAACGACGGTGTGATTAAGGACAGCTGTTTGTCGTCCATCCATTCGATCAGTCTCATCACATCTTCAGGTTTCACCGGAGGCGCATGCATCTGTTATGTAAATCTTTATTTAATAATGTAGCTCGAATTGGATTTATTCAACACAGAAGAATATACTAACAGCCAGAAGAGCATATTAACAAAAATGTACTAATATTTCCTTTAAAAAAATTAACATTGAACTATTTTTGAATAATGTAAACTGATGATCCGAGTTTACAACATCCAGCGCTGTTTTGTTTTTATTCTTTTGAAATTAAGCTATTTCACAATATTCTATCAGTATATCACTTATAAAACGGCTTAACTCACGTGCACGTGAGTTAAGCTGTTTTATAAGTGATATAGTGAAATGTCTCACGAAAGTTTTAATAGTTTAATATTCTATCAGAACGTATTACTGGCTTGGAATAAATTATGCCAATTTACCTTCTCATCCAGTATTTTATAATCCGGATAGCAAAAAGCAGTCGATAGGTGTATAAAGGCTAAGAGATTTTTAAGTCTTTTAGCAATGTTCACGGTCCGGAGAGTTCCACATGTGTTCATATCGACATTATCCTTTAATGGTGCTTCCAGTTTTAAAGTTGCCGCGAAATGAAACAGCACAGATATCTCCTTCGACAAGTTGTCAATATCGATGTCAGATAATCCAAAGTTATCGAACAGGACATCGCCTTGTAATGGTTTCAGTTTTTTAAACACAACCGGTCGTTCATTTCTGATTCTGTCGAATAACTGAAACATTTAAATATCTTATACAGCATGTATCGAAATCAAATAATTTATTGTTAAAAATCCTATATCAGCCTATAAATTATATTGTTTGTAAAGACTGTTGTGTCTGTGGTTAATACTGTGTATTTTAAGAGAAAAAAAACAAAATTTTTTTTGTAATGAGATCTGAGATCGACGTTTTTTTTTCTTAATTGTAGGCACAGGCCATGAACGTCCATTCAGGTTATGCAATATAATTTCCGCTGTTAACTTTTTAAAGGATATTTAAGTATTGTACAACGGTTGGTACTCTCCGCCTTCAATCAATCATAATATATTAAAATAACTTACATTCAAGTAAAAACCCCGAAGTCAATAAACAAAAAAAAAGTATAAAATAACTAAGAAAATATCTTTAAAACATGTAGCATGTAAAATGAAAAATGGACATTTAATTTATGTAAAATATCTAAGTATTTTTTTTTTGATTTCCAGCAGAATTCCTGAAAATAGATATTGGTTAAGAATAGCTTTAATATGTTTGCACTGAATAAGTATATCACTTTTGCTACGGCAGCAAGAAGATCGTATATCGATGTAATAACAACCAGTATTTTTTCCATAATGATGTCATTGGTAATCTACCAGTAATTTAGAAATAAATAGCAAATACTATAGAGGAACGGAGTTTGTTTGAATATAAGTTTCTGTTACTACTTTTAATGATAAGTATTGTGTGCTTGAATAAACATATTGCATAAAAGAACATTTTAAGAATTTCGTAAACTTGACAATAAAATAAACATAACAGTTTAGTTTTTGTAAAGTTACAGTTCATTTGTTTTTGACTTACAGGTAATCGCAGCATCTCCTCCAAACGTTGTTTAACTGACTTGCCACGTTTCGGCCTCATCAAAAGGTATATATCCCCGATATCAGGTATCGAGTACAAAAGTTTCTCAATAAGAACTTTGCCCATAAATCCTGTCCCGCCAGTGAGTAGCACATTTTTCTCTTTGTAGAACTCTCTGACGGACACCGAAGCTGCCATTTCTGTAAGATTAAATAGTAAAAGTGTCAAATAATTAAAAACATAAATAAATAATCTTGTAGATAATATTTTAATTTATATATTGATACGTGAAGCGAAAACTTTGGGTTCCTTTTTAAAAGATTACTCGAACGAATGAACTCGAAAAAGCTATTTTGAAATAATAATTAAAAAATATATATTCGATTTTCGAACAATGAATGACAATTAAATAATTAAATAAAAAAGAAAAATATTGTCAATTAAATTTGAATTTCGAACAATGGACGACCATTAGTTCTCATCAAATGTCAAAATATAGCGCCCTCTTTGTTGCATTATCGTTATTTAAGAATAATAAATTGTGAGCACAGCAACTCTTAAACATTCTGCCTGTCCTCAAAATCGCGTTTGAAATCGTTGCCAATGATGACTGTGCATGTTTCAATGCGTCTAAATGTGCGAAGTCACGATTACTAAAAATAAGTTTTAAACTTCGAAGTGCACGCTCTAATAGCTAGCCGAGCTAAAAAGAAGAAATTGATCAAGTGAATTTGTTTCGCCAATGATAGAATTTTTTATGCAGTTTGGAATCGATTTTTGAATTCAAAAAATTTTCAAATCTGCACTTTGATTGCTGGGTCCTACATAACATAGTCAAAAACCATTAATATTTTATATAACAGTATAGAAATATAGATAAGATAATGTAACTCTAACATAAATTAATACATTAGCACTTACTTATTATAATTAATGGAAATTTTCTATGAAGTAATATTCTAAATTTTCCACTCTCATATAGTCAAAATAAAAGTTAATTTTAATAAAAACGTTGTGTAAAATCGTTACAACTGAAACGCGCGAATGCTAATAAGCGAATTAAAATAACTAGAATAGAACGGTACATAAATGTTACTTTTAATAAGAATTTAAAACACCGTCGCTGACAAATGGCACTTTCACATCCAATCAATAAATGAAACTTTTACGTTCAAGTAACATGCAAGAGGTTTTATGCGATTCTTTCAAAACTTTTTTACAAAACTCAACTTTCGATATTTCATTACGAAATAGTTGCACTCGTCCCTAAATTTATAATAAAAAAAATCTTAATTGGTAGTCTATGTGTTCTTACAGATTTTCTTCAACTTGTATTTTAAAATTCAACTATATCCATTAAGTCGTTTTGAAGATTTATGATAGCAAACATTGATTTACATATGCAAACTTTTGATTGAAATACTGGTGAGTTTGTATGTAGGCCGTTTTTAATATGAAAGTAGGTCACAATACATCAACTCCAGAATGTTCTATAGAACAATTGGCCAGGTGAAAGCCGCCATGATTTATATGCTCATATTATCGAAGAAACTGTACTACGACAAACTTACTTGAACCGGTGGACATAAGTCAAACTATCCTATTAACCTAGCCTTTTATTTTATGACCACGAGTTTTTGTTTTTACATTTCCATAATACTCTTTAAGTTATTGTGATAAACAAAATAAAAAAGTTATTAACCAGCACACTTATAACAATCTTCTTAACTTGTATTACTTTGTATGTAATTCTTTGTACGTAATTTAACGGACAGTCAATTTTTAATTTCATACATTGCAAATGTAATTAAAAATTTGATATATTACGATGTTTTCTCGCTTCCATAAAAAAGTTGTGTGTTATCGTAAAGCGATGTTTAATTAACTTTTATTTAATTATAAATTGATTAATGATAATGAATGATTGCAATCTAAAGATTCAAATCATTCATTATCAAACGAATAAATTAATTTGGCAAATTGGGATCAGGGCTGTTGAAAAGGGAACCTCTTTATGAGCAAGCAGTCCTCAAGATTACTTCTTTCTGTATTAGAGCTCCTTTGTTGTTTGTTGAGCGTTAAAGATGCGACGGTTGTGTTCGAAGATGTCCCGTCTCCTCTTCTTAGCACTGTTGGTGACCACCGTGGAGTCATAGACGGTGCTAGTCCGACATAATCCGTAACTGACTATACACTCTATTCTTGAATGCCCAAAGTAGTACTTGGACGGAAACACTGATTTTTTTTTATTATGAAAGTCAACAAACTGCTCTTTGTTGCCAATTTTATGCAAAGTATTTGCACTAATGCTAATTAACTATTATACACACACACTGCTAATTATAATAAATATAAAAAATAAATGCATGTTACGATATTTATCCAAAATAGTACATTGCCTTGATTGTTAACATTCAGTCTTTTTACGCAACCTCCTGCCAAACCCGACAAGTTTACAAAATTGTAACCAGTATACCTATCTACTGCATAGGATGTTTAAAAAAAACGTTACGTACTCCTAAGGATACAACCGAATCTATTTATATGCTCAAATTTTTTAAACGTCACCACTTGTAGAAATACATAGATAGTCAGATGTCTGTAGAGACATCTGACTATCTATGTAAAATAGTATAATTATTTGTCATCTTTACAGACCTTCACACCCCAGAGCAAATTTTAAGTACAGGTAGTTTGTTTCGATGTAAATCGGAACGCAGAACATATAGGCAAAGTAAATTGGATATGTTCACTAATAGGCCGAAGTGCGAACGATGTGTCGATTGGCCACAAAAGGTTGTAGAGCTAAAGAAATTTTGTTCTTCATATTTACAGCCAATGTTTCTGTGATCGTTGTTTGTACTCGTAAGTTTTGAACATATCATCATCATCATCTTTATAATTGATTAGTATATTGTGAGTAGTGTGGTCACTATGGTAATTTTATCACCAAATAATGATATAAAGCGTCTATTGATTTTCTATAGCTTTCACTTTCACGTTTGGTTTGTGGAAAACTACTTGATGGTTCATCTAATAAAATAGGGCTGTCAAAATATAAAATGGTATTTGTAACATTTGTTTGCAAATTGCATGCTATTTGTCGCACTTTATCAATGAAAATAATAATCCCATTTTACAAATTTTAACTAATATCATCAAGTTTTCTTCCTACGTGTTTACTTTGAATGAATAAATCATCGGATGCACACCAATTGATGAATGAGTGGTGTTTACAAAGTTTTTACATTTTACTATATTCGAAAGAAAAAAAATGTATAAGTTATAAATTCGACCAATTTAAACTCAAACGCAATGTTTTTCTCAGGGTTGTATACGATTTTTAGGGCAAACGCATTCATTAGTTTTGCATATTTCTCATATAACCATCTCGAACATAGAAATTAAACAATTACAAACCACTCGACCATACGTAATACTTGCGTGGTCATAACCTTGCTTAGTGGAAAAACACAAGTACTATACGAAACACTATACTACGGACCTACATAAGTTATTGCTTTGCATAACTCTGGCCAAGCCTACCGGACTGCATAGCGGTAGGTTTGTCCTAAAAATTCGGAACTTTTCCATCGCAATAAAATATCGTTAACACAAACGAGATCGTTGCGTCGTTCTGTGGGCTAGAAGACCGTTACTTTCGGAAAATTCTTTTAACTAGTGGAATATTTCTTAGTAAGTAAGTTAACACATTTAACGTAATCGTTCTTTTTGTAATCTCATCTTTTATATTTCTCTCGGTAAATATTAATAAAATAACATATTAAGTGCATTTCAGTTTAGTTGAATTTATTGAAAATATAAGAAAAATTAGCCGGTTTTCCAAAACTATCGAATCAAAACAGTAGACTTGTAAATGTGAACAGTGCGTCTTAACAGTTTGTTCAGTTACATAGCGACCGTAAACTTTCTTCGCGACGAGAACTTGGATAACTTAGTGTTCACCTCATGGGTCACGACACGTGATCTCCAATGACTACACATATCTTCCCTACTTTATAGAAGTTATTACACGACAGGAAAGTACATCCTTCTAACAGGACTTTCTATAAACTAAACGGCGTCGTCTATTTGTGTAGGTTATCTAAAAATGATTACCAAAAATAAAAGTGACGGTAAACAGGTGTTATGTTAGAGCAATCACAAGTTAATAGAATGTTTGTCTAACATTTTAGATTTGAATTTTGTCAAAAGTCAAGCACTGCGCTTGCACAAATATGGTAAGTGATAGTAAACATTTCACCAACTCTTTCGGCCTTGACGACACTGCAGACTCGATAAGTTCCTGTGCGATATATCTAGGATGATGAAAAAATATTTGGAAATATCTTTAACGTGTTTGTTTTAATAATGCCATTCTGTTGGCATCAACTAGCGAGTCGGTCGCGGTCAGTAATCCTAAAGCGAGATGATTTCATAACATCTCGTGTATTACCAAATCGTTATATGCCAGATAATTTATTGCTGACTATGTGCAAAAATGCATGGTGGCAAAAATCGCTCAGTGATTCAATACCCTCGGATTATTGAAACTCGACCGATTATGTACTAAACTAACTATACTTTGATAGTACGATAGATTCATTATTTGGCCAATTCAAACAAATTAAATAGTTTATTTGGATAAAGTTTGCCGACAAAAAAATACAAAAAGAAAAAGCTCACTACGGTTTCTCGGATAATAAACCCGCCCGATTTTCTTATCACATCATATCAAATTTTAATTACATCAGGTTTAGTTTTGTTGATTTAGGTATTTGTATAGAAAATAATCTTACAAACACGTTACTTGGCTATAGGCTACTGCGCGCCTCAGCTATGTTTTGCATCATTAACCTTGAATCCTTTAATAACTTTTTGTCGACCTGGCTCGTGGGACTTTTTGTTCTTCTATTTCTACCTATTTCAAGTACATTCTTAACGGAATTTGTGCGACTAACTAAAGAATATGGTTATTACTATACTCGGAGTAAGTTTTATAAGCCTACAATGCTATTGATCCGCTGAACAAAAGTCCAATCAAGTCCAACTAAATAATGACAGTTCACAAACGCCGCCTTCGAAATTTGAAAAATCTCATTAGATCTTTCTTACTGCAGCTGTCTTGTATTTTTTCTTTAAACGTAATTTTCTTTGTCTATGTATGTTTTATATATTTTCAGACAAAACTAACCGTAATAGCATCTCTTACCGTGACAGATATCTGTCGGACTATAGTAACAATTAAAGAAAACAAATTATAACTATTTACAAAAAAAATGTACCAAAGTTGTATTTAAAAAAATTCAATCATTTAATTTTCTAGTCTAGTTTTTGTGTTATTGCTTGGCCATTTAGTTTTTGTTAGTATCAATCTAAATTTTATTCATAAGTAACATAGCTCGGTATATATATTCGATTCTTCATTCGATTAAAGGAGTATGTAACTAATGTTACTTTAAAATAACTTTAAAATAAATTACTTAGGTATGGAAAATACCATACAAGAGAAAATATTGACAAGATAAGTACGGTATGACGAGAATCTTATGACACTTTCATGACATTGACAAGAGGGCGCTAATGTGATACAGAGTGACAGAGTTTTCTGACTGGGTGAATAAAAATATTCATAATTTTGCATCATTTCTTTTAAGCTAAGAATGTTTAATTGCAGAAGATTATAAAGTTGTATTAATAAAACAGTACTATTGTTAGTTTCGTTTGAGAAATGTGTTTTCAAAACAAAGGTTACTGAAGTAATCGAGACATTTCAGTCTTTCCATAAATAACTAGGTGTTTAATTCTATTATAAAATGATACACTTTTGTTCTTTTAGTTTGCGGCGGCACACGTCACAAAAATATAAAATTGTTTTAGTAGTTAATTGCTTTTTCATATATTCTATATATGGAATTCTAGAGTAAATAATCGCATTGGCAAATTCGCAAGGCATACGGCAAGCGTTTTAAATGTTAATAATAACTAGACGTGGCCGCGACTTAGCGGAACATTCATTTCCATACAAATTTTCGCATTCGAAATATTAGTAATAAGTGTTCTTTTGTCTGCAATATTATTGTAATCATATAAGTACGTAGGAAGTATTTACAATATAAAATGGAAAACAACGTGATTCGATATATCTGCGAAGAAATTCAAAGATATGTGTGAAGTCAACTCACTACGCCAGCTTTGACTATAGCCTAGTCACCCCTAATAGGGTAGGCTCCGAGCCCCTCAGTGGGGAAGCATAGTGAGCTGATGATGCGTAGTTCGAGTTGAGTGTAGGTTTTTAAAGCAAGAGTACAGACCCAGTAATTTAATATGCAGGTGCAATCTTATTCATTCGTTAATCAGAAAGAAGTAAGATTCTACTCGACTTTGTTTTTGAACGAGGGCGTACTTTCCATGCGGAACCGGTTAAATTGGTTATTGATTGTAACAATAATTTTTCTTATTTAGAACGGAATCTTTACGACACTCAATTTCGCAACGGAAATATTAACCATACCATTTTTTTTTTAATTTAGGAGGAATTACTATAAGTATGTTTGTAAATCGTCACATTTTCTTTATAATTTTTTATCTTTATCTCAATTTATTTTATTGCCTTATAATATACGAATATTTCAACAATTTTTTTTTAATTTCTATGCGTTATAGGTTACCTAGCTTATCATGACAATTATTTTTTTTAAAAACATTACTGAAAGTTTTTACGTAACGTACATATTACGTTGTGAAACGATAGATCGTTCAATTATTTGATTAAAAAAAATGACAAGACTAGGTGTAAATTTAATACGATAAATAGCATTGCGAATTAAACAATTAAGTTTGTGCAATAATATAATTTGCAGCTGAGACAACAATGATAAAGGTCAAACCCTTCATGCTATTATTCTAAGATTCTTATAATTTAGTCATATTTCGTACCCTCTATTTAACTTCCGCTAAACGACGATTTACATACGTTTTCACAAACATATACTATTATTTATACTTGATGGCTTGTACATATTTATTATATAAATAAAGTATACATTAATAAATAGCACACTTGAACCCTTAGAAATGTTCGTTTTGTGAATTACACTGGGTTATTTAAATTTATTACATAAGACATATGTAAATAAAAAATGCTATAAAAAAGCAAGCGATGCCTTAACTCTATTTTTGAAGGATTTCTCACACTTTGCAGTTTTTTTTCTTTTATAAAAATAGTAATTAAATCGCTCGTTATTTAGCGGCAGTACTTTTTTTTTTTAAATCCAATCCTTATTAAAATTAATGAGTCCGTTATCAAAAGAATTTGGTGTATCGGAACATAAACAATAGGGTTATTAGTGTTATCACCAATAGACGGGACTTGAAGAGACTCCACAGAAGAGAGATTAGATAGAAATTCCTCGCTATCCGGAATATTAATACTTTGATTAGGATATGTAAATTATTATACTAAGCATGTATATTAAGTGTTAGTATATACAAGTAACTTAAGAGTTTTAAGTTGGAGCTTCGTGTTAACACACTCACTTAAATTAAAAAACGTACCCAGTTTCTTGATCAATGTTATAGTATTAACGAACTTGATCGGAGCGACCTCTCTCTATAAAAGCGAGAAACAAACTGACTGACAAGCGTTTTCTTCTCCGATGCAATAATAAACCCTGACAAGTCCAAATTTTTCCGTTACCTATATTTGTTTCCGTTTATATTCATTCTTGACAAATACTCACTGTGTAGATATAATTTCCCGAGTTTAAGATTGTTTAAAACTTTGGTAATCAAAACAAATGAAAATCATTTACAATGCATACCTAAATATATATGTATAGCATAAACGATTTTTATTTTGTTATTATATAAGACATAAATTATTAATGTATAGTTTAATAAAAGTAACTATTATTACAACCTTCACCAATTACGAAATTCAACATGTACCTGTTTGAAGTCAGAGAAAAGTATAGTGATTAATATTTCATATTGATATATGATTATTTATTACGTCAAGAACATCGTTACGTTAGTCACAAATCTATTCGGCCCCACTTCAAAAAACATAGCATTAATCCATTGTTCGTTGGAAGCATCATCATTTCAAAGTTCCTAAGTTTTAAACATATAAGGACATATTTAGAAATAAAAACAAAATGTTTTTGCTAATTCGTAATAAACGTTTAATTATTTTGTAGACATTGAATATGGAATAAATAATATTATGTAAACATAGTATATAATTGTTTCCTTAAAACATTAATAAGTACATAATCTACTCGATATTTATATACGAGAGGTTGCGCGAATTCATCAGCGAAGAAATAAAAGACATCCTAAGATACTCCCGCGCATACCAATTATCTTCTCCAAATCGGTCCCGCCGTTTCAGAGATTTTCCCAAAAAAAAAAAACGCAGACGTGCGAAGAGCCACAAATTAAAAAAAATAGTATTTTCTCTATATCATCGATTTTGAAGATAGATTATTAAATAATTTAACTTTAAATATAGTTGTTACAAGCGTATTTATATTCTTAAAGACAAGCCGACTTCAGACGTGTAGATTGATGTCGCCGAGGCGGTGGACGGGCCACATGCACTCGCAACCAGCTGGTATCACCATCGTTTTCGTTTCCCAGCAATCACTGAAACATAGACTTTTATCATGACCGATAAACATGGCTACAAAGGTAGAGGAAAACCGAGGATGTGATGTTTATGACCACGGTTCGAAACGAGAGCAAAGATCCAATTTAACGCAATCCAATTTTTACGATTATGAAAATTTATGTGTTGTTATTAAAAAAGTTTTTCACCTTGAATAACGTCGACGTGTCAAATGAATTGTCTTATTCCATTGAACACAGGAGAATCCTAGACTCGAACATATCTAAAAGAGAAATCAATTAAAAAATAGGAAAGTGTTCGTCGCTAAATGTCGTTCATGCAAATTACGCAAAACGTATTGGAAAATACGGTATAAAAAAAATATGAATCAAATAGGTCAGAGACATATTCCTTGTCCAATATGTTTCTAAAAGTGTTTATGCAATACCTCATTAGTAGATGTTACGTCATCGTCAGAGGAGGCGGTGCAACGTATCTCTTCGTAATAAGCCGGTCTGTACTCGTATTCTTCCGTATTCAACCTTCTGATCTTGCGCTCCAAGTGACATATGGGATAATGTTTCTGCAAAACAAAATATAGAAATTTTATTCAATGACATCGCTTAGTATTTTATTGGACATTTATGCCCGTATTCAAGAACACTTAATGATGATTAAAGAACTTTCTCATTTCATTGAATTCCCATTCAAATCTTAATTCGACGGTTAGTCTATTTAAAAAAAAAACCGTCTATAAATATCATGAAGCTCTTAAGCAGAGGGGGCGACATCACAAACATGAGCAGGATGGAGGAAGGGGGGGGGGAGTCTAAAATGTGATGTCACGTGTATTTTTTTGTGTCTAAAGTCAAATTTATTTAATTAATTATGTATATAATTTATTATATCATATTAAATTATAAAATAGATTTTAAAATCCCTAAGGTACAAATTAATAAGCAATGACCGATTCTGTGTGTGCTATAAACGCATTGAATGCGATATATTTGCATCCCAAATCGGCAATGATGCCTCTCGTTTACTCGCACTGACCTAACCTAGAAAGGGTACGCCTACGTAACGTCCTGTTATTGATTCGCAAGTTTGCGGCGGTGCGAGTTACAAGCTATTTAGACTTTACAATATTATTTAAATATTTAAAAATAATAAAATATTACAACAGTTATTTTTAGATGAACTAATAGTGAAACTTTATCAAGTCACAAAGTGTCAAGACAACACAATTAAAAATCGAATTGGTAAGTTAAATGCATGTTGATCATTAAATTTATTTAAGGAATATATTCAAGTTGTATTTTTAATTAACCATTCTGAATAAATATTCATAAGTTATTTAAAAAATACACAGTCAATATCTATTTTTAAATATCCATTTGGCGATTAAAAATTAAAATTCATTCGTTTATATTATAGGTACCTACTAACTTTAAAACTATTCTTCAAATATGTATACAACTTTTAATAAAAAATCAAAACGTTGTTTCTAAAAGTTGTATATTAAAATGTCTTTATACCTGTTGGCCGAGTTGTCTTAGTCCGCGCTCACGCGACCCCTGCAACGTCTCGGTATACTCAGGTAGTACCTACAATAAAGTTGTTATCAAGACATGCATATCGAGAATTGCGTTTCAGCGATTCCATTCATTGAAACGCAGTAGCTTGGACCGGGCGAAAGGGACATGCGCCCGTGGTACCTTCGGAGAGCGCATCTAACACATCTCCACAGTATTGATTTATTACGGTACTGATATTTAATTTACTATAAAAATATCTCAAACATGGCCGAAGCTTCCCCTGTTCAACATACTTGTGTTTAATTTATCATCAAAGTCAAATTATTCGATTAACAGGACAGGATACACGGCGAGAGGGTTCGTAGACTTTGTTTAACTTGTTACCTGTGCCTTTGTGAATAAACGCTACCTACAAACAATATCTGTATATTTTATAGGTTTTAGACTTGATTTTACTTTTTGAGTATTTCAGTGATGATTTTACAGATTTTTGATTCGAGAAATCCGTTAAAAGACATCGCTAAGACAAGGTAGGACAAACTAACCTAAAAATCTACCCTGATTGTCGGGTAGCTACATCGTTTATTATTACTTATAATCTATTCTGTGTGTCTATTTTCTGTATTTAAATTTAAAATGTCAAACGTAATTGTTTATTATTTTGAGAGGGAGACATGTTGTCTTGTGCCCCAGGCGACAACATGATTTTGCAGATTACCTGTTGCCCGCCACTCTGTGTTACTGGCTTAAAGACGCCCACGGGTTCTTCCAGATTGTATTCTACATGTAAGGCAAATTTCATCCAGATGTAGTAGAAGAACATCCATCAAGTTTTGCACATTTTTATTAGGAAGATTATAAATATTCATAGTTAGTGACATGGATGTTGCAGGAATTTAAGTTTAAAGTATATTTGCGGATATGCTTCACACAGCGAAAGTATTTTTTTTACCTTTGCTAACAGTTGTAGAATTGGAGATTTTTTTGTTACATGTTTTTGAGTAATTTGCAAAAAGATGTCTCACTCTCTCTTTGCATATTTGTGCAAATTTATAAAATGTAGATATTAGTATAGAGGGTATTGTGAAATAAATAAATAAATTTAAACATCCACTTTGGAAATCCTAATTTAATTCAGATGCATTGCACGTAATGTTAGTATTTTGTTTTTGTTTCATATGAACAGACTTTGCTAATAAATTGAATAAGGGTAAAATAATACAGTTAATAAACATTTGCAAGGACTAAGAACGATATAATTAAACCAATGAACTGGTCATGGTTGTGGGAGTATAGATGGTAATGGTACGGTAAGGGCAGGCAATCGATTTAATAGTGACAATCGAAGAGGTCTTCGTAACTAGGACAAAGGCTAAAACGTAGACTAAGTGAATAACTTACGTCAGTAGGTTCATCGCAGTGTTCATCGTACTGCCGAGTCCGTGCCGCCAGTGCCAACTGTCTATTTCTCTCGAGACGTCCCAGCACAGAATTGAGTACTTTATCCGGATTTGGAATTCTCAGTACATGCTCGATGAAATCTTGCGCAGATTCTTCGGACGCTGATAGAGAGGACAATATGACTGCCACGCAGAACACCTGCATGAACGTTTAATCAATATGATAAAATTTACTAGTGGTTATATATCCAAAATAAACAAGTGTTGAAAAGTGTCTAGCCCATGTTGTAAAAAAATGTACGTACGTTTTCTTTTACGTTTTTATTCTACAATAGAATGCGATACAAGTTAATTTATAAGTAATTAATGTAGCAAATCGTAGCCAAGATCTGGCATTAAGCGAGAAAACTAACCGGACATTCCTTAATATTGTACACAATGTGCATATGTTTAGTGTCAGATTATATGTACAACTATATTCTTGCACTATATTTAGCCAATATAAAAGAACCCACTCACAAAATAAAGCTAAAAATAACAACGGAAGGAGACAATAAGGTAATTGGCAATAGTGAGTACGCTGGGTCAGTCTCAACATAATTCGAAGAACAAACTAGTTTATCTTCGCTGGCAGAAAAGAGAATTCAAAATGTATCTACAGGAGAGAAACCTAAGCTATTAGGGCTTTAAAAGATCGTATTTGATATGGTCTTTTTTATTTGACTTGACTAGCGAATTTTTTGAGTATTCGCAGATTTTGTATCTGAAATTAACTTTCCTTCGCTTTTCGTTTGTTACCATTGTTCGAAGATTGGTACAGACAGATTGGTATCTGCTTTTTAAAAAGAATGTTCACAAAATGTGCAATGTACAAACATTTTAGGAGTGAGAACTGGAAGTAATTTTTATTTTTTTTAAGTGTTCGTATTTTAAAATATGTATAGTAATTAAGCTAAACAATTGAACAGACGAACAGTTACACGCTTACTTTTAAATTTAATTAACTAAAGGTGCGTAGCTGCCTTGGACGGATCTGGTAGCGTATTTTCATATGGTATACTAGTCTATTGTAAATAATTCACGGCGTATTGGTTTGTTGGTGTGGCGAATTTTGAGATGACGCATTTGTCGAGGCGTCCGTCTCACGTCGCGTTGATGAGTTGCGACTGCTGCGCGCTTTGATTGGCGTCCGTCCGGTGAGATCGCGACATTAGTACCAAAGGATAACAGGCATGCTAAACATTTTCCATTATCACAAATACAATCTAACTTTACTTATATTTTACTGGTACCTATGGAAAGTACTTAAAAATATTGAAATAAAATCAATGATACTTTTATGGATTTAATAGTTAATGTTTCGAATACTCTCATCTTGTTCGTCGAATAAATTCTTTTTAAAATCAAGTTTGTGACCTCTGCAATTGTAACTTAGCCCCGGGGGCACTCCAGTCACTTCGCTCGCATCTGTTCTAAGGTTGAACACGTACAGCCCAGCCCGCCTCGGGACAGCATATTTTGTTTTAGTCATGTACCTTTCACAATTGTAGTATCGAGTTAAACGAGTTAGTTGTTTTGTTTTTGAATACTTATGAAGCGTTGTAAGAAAAAATATTCAATATGTTGCAATATAACTCGAATCGTCGTAAGATCCCAAAAAGGTATGTTTCTTTTTAAAAAATATTTGTTTTTATTTATTACTCACATTTTATGCTAATTTTTGTATAATGGTATAATAAATAGTCTTAATGTGAGGTCGAATCAATTAAATTGGTCATTAAAGGACTAGTTCCTTGTCTCACGTCTTGCTTGACCTGTGGCCTTGAACTTAATGTGTATACATTATGCACCAGTTAATGCATCACTGTAATATTATGTTCGAACCAATGTATATACTAATCTAATCTATTTTGTATACAATTCGGAAGGCAATATACAAAATTATACAATTGCCAATGAAACCGATTTAAATATTTGTACCTATATTATGTTTTATAGAAATAAAAACTCACTTAATGATATCATAAATACGAAAGTTTTTTTGGCATACATGTAACACATAGTCTGGGATACATATCTACATACTATATTTTTTTTAATTCAGACGGAGCCGAAGTCAACACACAGTAGGTTACATTTTTGCATCATGTAGTATAATTGTGGATTGACATTTTTTTTTAATTAATGCTATAAAAACAATTAAATGTTAACAAGCGCTAAGATAATTGATTAAATAACCTTATCAAGTGCATTCTTGATTGAATTACTAGAGCTTAGTCACTAAAAAAATACCTATTTATATACCAGCACGCCTAGTAAAACCTAGTTTAGAAAAACTAGTAAATAATAAATAAAATGTACAACAAGACTCCTGACAAGATGGTGATGAGATTGAATGTGGATGGCTGTAAAGGTAGTGGAAGACCGAAGGTGTGGATGTGTGTGAGAGAGGATATGCGTAAGAAGTGTGTGAATTCAGATATAACAGTTGACAGAAGTGTTTGGAAGATTAGTATATACTGTGCCGACCAACGTTGGAATACAAAAAGAAACGTCACATTAAAATTTGTCACAGACGAATTACACACACTCCCTCATGTTACTTATAAAAAAAAACAATTAAATAACATGTTTTTATCACGAAATAAAAATGCTAGCAAGTCTGTGTAAATGAGACAAAAAAAGAAAGCCGAAATTACGACAAACATATTTTTGAGTGATTATCGTTACTCAATACATTTCTAAAGTAAACATTCCCAATTTTTTCTTTATTGCCACCGCTAATGAATACCTTATTATCTAATTAGTATGTTTGTTTCAGTAGAATGCTCTGGGATATCACAGCGGTGGTGTAAGTTACCACGTGTTATCATGAAGAAGTGGAATCCTAGCAAGATTTTCAAAATGTACAAACTAACCGACGACGGCATCAATAAATCAAAGAAGAAAAAATCAACGAGGAAGAGCAGGTAAGTAATTATTTTAAATAAAGTATTATTTATATGGGCTGGTTACTTCTCGTTACGGCATGGGGCCGGATAGTTTTGGAATGGTGTCTACGGTTGGGGACAAGAGCTTGGATTGAACGACGACTTGTGCGGATGGCGGGAAGTCGTTGGACGCCGATGGAACACCGCATATTATGGAAGGCAGTCGAGAACGCCTATGTCCAGCAGTGGGCAGACAAAGACTGATGATGATTATGATGAAACGGTATTCAACGATGAAATTACCAAAGATGTTTTAAATTAATCTTTGTTTAAAATTTCTAATGTTCTTTTTAATTTATAATTGTTTAATAATTTCCTTAAAATAAAAAAAAATATATTCGTAAACTGGTTTCGTGCAGTTAAATTACAATTTATACTATTAAAGAGTTTGTTAAAATATAGGCCTATCTATATATAAATATAGATAGGCGAGAATGGAAGAGAAGAACATGTTGTGCCGACCCTACATAAAGTGGGACCAGGGCAGGAGAAAGAAGAAGAAGAAAGAGTTTGTTAAAATTTCTATATATTAATACGTGAAGAGAACAATTTGTATCTTTTTTTAAGAAAATTGTGTCAAAAGGTGAACGTGAAATTTGACACTGGCAACACAGGTGAAAGTAATTAAATCAATTAATAAAGAAGTGTGTAAACCTATTTTAAATAGAAATTAAAAAGAGACATACAATTTTTTTAATTATAACTAGTTTAGTTGGAGTTGAAGTTGTTAATCTTACTGGAAATGTATGCGGAACCCGTCATATTGCATTTTAATATGTTTTCTTACGCCTTACAGATAACTCACACATATCACGTGTTTTACGTCTATTTATATATATAGTATTATGAATCTAAAATATTACAGTAATGTTGTTAATGTGTGAAATTGAATTAGCACAAATCGTATCATTTGACTTGTTACCAACATCACAAATACTGTAGAGTAAATGATATTTATTTTATTTATTCAGAAATAATATAATTTATTTAATAAAAATTGCTTAGGCTATTTCCGTTTTTTTTTATCGTTAGTAAAATTTAGTTTTTATTAATATTTTTTATATATCATACACACAACTTTTGTCAACACTGATGACCAACATAGTTTCTACATAAAAATAGTCAACTATGAATATGCCGACTGCATAGTTTTATTCAATGGAAGTAATAAATTGTATCAGCAATATATCCTTTATAAGACCGTCTTTTAGAACATTGGTACCATTAATTTTAAACATTTTTTTTTAAAACAAATCCAAAGACAGTCAGTCATTTATGTGTAAAAATAATCATAAATCATTTCTTATGAGTTTTGTATGAAAAATAAATTAAGATTTGGAACTATACGTTGTCATGGAAATCGAGAACTGATGAACAAATTATCGAATTAAATTATAATAAAAAATTATGACTCACCTGTAAATAAATATTAATAACAGCCATAGTTTTTGTTTTAAACTAGAAAACTAGAATATTACACAATTTTACGGGAATCGGCTGTTGAATGAAAGGATTTCATTCGGTACTGCTTTTATATCCAGAATTATCAGTCCTTGACAATTTTATAAAATAGAATTGTTAATCCGGGAATGTTGAGGAAAGGAAATTGTGGAATGGAAATGAGTGTTCTATGTCAAAAAAGAAAGGTTGTTAAATTCTTACAGAGACGCTGATATATCTATTTATTTAACCTGCGTCTTTATGCTCAAAATTTGTATTCATTCATTTTGATAACTCGAAAAATGCGGGCCAGAAAAAATCTAAGATTTTCCCGCTTTTGAGATCATACACCATTGTTGAAATATCCAATCTATCACGATCGTTTTTACAAAAACTACAATATAATAATTCGTAGATATCTCAAATAACATTTTAATCTGCCTAGATGTATAGAATACGGTTTTGATATATAGCGTTTGACCACGATCACTTCTTGATTGTAACGTAAACTGGCGCGTCTTTCGATCAAATCACTACACTACTAAAGTAAAAAACAAGGAGAGCCCAATCCATGTATAAATCAATTTGCATTATTCTTATTCACCGTGTCACGTATGAACGGATAGTATGTATTATCTGCTAATTCCTTTTACATTGTCTTTATAAATTAAAGGACTTCTCCTTTTTCATGAAAATGAAAGTTGAAAATGCGGAAAATTTGTTATTTTTAGTTAAGACAGTACAACGTCTGTCCGGTCAACTAGTTGTTATATAAAATTAACAAAATATTTCTAAGCATGTCCCTATAAATGTAACCCGAAGGCAAACATCAATTGTCTAAATTAACTGATATTTTTTAACAACAGCCCGATTATCGCGCGATATTACGCGGCGTGTAACTCTGATTGTGCTCGACAATATCGCGTTGAACTTTCAAAATTAAACAAATCCCCAATCTTGATTAACTTAATGAAAAGCTACGTTGACCAATTTCTAAATAGATGTCGCTTTACGGATCTAATTTGGTCGTTCATGGATAAAAATTTAATTTTGTTAATTGATTTTTTTTAAAGAATATGATGTTTATTAATGTTACAATTTTCTTCTTCTTTTTTCGTAAAACATTAGTAGATTTATATTAACTTATTGATATTTCTTGTAACCATTCCTGGTAAGCTTAAAAAAAGCTTATATTAGGATATTGTTTACGACAATATTCGAATGGCGTGATTCGAAACTTCGATCGCTAGATCGGTAGTCCGTACCACAACCATTAGACTATCGGAGCATCAAATGTATTATATAAATTCTTCTTAATTTAAATTAAGATTCATTATTTTTTATAATAAATAGTTAAATAGATTGTTCCTTTGCAGCAATAATGGCGAAGTGGCAGCGTCTGGGCCGAATGGCGTGTACAGACAGGTACGTATGGTAGCGATGTATGCTGCTTTGAATGTCCGCTAACTAACTTTGTGACTCTCTTTCCCTTCTAACTTAACAGCAAACGTTTACTTGTCAGTTCAGGTAAGTAATTTACTTATTTTATGGACACGATCTTCTCTTATTTCCATTTTATTTTATAATGATTTTCCAAGCTTTTTTAGTGATACGTTAAACGCGGTACACTGCTTTAGCACTCATCGTCTAAACAAACATCTAGTAGGAAGTAGCAGGTAGATAGTAAGGCAAATTATTCATTCAGCACCTACCAGGTTGTTATTTATTATTGCCATTGCTTACATTAGGCCGGTTACGTTTTAAAATGTTTAAGTTTAAACCAAAAAGTTTTTTAAGTTACAAAAGTACTATTGGCAGTCTTATCATCATCAGCAGCCCCTGTCTTCCCACTGTTGGACATAGGCCTTTCCCAATGCCTTCCACAGTATGCGGTCCTCCGCTTTCCGTATCCAACCATTTCCGATTGGCAGTCTATCTTACTAATATTATACGTGCGAATTTAATAGTCATATACAAGGTAGAATCTATTTAACAACAATATTGTCATCCCTCTCATTATCTCTCTAAAGAAAGAGATGGCAACAATGTTCTCACTGTTCTGTAACCACTATTCGTTTCTATCGTCAAAGAAATAATTACATAAAATAATAGTCAAATTCTTCCTCTTATCCTTTTTTTTTAATAAACGATATTGACATATATTAAAAGCAAGTTTTTCGGCAGTTGAGTTTACGTTACAGCAAAGCATAATTTTCTTGTATTATTATTGCCATCGCTAAAAAATATAACTTTTTTAATTCCATATTATTTGTTTTCAAATACATTTTATGAATTAATTTTATTATTTACAGAAATCATTTGGAGCGTACGATCGTCGATTAAATGCGCTATCGTCGTACATGAAATCCGCATGCTCAATAAACCCGAGTTCTCGTACTACGGGAAAAAGTTGGTTTACTCGCAAAATGGCGGTCATCACAATTGGGTGTGACCCGTGGCCGAGCGGTGAGGAGAATTATGAGTTGTTTGATGTCATTGGTAAGTAATTATTCATGTTTTTATTCGTAATTCAATTAAAGTTTATCACATAATAATAGTGTTTCACCATTACAATTTTTTATACAATCGAGGTGTCAAAATTTGAACTGCCAAAATGTCATCTTAATATATTCAAATCCGAAACATTTCTATTAGTTACGTTAATATTATTGTTAATGTATTTGCACACTCGTAATTATTAAATAAAATAGAGTAATGTCATTAGGAAGACGTATAATTCATTATAAAGACAAAAATCAGTCAAATATGTGTTAACAAAATTCAGTTTGTTTAAACATTATCTGTAATTTAGCTAATTTAGAGTTTTCTGTGCACAATGTAATTTTATTATATCTATTTTTACAAGTCAACTTATTACTGTTCTTTAGAAAAGTAGTAAACCCATTTTTATAGACTGATAAATGTTTGTTTTTATTAGCAAAGGGATCATGTATGGATGACCTTTCGTGGACAACACCGATTTATTGACGTTTTAAATGAACTCATTGCCTAAAAATGGATACATTTATGAGAATAGGATACCTTTCTTATTATACCTACATGTAATACAGTAACTCAGTGATGTTTCATTTTAGAATCGGTCTAGGGCTGATTTTTAACTCATTTTTTTGTAGGCATTGGGGCAACAGCAGTTGTACATGGAGCTGTATGTGTACCAAAGGGTGAAAAATGTGCGATCAAAAGGATAAATTTGGAGAAATGGAATACATCCATGGATGAACTGCTGAAAGAGATACATGTAAGACATTTACATAGAATGTGAATATTAGGAGTGTGTAATGTAATCTATGGAGAGTTGTTAACCTTTATCGTTTTCTTTTTAATTTCAGGCCATGTCGAGTTGCAACCATGAGAATGTAGTAACATACTATACAAGCTTTGTGGTCAATGATGAGCTGTGGTTAGTCATGAAGCTTCTTGAAGGTACATTTTTTAAAATACCTTTTTATTAATTGACTTCAGATGTCTGTATGTTTTAATTCTATGTACATTGCAGGTGGCAGTCTCTTGGATGTAATTAAACACAAGATGAAAGTGTCAAATTGTAAACATGGTGTATTTGATGAGGCAACAATTGCGAGCGTCCTTCGTGAAGTTTTGAAAGGACTTGAATACTTCCATAGTAATGGACAGATCCACAGGTAGGATATTGTTTTCATTAGCAAATTTAAGTGTGAGTTTTCATTGCTAATATGTTTGTACATATTGTGAGTTTTGTTTAAAGGGAGTGAGAAGTAAGATAGTATATGTTTGTGCATGTTTTGGCAATGGAAACCCACAGCTTGATAGAGAGCTGAGCGCCAAACAAGACAGTGTATTCTGATCGTGTGATAATAGAAGGCTAGCGATAAAACCCTGCGATTTTTTTGTATACACCATATACCTTAATTCCAGAGTGAAGAAAAACAATTTGTAAATGAGCTTCATAAAATAGAAAAACCTAGGTTATGTAAAAATATTGGAACTCAAAATGAGATGTGTGGTGTTTATTTCAAATAAAAAGTAGTCAGCGAAGTATATCATAGCTTGTACAGATTATGATCATGTAATATTAGAAAACAAAATAAAACAAATGTGCTGAGCGATATGCTTGTTGAAGGTTTATTACTTTCATTGATGGTTCATGTATGACCATCTTCAGAAGTCGATTAGTTTGTTACGTTTGAATAATGTAAAAGTTATTTTGTTTACTTTTATTATTTTTATCATTTTCAATTATCATTAGATTTTTTTTTAATTCCTGTAAATTTATTATTTTATTAAATATTTATTTATAAACATAGGGATGTAAAGGCGGGTAACATCTTGCTGGGTGAAGATGGGACGGTGCAGATAGCTGACTTTGGTGTGTCTGCTTGGCTTGCGACGGGCAGAGACATGTCCAGGCAAAAAGTTAGGCACACCTTTGTTGGGACTCCGTGCTGGATGGCGCCTGAAGTGATGGAACAAGTAAACATTATTTATATCATACTGTATTTAAGAGCAATGCCACACGGATGTTGTTGTGACGTTTTATCAACTCTAATAACGATTAGTGTCTTCACAGAATTATCTCAAACAGTTTTCTTTAAAGCTAATATTGTGACATACTTATATGGTACGGTTGCGACAACACGAGTGGCATCTTCCTTATTGCACTTAAATAATAGTTATATGCTGTGCTTGAACTAATTAAGTTAACATACTTACATAATCTAATATTCAGACAATAGTAATACTTAGGCAGGGTTCCCCTCCTAGGTTGAACTTATTGCAACAATGCCTTGACTTTGGATGTTTGCTTTGCATAGCATTGCGACTTAATGGTACATCTAAGCTATGTAATAAATATATAACCAATAGATATTTACTTTAGTAGTTAATAATATGAGCAGTGTCTGAATAATGCAGCCTCTTGCGAAATAACATGTTTAGTTCATATTTCACTCAATTTGCTATGCATGTTATCATAGAACCATCTTTTATCATCATCAGCTCACTATACGTCCCCACCGAGGGGCTCAGAGCCTACCCTATTATCAGGGGTGGCTAGGCCATAGTCATCCACGCTGGCCCAGTGTGTGTTGGTATGCCATTTCATATGCCACATCTATGT
>JAODUI010000025.1:7470935-7483112 GCA_027563995.1 Papilio gigon
ATCCAATTTTAATGACATTGTCGTTGCCCTTACAGGAAATTAGATCACTAGTTTACCGCAAAATATCGAGGTGTAGTCAAGTCTAGAGAAACATACATAGTAAAAATCATTTGGAATACCCTAAATTAGTTTTATATTTTTCAACAATACAGTGAGTGTTTTATGTTCGTGGTCAGGCTATACATATTTAACATAATTATAATTCGTATGAAAAGATATTGTTTATGATAATGCCATCTCTGACTCCATTCCAATAACTGACGGAGTGTACTAAGTTAAACGCTAACATATTACTGGGAATGTCCGATGCACGGGATCGTCTATCGCCACTCCGCACCGCCCGCTCCGCCCGCCTCGCGCCGCGCTCGACACTCGACTTGACATAAACCAAACTCGGATCTAAATTGAACCACGTTTCAATCACCCTCTAGGAATTTTAAAATAGATTGAATTTTTAAAATGTCTGTGTTCCAAATTCAAACAATATTTATTATTTACAATTATTAATTCAGGGAAAATTGTCGATTAATCATTCATTCTATCTTCAATGTTTTAAAATTCACTGATGAATTCGTGAAACCCGAGATGCGATTAGATTGATTACCAATTACTGAAAAATCGAAGGAGACTATGTTTAATTAATTGCTGATAATGCTGAAAAAATATCAATGAGAATGCCACAGTTTTGATAAACGGTCGTTACCACGTTCGTAAACGACAGAACACAATTCTGCGTGATACAGCCGCGGGCAAAGTTAGTAAGAAATAATGCTAAGCTTTCATGGCTTACAAGAAAAGGTTTTCCATGCGGACGTAATCGCTAAAAGACATTTTAAGATATACCAAAGTAAATTATAAATTATATTAAGAATACGTATGCAAGTTGATCTCTTATCCATAATGATAGAAATTTGCAATAAAAAAAAACTCAACTGACGTCGCGTTAGTTTAATAAAAAAAATAAGGCAGCGTTGGGTTAAATTTCTCTTTAATGGCATGTAATAGAATTATGGCTGTAACTAGTTATCTGCCGGCCCCTCGTACGGGGCCAGCACAAAGCAAGCAAAGGAAATTGAATATTCCAAGCAGAAAATAAGGTTATGTCTGGAACAGCGAGGTTGCCTTTGAGAGTTTGAAAATGAGGAAATTGTTACAACTACATTATAAACCGGTGCCAGTATTATTATTTTGCTATAAAAATTTGGCATAAATATAGCGCTATTTTTTAATCTATGTATACAAATGTACAAACGAGTAAACCGATTGACTGAATGACTAAATAAAAAGACGAAACTTTTTCAATTGAAAAAAAAAATTAACATAGATTTCTGTTGATTAATAGCAATAAAACAAATAAATAATGTAATTATAGTCATACCTTCTCAACCTTAAGGATGTTAGGTTTCACAGAAATTCAATTTTTATGTATATACGATCTTCTTTTAATAATACCTCTTTATGTTTCGAAACCTGCAATACGTCTTAAGTGATAACGTGAAAAGAAACCCGTGTTATATATCGTTCCTATAATTACAAGATTTTATTACACGAAATACTCAGTTGTATATTGTATTGTATATAATATGTATACAGTTGAGTAATTAATGTTGCATTAACCATAACATTTTAATTTGCAGCGGTTCTAGAGAATTATATCATGACTCATGCCGGCTCAAGGCTTCAAACGTAATTGCCTTCATGTCTCTGTTAAAATAGTTGTTCTTGTTAACGTTACTAAATACAACTTTACAATAAAGTCAATCCATTGTTTAATCGAAACCCTTGATCACTGCTCAAACTCTGACAAGGTGTTGGAAAACAAACAAAAAGTCTTGTCTATAACAGCGTGTACTCATTAGCCTGTATTTTAGGGTTGACTTGCTAAGTTCTGATGTAACAAGTTGACTACTTTGTTATGGTGATATTTAAATTAGTAATGTCCCGGAAACGAAGTTTAAGTTTATGTTGACAAAGAGACGAGAGAATTCTACCAGAACAGCGAGGGAGATGATGATGTCTTCCTTGACGTGTGCGTCAATGGCGGACCTTGCTAGCTGCGAGAGAGGGATCTGAGGTGACTTGCAAATCAGAACTAAGTCTAGAAGGTCCGCTCATACACCGCATAACAACAACCGGCTTGAGGAGTCGTAGGTGTAGGTATAGGAAGGCTTGGATTGAGATTTTTTACTATAGAGTTTTTCAACTAGTTTTAGCAATCGTGTACCAGGACAGGGACAAATGGAGGCCGTGCCTGTCTCCCTGGGTTACGACCGTGAGTTGCATACGATTAGATATAATGAGATAAACAGTTTACGTCCGCGCTGAATATGAACAAAATTATCTACCATTCAACAATGGAGTTAATCAACTACTTATGGCAGAAGTTTGCGTGTAAATTGACTCAACGTGACCATGACAAAGTTTTTCTTTGCAAAAGAAAATATAGTTAATTGAATATGAAGACAATTCTACAAAACATTCCCGCCAACTCAATTACATTGAACTAAACCATATTATCGTTGTTGTAATATAGAGCGTTCGTACAATAATTATCTTAGTTCATTGAAGACGACACGATCAGAACTATTGTCGGTAATGTTATTAAATATTTATTGTATAATTGACTTTGATATTTTGACAATTAATTGTCATTATTTTCACGACCAATATAGTAGTGTGCGTATTTATTTTGTATAGGTGTTACATCACTGGAAATATAAGTTTAGTCAATATCAGCGTCGTCAGTCGCGGTCAGTGTGGACATTGAATCACATTACAGTGTCGTCAGCGTTGTCCCCGTGGAATAAAACACAACGACACAATCATTTAAATTGAATTTAAAAATAATTGAATGGACATCGACAAAATGTAAGAGATTTATGCAGCGGAAAATACACGAATGACTTCCAATATTGCATTATCCGTTATCCGGTATTTATCTTTAAAACACAGGGTTATTATGAAATTTATAATTATATAAAATTTCAAATTAGAATACACGATTTATGTGATTTATTTACATTGTCCATTTTTTATCTCATTTATGTTCATTGATCACGATGTTTAAAACCGTGAGAGTTCTATGGTATTCACTTTAAATAATTACTCAATTCTTGAAAACCCTTATCGTTTTATGAGTCATCTTAAATTGCTAATTACCAAATTAAACTATTGTAAAGATACCAAAGTAGCTTTATGCATTCTCGACACTAATTTTAATCGAGACAAATTCCACATTCATCTGTTCCACCAAATTACTTACATAAGCTACAAAATGTTTCCTTTCTGTATTAATACATAGACTAAGTAAACGTCTTAAATGATAAGATCATATTTCAACTCCAAATTTGTCTGTTAGATTGCGTCTCTAACAATCGTTTCAGTAATCACTCAAAAGATTCCTTTAATAATTACTTTCGTAAAAACCTCATTTGCTAAGATGAAATTATCTCAGTCGTGTATCTCGGTGAAATAAAAACTAAGAAAGCAAGCCAACGGGCAATAAAAGTATTAAAATGTAATATAAAATTGATTTAATTAACCTTTATCGAAGAGGCCGCAACATTGAATGGAAAACGTCGTGATTACTTTTTTTCCGCTGCCGCATCGGCTTATTCCGACTACTTGAAATATTCCTAAACCAATTATGATAAATCGACAAGGGGATTTTCCCCCAGTAACATTACAAATATTATTGACTCTATAATAATTGATTCAATTAAAAATATTTATATGGATCATCATTATAAAATAATAGGGCTTTAATCGTTTTTTTTTATTTACTCATTTGGCTATTCATTCCGCTGCTACACAGTTATTGTCATACATTACATTCTATTTACAAATACAAACTGCAAATTTGTAGTATTTGAACATAATGCATTATATTTACATCTATCGACACGTTAGTGTGTAGCGGCTTTATACGATTCCCAGCTAATTGCTTGTGGTAGGTGAACTGCATACTGTGAAAGGCATTCGGGATAGCTTATGTTTATCAGTGGGCAGGCAATGGATGATGTTGATGAAATAAAATTATGTTTTTTTTTTGTAAGAGAAGCGGGTAAACGAGCGGCTGAATCACAATGGCGGTCGTCGTCGTCCATCGCAGTCCGCAACACTGAAGCAGATGTGTTGCTTGTCTTTAAGATAGAGATACGCTCGCTTCTTGAAGGACCCTAAGTCCGACGCAATACAGACTTCTACAATGCGGCTGTTCGTAGTTAAAAGTTTCGTGAGAACCGCAAAGTGGTGTAGTGCCAGCCACCCAGGTGTGCTGACTAAAAAACTTTTCGATACTAAGATAAACAATGAAAATAAAACTTCAACAGATTGATTAACCCGCAGCGGACACAAATTACAAGATAATAAAATATATAACGTTCACTATTGCATTATACAGGATGTAAAATTTAGTTCAATAACTGGCTTAATTTATTTTCTATGTGCGAGTGAGCGGTGCTTCCGAAGGTTCACAAACAACTCATCCAAAATAATTACTAAGCCAATTAAGATTGTACAATTCCTTCATAAAATACTATAGAATCTTATTTTATTAGTAAATATCTGTAAAACGTGATGTACTTTATTTTGTAAAATAATAGTAGATTATTAATTTACCAATATTGCTTGTAACCATTCCAGGTGAGCTTGAAAGAGCTTCTGTTAGGATATGGTTCATGATAATAGTTGAATGGCGGGAATCGAACCTACGACACTAGATCGGTAGTCCGTGCCTTTAAACATTAGGATATTAAAGTTTTGAAATAATATGTTTAGATATGTTGCTGGCTAAATTCAATCGTCATTTTACTGGATACAAAATTATATTTCTACATTCCTCCCAATTATGCACCTCAATGAACCTGCAAAATAATTATTTGTAGTTGTACATAGTAGAAGACGCTGTCAATCCGTTCAAGGGACTTCATTTTAGTTTCTTTATTTTGTTATATAAAACTGCTCACGATATATAAGTAATAAGTAGATAACTAAGCCTATTCATTCAAATGTTAAATAGTTTAAATTTGTCTCCTTTGTATAAATTAAACATTAATTTAAACATAGCTACTTGTACACGAATTTATGTTTTTGCCTCTATCGGCCATTAGATCTTATGTTTGTGATTTATATTTTGTCGACCGGTTATGGCTGTAATGAGCATTATACGTCAGTTAACTGGAGACTGTATGGCGCGACAGTTGCTTAAAATAATTGAACTAAGAAAATATTATTTCAGCTTTATGTTGCAATGGTCATTGTTTGGGTAAACTTCCCACAATACTGTCTGGTTGCGGGAGTATCATGGTTCAGGGTGACCGAGGACTGGGAGTTCTTTAGGGAAGGTTAACTAGCCGCTGGAGACATGTAAAATAATGAAACATACCTAATAAAGCAATGCACGAACACCCTACTTAGACGGATTTTTTTTGTAAAGTCAAGATTGGTGATCAACAATTGAAATAGCGTTTCCGAATTCAATTGTTTCTTCCTTGTTACACCAAAGCCTTGGTAAGATTATATAATTTAAAATAGGACAAAGTATAATGAAATAAAGAATGCGGTAATGAACACAATGCGAAATTAATTGTCTTGGAATATTTTTGTATTTCAAGTATATTTAATTCCGTACATAACTATGTGAGAATTTAGGATTTAATTCCAAGCGTGCTTTCGGACGGTTTAATCTATACTTCTATATACATAAAGCCAAAGTCAAGTGACAAATAATAGGCTATTCTTTTGTAACAACTTTTTTTTAATCTGTTTTTTTTTTGGATTTCTGTAGGTAGTGGACATATCAACCCCATAGTTCCGATGTTTGTTACTATGTTAACAAACGAGATGGAACAATCGTACCGCCTATTTACTTATGAATTCCAATATTGCCACTTTCTGCCACGCGGTCTGGCCTCTGTCCTGAAGCGAGCGTATCTCTTTCTCAAAGGCCGCAGCATGTGCTCGTCTAGGTGCTCCTAGGTTTGTGGATGTCCATGAGCGTCAACCACAACCTTTGTGAACCCGCCACTCGTTTGCCTCCTTCTTCTATTAAAAAATGTATTGGATCTTATTTAAATTAATTGAAACATAATCTACTAAGTTCATATAATAACAGGAACCACGCGACAATTGTGTTGTGATTACTTGGTTGATATAATAAATGATCATTATTTATGCATCATAAAGTCATTGATTAGTAATAACAACAATAATCATGTTATTTGATATTTAATGTCGTTGCAAAAACTATGATCTTGTCATTCATCATCATCAGCTCACCATACGTCCTCACTGAGGGGCCCGGGGGCTTCTTAGGGTCGACTACGTCACACTTAACCACACCGGCTCAGTGCATTGACTTCACACATATCTTTGTCCACCAGTAGTCCTAGCCACATCGGTACATGATCGCAGTAGTAAAATATTGATTGATCATATTTCGAATACATCTGACAAGGAAAGTACGTTGTCAAGGCAAGTAAATCTAACTGTCCGATGAACTGTAGTTATCATTGCCTAGACACGCCAGTTTTGTACGATTAAAACCGAATGTGTGTAGCTGACTTAACATCTCAGTTCTTTATTGCTATCCAGCGAGTCTCATTACAGGTATCCAATAAAACAAGCCATCGTGTAAAATGAGACGTCTCAGCAAGACGAACAAGAAATACCTTGCTTGGAATTGTCCTTATAGAAAATGATTTGATATCAACTAATCACAGTACAATCCATTTATCACCATGCGGATAATATTGTGGTTGTACTCGTGAGTAAAAACCACAAGTAATTTGCGGGCGGCATTCTGTTATGTTTTCCTCTTATGCTGTTTAATAACAAATACTTACTCAAACATCAACGTGTGGTCGTAAAAAAATTGTCAACTTTTGGTTTACAATTTTTCAAATACCTGTATCATCATCATCAGCCTTTGCCCATACCTGCACATAGGGCTTTCCCAATGCCTTCCACAGTATGCGGTCCTCCGCCTTCCCCATCCAACGACTTCCTGCCGTCGGTTCACCTGGAGGGAGGACGCCCACACTCCCGGTCCCCAACCTTGGCCTCTACTCCAACAATTTCCTACCCAACATAGCCTCGCTATCCCGACAGATGTGACCTGTATGAAAAACCAGAAATAATAATTTCTTCTAGGTGGAGGTTGTGAGTGTTTATGTATATATATATATATACACTACATTGGAGGGAGAATTATGTCACTTAAATGTTTTACGTATTTTTACCCAAAAACTTCAAGGGATCGTTTCATGAGGGTTCGTGCATCGACAGAACAAAGGTAACGCCTTGATCTGTTCGCATTGACTCGCTTCAAAGAGAACAAGGCTGCGGTTTTCAGGGCACGATTGCAATCTGAATTATTCAAACCGGCCCGTGTAATTAGATGTTTTTATAATTAATATACCGTAGAGACATCGATCACAATCAAAAGAATAATATTCGATTCGATTTTGTTTTTTAACTCGTCTAAGAGCCAAGCTAGTCTCTATGACGTTCTATCTACATATATCTTTGATGTATCCATTTGAGGGAAGACTGCTTTCTCTTTATTTCCCATCATATTGCAGTTGGTCAAATATATACTTTGTGATAATCGTCAAACAAACCCTTGTTCATTGTTCCATCTTCACATTGCGTCTTTTCCTTAATTAGTTTAAACAATATTTTCCTCATCATGAATCACAAAATATTTCCCTGATAACAATTTTGATTTCATTCTAATATTCGCAACAGGAATTCCTCCGTTGGCCACAATTAATATGAATTGAGATTTTGAATTTCGAATACTGTAATTGAAAAATTGGCCTTTATTATTCCGAATTTATTGACTTAACGGCTCTCAACCACTGGGTACGAATGACATGACGAAATTACATCGACTAGAAGTTGACTAATCACAGACAGGAGCGAAGTCGTAAAAGCTTGGCAATAGATTGGCCTTGGAATATTGCTGTTACCTATAGCTGAGCCTAATTATAGGAGAATTGAGATGAATGAAATATGTATAGACTATACTTTAAACATGTCGCTTTGTCTATTACGATGATTAAAGCGTAAACTTTGCGTTTAAATTTGTTATATAGGATCTCAGTAACCACGGCACATATTTGAATAATTCCTTTTTGTAGATAAAAAATAGCGATCTGTTTTTTGAAGTGCTGTAACTGACACCGTCGATGCTGGAGCAGACCACAAGTGCGGCGGTACGATTATGACATCTACTTTCTTAAATAGTTGAGAGGAACTACGGGATTGGCACGTCTACCATCGATGAAGATCCCCCAAAAAAGGTAAGACACAATTGAATTTCCAGAAAACATAATTGATGTACAATGGTAAGAAATGATGAGGATAATCATAGAAAGAAAAATTGATATAGGACACTTCATTTATACACATACATGATACGAAGAAATTTTATTTCAAAACTTTCTTACTTCAGGTTATTTGCTTATCTCGGTACTTCCCCGTCAATGATTCATGCAACGTCGTCGCTCTGTCTAATAGTCTGTCTACTATCCAAACAACGTATTGAACGTTGCTAAGGAAAGTTCAATCAAATTGTACAAACAATTTGAACGAATGTTTTGTTTCTGTAAGATATTCTTATTTGTGCCACACTCAGGCTCACGGTTACTAAGGGGATCACTTAGGTAACATTTATATAAAACAAAATTATAAAAAAAAAGGAAATGGCCACACTCAGGTAACATTTCTGTAATCTTCACATTGGGATATCGATTAACACGTTTGCTGCGGCACCAATTTCTGCTTAAATTTCGTCACTGCGGTACGAGGTGTTATCGACCCGCTCCGTGACTGCATTTGAGTGCGACACGCGGTGCGTTAAACCCCACCTCCTTTAACAAAGTTATGCCCTTCGCACCACGGAGAAGTACACGTTTTTCCTCGCCGCATCACAGTGATGTTGCGTTTGGGATGATTTAGACCTCGTTTCGCAGCGAACGTGTTAACAAATATCAAAGTTTCAATTGAAAATGATTAACTATATACAATGTATTTTATCACGATATACATGTGTCAATTTGAGTTTTATAGCTCAAATAAGAATTCTTTTCGGGGGACAAATTAGAAGTTATCCCAGTGGGAAACCAAACAGGTGTCGTATGATGTACATCATGATGTTTTCCATATGATTATTCACATTTATTACATTTATGTAAATTCCTATATCCTATTGTTAAGGTGACTAAAGCATTCTAACCAAAGTCGTAACTTATTTATATGTTACTGAAAATATATGAAATCTGGTAAATCTTAATATTTATTTCAAATGCTTATTTTGAATATGTGCTAGTATTTGATTAATAATATTTTCTTTAAATGCATAATAAACTGACTAATTCACGTTCTAACAAACAATTAAATGGCTTATACTATTAAAACTTTCGTGAGACATTTCCCTAAACTACTAATAAAAACGGCTTAACTCACGTGTAGATCGGTGTAGGTACCGACTAGTCTCGGACTCGTCGGGAGTCCTTCATCATGGTGAGTGAACTACACCGATCTACATTGTTAAGCCGTTTTTATTAGTAGTTTACATATGTGATGTATGGATAATTGAAAAAAATGGCAATCGTTTAAGGATCTTAATAAAATTGTTAACGTCAAATAAAATAAAGAGATGTTGATTTTATTGATATATAGACAGGATGGAATAATGCTAGCATCACCCGGAACTGAAAGGCGAGATAAAATAAGTTACAAGGTTACTTTTGTATCAAGAATAAGTTGTTTGCACCCGGCGTCGCTCAGATGAAACTGAATACCGCATGATAATTATAAAATACAACATATCTACGAATACTGTAGTGGCCAGCTAAGACGATCCGAAGCGTATTATGTAAAAAAACAAAGTACCTAAGTTACTCCTGCACACATCACCTATCTTCCGATAAAACTTCCGTCAAAGACTTGCGGCCAGATAGACATTAACTTAAAAAAATGTATTTGTTATAATCAACGCAAAATAGTTCATATTGACGAAATATACATCGTTTTTAATATGTATAGATAAATAACAAGTCTATACTTTACTACTGGTAAACAACAGTCCTTTAAACTGCAGTCAACGTCATTCAGCTATGCAGTTACAACTTACGACATACTTAGCACTTAAATAATTTAAATAGATGAGACAAAACATTTAAAGCACTTTCGACGACGCAAGAAACATATCGTGTACACATAAATTTAAATCAATTAACCCTAATACATTATCTAGTGAATGACCACAAGTGTCGACTTACGACTGCTAACTTGTCAATTTGGCTTCGTAGCGTTCAAAGGGTTTGTTAACCCTATATCATTTTTCATACCTTTCTTAAATGTAATATAAAATTGGTATTTCCTTGATAATTAATGACCAATAGATTATATGAAGTAAATAACATATAATTTTATAAATACGTGAAGTAGAAATTTATGAGGAAATTAAGCAAATAACGCCATCATGCATGCAGCGTTTTTTAATAGGAAAAATATTTACGTATTTTTTTAATTTTAATCGATTTTCGGACGCCCTCTAGTGAGCGTAAATGCTTATATTTTTGAATTAACAACTTTTTTGGCGTTTTTTGTTAGACAGAAGTCAGATGGTTTGCGGATTAACAAGTAATAAATTATATTGTGAAATGATTTATAACGTTGTTTAGCTGTACTCGCTGCATTTGACAGGTGCGTGACAGGCTCGATCTTGACCTTCCCAAGTGGCAGACGGTTGATGTATTGCAAATACTTCTCGTCCTCCGCCCTCCTTCAATTCACATGTCAATGTTATTTATGCAATCAACTGCTGAATATCGCTAACAAGAAAAATATATAACGACTGTGCTTTAACTGAGTGGGTAGACTAACACTAGAAACGTTCTAGATTTATATAAAACAGAAAAATTAACTAAAGTAATTAATGAGATGTTCTTTCTAATGATTTTCAAATGAAATGTATTAAGATGTTTTATTTTAAACACTTAAGTCATACATATATTTATATATAAAAAACGTAACATCTTAAGTGACTAATAAAAAATAACGTATACAAGGTGATCGCAGCGCGGACGGCGCGCGCCCGAGCGCACGCTCGTGCACGCAGTTAACAATTCACGGTTTTAGAAAACGAGGAATACGCGTTATTCATTTTCCCTTCACTAAATACATCTGTCTAATGATTACTGCATAATTTACACGAACAGAAGAAAAAAACGATTGAAACATATTTTGTTGAATTGTTTACTAATTAGTGTTAACTATTCAGAATACTATGAAGAGATTTGACTTCCACTGCCGATATATAACATTACGTTTTTTTTTTTAAATATCAGGATAAATATATCAGACTTTTTAAAAATGGAATGAAAAGATTGTGTACATTTTAATATAAGTGTTCTTATTCTGGTAACCTACCAAACGATATAGCGTCGTTTATACAAATGAAATCTTATGTTGGTATAACGGGAGGTCGTTATTTTACAATACACATAAATGTAGTAATTCCGAGTTGTTGCAACTTTGTATGTACTATCCACTATGTCACTATCCTTGCCATGAGAAACAGACCATTCTTTTGCAAGTTATCTCAACGAAACCTTTTTCGGTCTGGGAAAATATGTTGGCAAACAATGTTGTTTCAATATGATTTATGATAATGAATACGTTTTAAGCATTTATGTAATTATTTCAATATTAGTTAAGTGCAGAGCTCGTCACATTTTATCGAAGGGCCAAATAGGACAATGTGAGATTTCATTGCGGGCTGCACATTAGTCGACACAAACAATTTATATATTTTTATGACCTGAGCTATTATAAGGCGTTTCCCTGTATATGTAGTATTTTTTAGAACAATTTTTTGATTGCGAAACAATTGAAAATCGTTGTTTTAAAGAAAATATTTGTGGTTTCCAATTAAGGTTTTTTTTTCTAAACATGTATACAATACGACAGGAATATATAATATTCGACAGATTCGCGGGCCCCAGTTTGACGACCACTGGTTTAAAGTAAATAAAATTCGGTTATTCGTTGAAATTGTGATTGAATTAAAAATAAAACGTTTGCTATTAAATAAGTTAAGTTAGCTCGATAATAATTTTTCTAAATCACATTGAAGTAATGGTATGATTTAATTAAGTATTTATT
>JAODUI010000025.1:7483212-7499092 GCA_027563995.1 Papilio gigon
ACTCGTCGGGAGTCCTTCATCAGGGTGAGTGAACTATAGGACTCCCGACGAGTCCGAAACTAGTCGGTACCTACACCGATGTACACGTGAGTTAAGCCGTTTTTATTAGTAGTTTAATTAAATGGCTATTTATAATAATTTACAGCACTTAAATCTTGAGATTAAAATAATGATTGGTGATAAATATTCGAACAAACTTTTCTAAATTTTGCCATGGACAATCTTAGGATTGATTAAAAAAAACTTATTTTACAGTAACATAAATATTATTCATAACTAAAGACAGTGACGAAACTAACCCCGATTTCCCATTAAAGTTGTCCTGCAACATGTTTTTCACTTGACGACTGTATTTTCCTTTATATTAAATATACTTTTTCCTTGTACAAAATAAAAAACTTGGCCTAAATTTATATGTAAAAACTTATGTTAATGATATTTATCCTGTTCTCTTTATTTAGAATTTCTTACATAATAAATAAACACGCTATCGTTCAAAAAGGTGACTTGATTTCGTTGTTCTATAGGTCAGGTCAACAATGGCAGTAATAAAAATTATTTAAGATTCAAAGCACTTTGTATAACAAAAAAATTGTATTACAGTATTAGAAATACTTGCATTTTCATTTAGTCTGCAATTAGCATAATCACTCGAACAAAATGCATCCTTTTAAAATGCACAAAATAATTAAAACTATTTTTTCATTCTATTTTTCTATTTCGCAATAATTGTTGATTTCATTCAATATTTCGTCTAATTTTAAATTCAAAAATTAAAACGCCATTTTTATGTTAAATACCTATTAAAGCGCTTTTTTGAAAAATTTATTTCATTTCCTTATTTTGACAGTGACAACATCTAATATAAAACGAAATGCTAATTAGCTCATTTAATGATGATGCAATGTATCCACAATATTTAAGTTACTTTATGAGCTTTCCGCTAACGAGATGCTCGTACTTTGTCCAGCATCATAAGTATAGCAGGATACATAGAACAAATGATCTATTTTATTCATCAGATACCCAGTACACCCACAGTCCCGTCCCTTGTGTTCCTCGTAACTACACGGTGGGGGGAAGAGGAATAATACTTTACCCCCTGTTTTCTGTCTGGTATTTCAAAACATAAAGGTAGACTAAACTAGAATAGATTATAGATTAGAATAGCCTATTATTTAATTTTGATTCAGAGCGTCTTTGGTGCAGTTGTTAAGCGTTTGACCGGACCGGACCGTACTCGACATTGTCCAGGTTCGATCCCCGCCGTGTACCAATGTGTTTTTCGATTTTCGAATTGGCTATGTACATTATCTGACGCTATTACGGTGAAGGAAAACATCGTGTTGCAACCTGCACATATCGGCGAAGAAATCCAAAGATATGTTTGAAGTCAATCGACAAGCACTGAGCAAAAGTGTTTTACTATGGCCTAGTCACCCCTGATAATAGGGTAGGCTCTGAGCTCCACGGTGAGGACGTGTAATGTGCTGCTGATGGTGATTCTTTGTTTCGATTGTATACATATACAAGTTACTAGAGTACTAAGTTATATAAATCGATCTTTGGTATTACACGATGTGACCATTTCTTACATCCAGCTCATTATTCAATAACACGTAATAATATAAACATTATAAAGATTCATCCACTTCACAGTTGATTCTAGAAAATTGTTCTGTCTTGAACGGACCATGGTAACTTAGTGTAACGTTGAAGGTAGCCGTTCCGAACATTGTTTACGCAATATTCGAATTACATAATGCATGGTATATGTGATCGACGCCTTGACTTTCACCTTCGGCATTGGCGAGTGGACGGCGCGCGGACGTGATTCGGGACGTTACATGGCGACCTTGACTTTAACCCTCGCACCGCCGCTAAACGACAACAAGAATAAAAATACAAGAGATAACGTCAGAAATCAATATACAATCTCGAGATATATTTTGCTTATCTGCGATATTCTGTAATATTATTAAATCCATTCAGTTCGTGTAGATCACAATAGCAATCGATGTAAATCATTTTCAGTACGGTGTCAAGGATCGAATATTGATTGAGTGAAAGAAGCAGTTATAATTCTTTTACAGACCTAGAAAATTCATTAAGAAAGCTATGAAAATATTTATCAGGCAAAATATGTACACTTAGTTAGAATCGTGTTGACCGTCACTACATTATTATTATTACATAAAAATATGTTACTGTTAAGTAAAACCTTGATTTGAATTTGTTGCGCAGATCGTTTAAAACGGGAAGGCCACAAACGTTTGTAATTTTGTTTTTTCAAAAAAAAAACAAACCGTTTTTACTATATAGAACATTTAAAACTTGTTTAATTTTGATGAAACTAGTTTGTCGTTAATGACTTAGTTGATATAATTTAATACTGCTTCATTTATTCATCAAAATATAATTAAGACGTTTTGTATTCATATTTATCAGCAATATATAATAACCATGTACCACGGGTATGTTCTTTACCCTTTTATAATGTTCAGTCACTCTTCAAGAGTTCAAAGAATTTTATGTCATTGGAATGACTAAACTCTGTAGCGGAATACGAAAAGAAAAAAGCATCGCTTGCAACGGGATGTGGTTCTGGAATCTTACAAGAAATGCATTAGATGCATGTGGCATTAATAGCATTGTACTACCTTTGTAACAAACACCCAGTGTAGGAAGATTTGAATGACATTTAAACTACTTGGATATTACGATACAAGCTCCCATTGTTGTTATGATAGTTGAAGTCAGGAATTGTTCTTTTAATATAATATAAAGGGCAAACAACCGGCGGGATCACGAGGGTGATCGTTGTTCCGACACAGTGAGTACTAATTAAGTTGAAACAATTGTCATCGATACAGTCAAAACAGTTTGAATGTTTTAAATAAAGAACATGAAATATTTATAGCAGACTGCCATTACCGCCAATTGCAAATAGAATAAAATAATACAAGCGGCAAGCAATTATTTTCGTCACACATAAAATTTATTATTACTTCAACGCGAATTGCAGTTTCCTTTCTTGATTTAATAACTTATAATTAGGTTAAACTTGCTTTATCATTTTCAATTTGTAGCTGGGCTTTTCTAATTTTTTTTTATTACACTATTAAAGTTAAGTCCTTACATTTATTATAAGAGAAGGAGGCAAACGAGCGGCGGGACCACAAAGGTGGCCGTGAACGCCCATGGACATCCGCAACACTAGAGGAGCAGATGCGTTTTTATTAACTTGTGTTTTAACTAGACTGCAGTTTAGATTTTAATAATTAGACTTTTATCGATTCTAATAATAACTTCATTTCTATATTTCTTTTAACTGTAACCGAGGCTAATACTTTAATCATGATGACATTTTGAATGTGATTTTGTTTTTTTTTAAAAGATAATTGGTCTCGAAAAAAAACAAAACAATGAAGATACAAGACTTATATGATCGTACCATTTATACGATCAGGAACTATTGTAATTATCTTTCTGAACAAAAACGAACAGAAGCAAAATGGCGTAATAACCTGAGTAAGAAAAAACACTTTATATGTTGTCATCTTCAGCGTTACAATATACAACCATTACATTTGTGTATAGAAACATTGTAGTCCTTGTCTATTTCAAAAAGAGTGAGAGTGATGACAATATGTTTTCATTAAAGACAATAAGATTCGATATGTAATTATATATTTTGCGCTTCTTAATCTTACATACGTCGTATTATATTACACATAACGGAAACCAGAGCACTCCTTCGTGCAGAAACATAGATATATAGATAACGAAATAATTACAATACAATAAAAACTAAAATGTGTTCAACCTAAAAATGTACTACAAAAAAGGACAAAGGAAATGATAAAAATATTGTAAACGTAAGTCACAATTAAAAAAGTCGTGAAATAAAAATATGGTAGATCCAACTTGGCCACTGAAAGACAACCATCTATCGTCATCGTTCTTGTGGCTTGGCTCACGTGTCTATCCTATAACTTCTTTCATTTTACCAACTCATCTCCTTCACGCACATGCCAAACTATTTGTAATCAATCAAACTAATCCTGCCAGAATTGCGTTAGATGTATCAGTGTTTAGTCTAATAATTGTGTAAAACGGCGGTGCATTTGGAAATCGTTTATTGTTAATTTACCAAAAAAAATTAACTATGTTCAATACTGTGTATAACATGTAACTAATATTTAAAAAAACATATGTAAATCAAATTTTTATTAAAACCTGTGTCTCTGCGAGGCACAATTCGGCTATTGCTCTCTGGCAAATTATAAAGGTTGAAGTACTCCTTGGGAATGAACGAGGTTTTTGAACTAAATACCGGTTCCAAGAGTGATGATACTCATGCGGACGATTGCACCCAATGTGATGTTATATCTCACTTTATCCTAAATGTTATGAATTAGAACGAGTTGTAAGTTAGATTCAGGTTACAAGTTTAGTCTGATCGATGACGTGGCGACACGCAAGCGAACAACTGATTTTGTCAAATCGCTTTCGACCTTCTCTTTTCCCCCACTTTTTTCTGTTTGTTTTGTTTTGTAAAAATATTAGCAGATTTTTGTTAATTTACTAATATTTCTTATATCACTCCAATTAAGCTGTAGGCTAGTGCTAGGATATGGTCCACGACAATAATCGAATGAAAGGATTCGAACTCTCGACCACATGGTCGGAAATCCGCACCCTTAGCCATTAGGCTATTCTCGCCTTATAAGTTTTTATGTAAATAAATTATTTACTTTCAATGAAATAATAAAAAAAACATTCTATTTCGTCACCACCAATTTCTTTGTCTCAAAACACAAGTACAAATAAATGGACAGTTTGAAAATATCAATAGCTCCTAAACCTTTGAATGTTTTGAAACAAAAAACATCAAATTTCCTCACCTTTCTTATAGGATATCATGCATGTGTGTGTCTGTGTATACTACTTATTTTTGTATAGTGACGCTGTGGCTTGTGAGGTATTAAATGAAATGTTTTTTTATTTACAATTAATCGCACGACAGATGAGTGAGTCAAGTTGGCGTCTGTTCACGTCTCTCGGCCTATAGAGCGGGTCAAGGGAAGCCACGCTCAACTTTAAATTACTGCAATTTATATAATTTGTTTTTTTTCTTATGATAATATAACAAAGAATATCGCAACTGCACTTGAATCCAAATGACAATGTTTTATATAATATTTAAATAACTCATTATTATTAAAAAATATGTTTTGATTATAATTTTGAATTGAAAAAAATTAAACGATCTAATTATGTAAATTCGTTTGATCAAGAAATTCGGACATATCAAATAATTTAAAAAACAATCATCATCATCATCATCATCAGCCCCTGTCTGCTCACTGTTGGACATAGGCCAATTTGACAAACAATCGCGACTTCAATTTTCGCTTTATTATGTAAAGGTAAACGAAATAATTACAAGAATAATACTAGTCCAATAAGTCAGGTAATTCTCAGTGATGGACTGTTGTAAGAAAAAGCGGTACTTACTAGTGATTTATATAACTCGTAGTATTATATTATTATAACACTGTGACTTACATGATTTTAGGTACAATTTACAGTTTAAGGTGCTCAATAAACATCTGTGACGACATTCACACGGGACGTCTATAACTGTCATTTGAAAACACGCCTAAGCAGAACTATCCCTTTATTTAAGGGGCAGTATGATTTTGTCAGTAAGTAAAAATTCAAACAATAGCAGTACTGCCCTTCCTCACTGTTCTGTCTTCGTGTGAACTTTTACAGCTCTAGCGGAAGTATCATAATGTATAGTAAAGTTTCCGCCAAAGCTAGACGCCGCCGCACCAATATCGTGACCGGAAGACCTATGTCCTCGTCGTACACCACGACCTTAATATTTGCTATACGCTTGCTATCTGCTTTTGAAATCAACGATTTTAGTTCGAAACAAATGACTGCGAAAAGGATGCTGAAAGTGAGTGAAATTTGGTACGACATTGGTATAGGTTTAAGCATAATACTGGTATAAGTGTTAGTTTGCGAACCCAAATCTAATACACATAAAGCTCTGCACTACAAACATTGTGTGGTGCTTCGATGCTAGTTTTGCGTAATACCGTTCTTTTGCAGAGCGGCGAAAATGCTAATCGTCGAGTCCTATACTAATTGCTACATAAAATTTAACATTAAATAAACACAACGAAAAATGTATTCATTGATAAAATTAATTACACACAGCCTTTTGAAGTTAAGTATGTTTTCTCATCATAATCCTAATTAAAATATAATTTCTAATTGTATATTCAATTGCAAATGTTGATGTATATATGTAACTTCCAACTTTCTACTTTACAACACAGTTTACCATATTACGGTATGAACCATCAACACGTTCGTTGTGATCAAGATCAGTCGTATAAAATACGAGCGACATTTTCTTGTATTCTTTATTACACAATGCTATATTATTGTTATCATAAAATGGTGCATTATTACGTTTTCATTACGCTTACTATAATCTAGTATTATTTGACACATATTTTATTGTTCTGTTCCATAAGCAAATATTCTCCAGTTGCTTTTTCTATAAGAGAACGTGGCGAACGGTTCTTGTCCGCACGAAAACATAAATAACAAGTGAATATAAAATATAAGTTAGACAACGTTTTAACTGTTTCTTGTTACAATTGCTTTAGATAATAATTTGACATTGACGTGAACAAAGTAAAAGAGTTAACAAGAACGAAGGGCGTAGTTATATCGCGGAATAAGGATCTGAGCGCCGCGTACAACCCGCGCCTTGCGACAAACGGGTTTCAAATCTGTTCCGGATCCGCTTCAGAACCCATATTATTGATTGATTATTATTAATATAATAAATATCTTAGTGGAAAGTGTATCACAATTATTTATTAATAGGATAAGACGTACGGATCAGCAACTATCTTCTTTTCATGCGTCATCCGTCGATTGTAAGTAGACGTATGTACCAAAGTCTATGGGCAATATAAACCTATTGGCATCCTAGGATCGGCAAAGGTAGACTGTCTAAAGTATTGACGTACATACGGGAGATACTGGTTCTAAGCGTCTTTAATACAACCTTGTTATACCGTCTCGAATACTAAACTGCTAGAACCCTCAGCCTTAGGAGTAACTTCATGTTTATTTATGGAATATTTAATTAATCTTATATTAGTATTTCTTCTTTTTCTATTATGTTGTATTATTCGAAAATGTAACTGGCTATAATAAGGTGTCAAAAATGACAGATGTGAATCGATAAGTGTATAAAACGTGTTCTGACGCACTTAGAAAAAAAAATGAAAAGAATCGATTTAGGTCGGAAACCCCCGCTATCGCCGGCCAGATGTGAACGCTGAACTTGCGAGGTCAGCGTCTTTGATATTTATTGTTTGTCGTATATTGATTGGTTAATTACATTTTTATAACCAGTTTGTTCGTTTGCAAGTTTTTTTGCATCACATAGACAACTAAAAACCGGCTGGCAGCACCCGGATAAAATTATACAGATCGGAGAAGAAAATGCATATTTTCGTACCGAGCATTCACTTGTTTATTTGAAATATGGTTTTCTACGAATCTCTTCAGTACTCTAGTATTAGAATACTAACTTTTGCCCGCGACTTGGTTCTATTCTATCTCTGTGTAAAATACCATCCCGATCTATTAACCCGTTTTGTAGTTCGAGCAAAGTTTATTTAATTACATGTGTTTTATAAAAATTATATTAAATATAACATGTACAACATTGTGGTTAAGTTTTCGGGTTCATTGAATGCATTGGCAAAAATTTGTTCCGTGTTGGAAGGCTAAAATAGTAATCAGTGAGTCAGATGGCTTTCACTTCTTAGACCTGCGGCCCGTGACAATCACGATCAGACTACGAGCTCGACCCTCATTATACTTACTTATGAACACTAAATTAATGTTCAAATATCAAATTTTTACTTAATCATACATAACACGAAATGTTGAAGGTGGATATAAGAAGGATGTATTCCTGTGTATCATTTCTATTCTCTTCATTTATACAGTGGGTAAATAAAGGCTGACGATGATGATGATGATGATATTCTCTTATAGTAATGTTTATTACTGAATGGAAAAACGGAAAATGGTAAGAATATGATTTTTTTTACTGTATGTAATTATTAAAAAACAAACAAAATACGTTAAGTTAGTTAAACAGTAAACAGTATGCAATAGTATAATATAAATAAAATAATGTAATGACAGTAATAATACGAATCTGATGTAATATAAGAATTTCATTGAATAATCTTTTCAATGCCACGTATAGAGATAAAAAGCAATTGCGCCCTTGACCCAGACTGTTTGACATAGACTGTACATTTGCAGACTTGTCGTATTTTGTTACTACTGTCCCCTCTGAATCTTTCAACTATATCGTATATAGTGATTTAGGGAATCTTATTGAGTTGTCTTTTCATAACGTATTTTAAACAAAAGTATCGACTATTAACGTTTTACGGAAAAAAAGGTCCGACTTACTGGTTGTGTCTTTAGGAAAACTTGCTAAAGACTTTGTCTTTGACTAAACGAAAGTAGCCGAAAGATCTAACTGAGGTCATGGTGTAGAACGAAGTCAGGGAGATAATGAACTTAAAGTAAAAGACGGTCAAAGACCGATATCAAGGGTCCGACCGAAGAGACCGTCCGACGGTCAAGACGAGTTTTATTGAAATATGCCTTGGCTTTGAATTTGCTGTAACGTTTACTAATATTGTTCTCGTGTACCCTAATACAAGTTGTCTTTACAACAAGTATAATTATAAGAGAAAAATTACTATTATAACGTCCAAATACAGCTGTTGAGTGGCGGTGTGCCAACAAATTTAATACGTTTAGACAGCGACTGAACGCTTATTAACCACAGGTCAGCTTAACCAAGGCTTATCGCCGTATAAAAAGTAAATCAAATAACTTTGTTAATCACTACTATAACTATTAAATAACTACTCAGAGTTTTTTTTTAAGTTAGGCTACTGTATCAATTTGATATTGACTTTAAGATTGATCCAACGGTTTTAATACTTTTTATGGTATGGTACAAAGTTATTTGGGGAAAAGCATGGAGCGCCCGGAGGGAGGCCTCCAGGTGCTCCGACACTTGGTGCGGACACGGAATGAGGACCGCTTACTGTGTAAAGCCTCGGGGGAGGCCTACGTCCAAATACCTACGGTTCAAGATGTATTATAAAGATTAATCAGTTGCTAATAATTAATTATCTTAAATGCACACAGATCGATTAACTGAATTTCGGGTGACGCATACAAATCGAACTGCACGTGTCAAATACTGTAATTAAATTGATACGCGTAAAATGTTATTAAACACCTTTTATGCGCCTTTGACATTTAGATAAGGTAAGTGTTGTAAGGTCAATATTTGTTTAAATCAAGTTATTACTTTCCAATTGATTCTTTTATATATGAAGCACTTCGATTTCAACATTTCTATTAAAGCTTCTTTCAAGGTGATAAAAGTTACTTTTTAATTTCATCACAATTAAATCTTACGCTACAAGGTTGTTCTAAAAAAATAATTCTAGGGATTTCTTCATTTTATTATATATTCTTATTTAACTAGACATTTTTAGAGTACGACCTTATTATTAGTAAATGGCATCTAGATTATTAGATTCTCTCCATCAGGCAAATTGTTCAATATTGTCACCTTAATTCTTGTGTTAGGTTAGTTTAGGTTGAATGTATTAAAATTAACAAATCTTAACTGGCAATGGCGCGGTCAAGCGAACCTTTCTACTTTCTATAAATCATCATCGTCATCCCTATACCCACGGGGGGGTATTTTTTGTTAAAAAAATTGGAAACTTTGTGTTAATTTTTCTTGCACCACTCCGACTATGTTTAGGCTCATCTTAGGATATTGATTATATCGATAAAAATCGAATGGCGGGAATCGAAGCCAAGTAAGCGGACTACCGTAGCCTAAACCATTAGACCATTGGCGTTTTCATCGACCGTGTGGTATGCGCAACAAGTATGCGTACTTCGTCATCGTTCATTTACATATAAAAATACAATTTTCATTAAACAAAGCGATAGCTCAGTCGATCAAAAACTAGAGCACTTAAATGCTCCTCGAGTCCGGTTTAACGCCACACAAGTACTAGACCAATAAATTGTTATAAATCATGTTCCACCGGCTCTTTGTGGGGAGGTCGCTTACCAACCTTGTAGTTAGCGATTTTGAATACATGTCCCCCTTTTGTTCCATTACGTAACCCTGGTCAGTTGTCCACCTTAAGCTAGTTATACATGGTCATATGTTATCAGTCAAGCTGAGACCTATTTCTATATACTTTTGCTTGTTTACGTATTAAACATAGTGTTTGAGCTGTCATATAGGCAAGTTGAGTCAAGTGAATCACGGCAGTCGTACATATTCTGGTATTAGTGTGATTTATTGATGTACTTCAAAAACTGATGTTAATTGATTTGTAACTTTTTATCGTCTCCTTGTCATGTAATTAAACTTAATATTCTAAATTCAAATTATTCGCTTAAGTGAAAAGCCAATAGGTTAAGAGTACCGACCACCGATCTATCGGTCGTGGGTTCGAATCCCACCGTTCGACTAATGTCGTGAACAGTAGCCTAACACAAGCTTTTTAAGCTTACCAGGAATGGCTACAAGAAATATTAGTAAATTAAAAAAAATCTACTAATGCTATTTAAAAAAAGTAATCAAGATTAATACAAAATAGTTTTTTGTTTGTTATTCTCGTCCGGTTTCGTTGTTTGAACAAATATTTTAAAGTTAATGTACATGTTAGATATGAAACGTGTCCGATCATTACTGCTTCAATTTGTTTAACTTAGTAAGATCAACTTACGCGTAATTTTCGTTGGGCAATTCGCTGTGACACAAAAGCTAATATAGACTGCGATTATTCATAAGAACGTTACAAAATATCACGTCCAGTTAAGTAGTCACGATTTCTTAATTAAATCGAAATTGGTCTACATGTAGAGAAGTAGAGCGAATAAAAATCCTCTGAATTAATTTGATTTATTGTTTACTTATTATCATCGAGCGTACTTCTATCTCAACGGCCGGCAACGCATGGGTGGTTCCTCTAGTATTGCAGATGTCCATGGGCGTCGATGATCGTTCTTGTGATCCCCCCCCCCCTTCTCGTATATAAAGAAATATTATATCTGATGATAAACGAGCTGCCTTCAGCGGTCTTTCGATTTACAACTAAGAGTCCTTCCAAAAAGTAACACATCCTGAAGATCCCTGTCAACGCGTCTGCATTTCCTGCGATGTTACTCGTGGCCATAGTCGTCGGATCAACTACATGGGACTAACAGCTGATCCTATGCTCCCCTTACGAAAAAAGTATATAGTTTTCTATAAATGCCTTATATACTATTTCCATAATTGAAGTTTTTATAAGAGAAGAGGGGGCAAACGATGGGCAAGATCACAATGGTGGTGTTTTTTTGTAACCATTCCTGGTAAGCTTGAAAAAGCTTGTGCTAGGATATGGTTCACGACATTAATTGAATGGCGGGATTCGAACCCAATACCCCCTAGATCGATAGTGCGCAACCTTAACTATTGGGCTATTGACGCTTTAGTTATATTAATCAAGCTACAATTTATTACACAATAATCTGCAGTTTGTAAACATTTTTTTTAAATAGTTTAAAATTCACTCATGACACCTTCAATGAACTAAACGTGGTGTTCAAGTTTTGTTTTATTATTACGACATTTTTTTCGAAAAACGTGAATTGTCCGCCCCGAGGTACGGACGTGGTAACCTTAACCTGATATTACTAGAGGTTAAATATAAAAACATAGTCCGCATTCCAGTAAAAAAATGTAGATAATTTAATGAATATGACTTGGGAAAATAGAACTTTTATTTGATGGTGGTGATTTTATTTTGAACTTTTAATCGTTACCCGGTCGGCGTCGCGGGAAACAGCTAGTTTAAAATAAAATACATGTTAAATTTATTTAACAATTTTGTACAATACTTGACAACACATTAGATGGCATTTTAGTAGGTCAATGAAATAGAATGGTAGCCTTAACCTATAATTTATTTCTTACCCTTTAGAATATAGACTGATTGCTTTGCTATACATTACAATTCTTGAGGACTCTCAGTTACGTGCACACTTTACCTAGCGGACCGGACAGATATTGTCTCGTCTTAGCTGCGAGTGTTGAATTCAAATGTTTTTACCTTCATAAGATATTTTTCCTGACAATAACACCACAATAAAAAAATCAGTCAAATGGTCTGCTCACGCGTGATGACCGGAAAAATTGTGATTTTTAACAGTTCCTTTTGCAGTTTTTTTTTTTCAATTTACTCAACTTCTATTTATTTTAGGCTGACAAGATAGCCTACACTACTGTCATAAGTATAAGGCGTGATTCTACAAAAAGAATTATTCAAATCTGTCCCATGTTTACTGAGATCTATTATAACGAAGTTAAAAACAAGTTTATGGCGTTTATAATGTAAATAAAGACACGCTTTACGCCGGCAAGCAATTGACAATCAGATGCTGGCCGTTTCTAGTAATCCGTGTATGCCATCATTATTTACAGTGAATTTATTAAAAAAAAAAAACGTTAGGCATCAATTTGTGATGTTTTTAACACTTCTTTTTTATAGAAGTCTGAGACATTATTTAAGACCGAAAAGTATTTTAAAATTAGTATGAAGTGTATAAAATTTACGATTATTATTTCGTGACGGTCTTAAAGCTTTGCATAATAAATCAATAGGGTACCGTAATTGTGTTAAACAAGCTTCTTATGAGAGTCTTCACATTATAGTTTTTGTTACACCAGCATCCGGTGCTGACGGCGAAGTGGTCTGACTTCCTGTGTCAGATACTTCAATTATTTTGACACAGAGGCCACTTGTTAATCTTTTTGATATACACTTGCGAATCATTGCGTAAATAAATCAAAACACAATAGAGTAATGTTTATTATTTTTTAATTTATATTTTTGAATTGGCACTGATTAATAAAAAAGTACTTATATAATGTGTTCTTCCAGATGTTTTACATCTTCCTGAGAACTGATCCGAGACTTGTGACCTTAGGTGCGTACTCGTAAGTACATAAAATGTTCGTGTACATATGTACACGTAGGTTAACTGGAACACGTAGGCGTGCAGGGAACATTGATTTGCTAACCCTGATAAGATGTGGGTCGGTCCGATCTGATTTGATATAATTTGCAATTATATATATTTAAAAGCCACTAAACCGGGCTTATTTAGTTGTTCGCCTCGAAATTTTGAAGACCCCGGTCGAAATTCCGTGCGACGCACATATTTTTTTTTTACAACGATTTTTTTTCAAAATTATAATCGACCAAGTTTTCAACGTTATTACCAAATGTATAAATCAACTGTCTGCAGATTTGAATTATGTTTTTTTTTTTTTGATTTCGTTCTGTGTATATTTTCCGTCCGACCGAAATGCTGATGTAATAATTAAACGTAGTAAATAATATATAGGACAGGTAGTAAATAATAAAAAAAAAGTAAAATTCGCATCAACTATTTAAGCAGGTGGTCTAGGGTTGGCACAGCTGTCTTTGATCACCTATTTTTTTAATCATGTATGATTCATCATCATCATCATCAGCCCTTGTCTGCCCACTATTGGACAAAGGTCTTTCCCAGATCGATCCCATATACGTTTGACCAGTTCGAATTATTATGCGTTTGTTCACATTTTTAATAAGAGTTTAAACTCTCGAAAATAATTTTATCATTTCATTAATCATTTAATTATTAAACATACAATTCTACATTCAAACATTTATAATTCTATTTGAAATGTATCGAACGATAGAAATTATAAAACGCCAAGCTCCGAAGTTAATTTATAAAATTTGATTTGGAAACACGATTTTTATTTAAATACTTTTAAATCCGATTATTAATGATTTAGAATGATGAATACACATCGCACACCTCTTTTAGACACCAATTAACGACTCCGAGAATAAAATATTTATATAATGACTTATGTCATTGTAGTGAAGTGCAATTTTCTTTTGTTAGTTTGGTTCCTTCAGGAAAGTGTGTACGACGGTACCGCAACACTCCAAGGTCCTGCTAGTCGTTTAGGCCGTGACTATTACGTGACGGCTATTGCCAACTGGGGCCTTATCAATAGACTATTGATTTACCTTCTAAACACTGTCTATTACAAGGGTCCAAACAAAACTTAATGTAGGTATGGTGCATTGAATTGAGAATTACTTGATACAAACATTATTGCCGGTTTTATGTCTGACGTAATTTAAATGTCGTATGACGCATTCATTTAAGAAAATGTAAAATAACACATGATAGAAAAAGTTAATAATAAATAAGGCTATACTTTTGACGATTTTGTTGTGTTTTTTTCCTAAATATATCAAGTTTATGAAGGTTCTGTGTTTTTTTACTACATTTATATTATTACATACATGTGTCTGTGTTTACATTGGTAAGCATAGCATCAACCGAAATTAACAAATAATCAATAATACAAGATTATTTCGATGGTAATTTCGCATAATAATTTCAGTAGCAAATTGACAATTATTTTTAATAAAAATTAAATACTGTTATAACACCGAGTGCATGGACGTATGTGTAGGAAGTGTGTGAGTTCAGATATGAGCTGACATAGATGTATGGGTATAAAAGCGTCTGTGGCGCAGTTATTAAGAGCTCGTCCGGGCCGGACTGTACTCGACATAGGGCAGCTTCGATCCCCGCCATGTACCCAAAGTGTTTATCGATTTTCAAATCGTATATGTACATTATCCGATGTTCTAACGGTGAAGGAAAACATCGTGATGCAACTTGTACATATCGGTCAAGAAGTTCAGAGATATGTGCTAAGTCAACCAAGACGTACTCGGCCTGTGTGGTTGACTATGGCCTTATCGCCCCTAATAATAGGGTAGACTCCGAGCTCCACAGTGGGGACCCATAGTGAGCTAATGATAATAAGATGTATAGAAGAGTAGACACTGTGCCGACCCTCTGTAGGGAAAAGGGCAGGTTGATGATGATTAAATAGACTAAACAATAAGTTATGTACAAAGCTTATAAAGCTATTTAATGAAGAAACCTTTAGAATACTACGATTACGTTACAATTGATTTTCAATCGGCATTGAGGTTTTTGCATCTCAATCGAGTGATTGTGAAGTCACGCAGATGTTAATTTGATTACCACAAACCTTAGGATACACGCATACTTCACACGCATTTCCGTATATTTGAACAAAAAAACTATACATAAAAGGAATTGTGCTTAAAATAGTTTCCGTTATTTAATATCAAAAACTTCTATTGTTAAAATGTTAACGTTTTTTTTTTATATTTATCATCATTTCGCTTACGTTCGTCTTAATTTCGTAAACACATGATTTTATTCTTAAAAGAGGTATAGAGAAACGAAGATGTTGCCAACAGACTGCAACTGTCCAAGGCTGAGGGAGTTAACCACAACATAATACCTTTAGAGAATTTTTCATTAGATTCTTTTTCTCCTAATTTTCGTGGCACGGATTAAGTATCTTTAGAATGTATATCTCACTGTACTGTACTGTATAGGCCAATATTTCGTAGCGTCCAAGTGAAGTGACGTCCAACCTGTGCTGTTACGTGACTTGTATCCGCAGTATTAAGGTTTTACAGACAGGCTCTTTGTGTTTTATGTAAAATTGATATAGATGTAGTTAGATCCGGCTCTATCGGTTGATTTATGTTTGAGCGGCGAGCGCTCGCAGCTGTTCAATGGACCGGGCCGGCGGAACTCGGAAATA
>JAODUI010000025.1:7499426-7510582 GCA_027563995.1 Papilio gigon
CTCTATCGGTTGATTTATGTTTGAGCGGCGAGCGCTCGCAGCTGTTCAATGGACCGGGCCGGCGGAACTCGGAAATAATGAAATTTCGCCACCTCTATCGGCTTCGGCACTCACTTCCATTTACTCAACCCGCTATGGATATTAGGGCGAGCTACAATTGAATTTTGTTTTATAAGTACGACGTTACTTTGTTCCTTGATCAACGTTTTTATAGACTAAGTGAACCGTCCTACACATAGTAATATTATACTAGCGATAATATATTAAGGCACTTTGTCTAGGAGCCAGGCTTGTGTTGCGTCTAAACTATGACAAAAGTTTTATCGAAGTAACGTCTACTAGTGGCTTTCGAATGTTCATTTGCTATGACACCTATGCCATGTGACACAGGTGTCAACCTATTTAAGAAAAAAAACAAAGACAATATGTGTCAAGTTTCCGAATAAAAGAATGCAAACAACAATTTGTTATGTTATGGTAAATAACTGATTTGAGTACAATTTATGTGTTGATTATTTATGTATCTTATTCAAGTGTTAATATTGAAATTACGTTAGATTTTAACATATATGGAAATATTGTTGTCGGTAGCAATTATCAACAAACACGAGATTGCTACCGACAAGAAAATTAACACGGTACAAAAGTATGTCGACTACGCGAGTACTATAGAATGATTTGTTATGGTAAACCGTTCAACAGCCTTATCTTATATGACATCGAACAGGAAACTACATTATTCCGAGTTGTCTTAGCCACATGCTTCTCTCCTCAGTGTCCGTAGCCTGCTACACTTTTCTTTGTTAACTTCTCCACCATAGGTTTACTTCTTTCATTACTTAAACAGTTTGTATCTTATCATTCGTGATAACTCAAACACGCACTTTAAGATCTGAAGTGACAATAACCTAATGGTTATGGGTACGGACTAGCGATCTAGCGGTCCCGGGTTCGAATCCCACCGTTCGACTATTATCGTGAACCATATCCTAACCCGAGCTTTTTCAAGCCCACCAAGAATGGTTACAAGAAATATTAGTAAATTAACAAAAATCTACTTGTGTTTTATTTAAAAAAAAATCGCATTTCCGCCTCATATGCTCTCTTTATAGGCACATGTGACTTGATGACAATGGCGTTATAATCAATACGATTACACGAAATAATAAGAACCTAATCTGTATATTTTATTAAACAACACAAAAAGAACAATTAAATATTACGTTCAGTTAATTACTGCACACGCACAGTGCAACTCAACACCAAATTATTTGTACACTTCCTTTATCTAGAATAAATGTTCTAAAACACTGCGTTCATCACTCGTATTCTTTGCTTTGTAAAAAGGAGTCTAACAATAATAAGGATTCTCAAAATTAAATCTTTCAAATGATATTCTATCTTATTCCGCAGAGTTTAGAATTCATTTGAGTTTATTTTTTTTTACGTTTTATAGGTTTCAGGAAGTGAGTGCAATTGTGTCTATAAGAGAAGAAAAATGTACGTTGCTAATAATTGACGTTCACTTGCCGGCCGGTATACGATCAAGGCGAGGGCTGTCACTGCCCACCGCCGAATACACTTAGACACCATAGTATTAACAAACAACATACTAAAAAAAATCAATACTTAGGTCTACAGAATGAAATAAATTTAATTCCTTATAATTTATAATGTGAAAAAAATGAAACAAAAACAAAAGTCACATGTTCATTTATTCAAGAATGAATTTGAACGTCTATGGCTTAGTTGGCATTTGAATCTGCAGGTCCTAGATTTAATCTCTACTATGGACTAATGTGTTTCGCTTTTTAAAATTCATCTATACATTTATACAACAATCGGAAAAGAATTCATGAAGCAACGTCTCAGAAGAAATTCAACGATATATATGAAATAAACCCCGCAATTGGGCAGGTAGCTGACTACAGCCTTGCCACCCCTAATGTTAGGTAGGCTTTGAATCTTTCGGGGAGGTATGGCCACTTGATATTTTTTTTACAAAAAGTGACAACCCTATTTCAAGTACAACGCACTCTTGTAAAACATACTACTTTTATTAAGTTAAGTTCTCGACTCTAAATGACATATACCGGTTGGAATTATACGGCAACGATGTGTACAAGCCTTATCTAGGTATGTCCAGTACTGTGGAGACAAAGGCTGGTGATAATGATGATGATGATGATGATGATGGTACATGCAAGCGTACATTTTAGTATTCAAAATACAACGTAAAAAAAACATTAAGAATTTTATGTTTTATTCGTTTACTTCTTCCGGGAGATGTTATGAACCGATTTTAGTATCAAAAATATATCAATTTTACTTAGAAGTAGAATTAATAAGCACGCCAATAGCATAATGTTTAAAGGGTACGGACTAATGATGTAGCGGTCGAGGGTTCGATTCCCACTATTTTATTAATGTCGTGAACCATATCCTAACACAAGCTTTTTCAAGCTTACCAGTAATGGTCACAAGAAATGTTAGTAAATTAACAAAAATCCAGTAAAATTTAAAAAATCGTTTTTAAAAAGTATTACAAATACTTGAATATATTTACTAGCGAACATAAGTCAGCTGTTTGACATCACGTAAGTTCAAGGTTTTTTTTTCCGCTCGGAAACTATTTTATAATTTAAATCTTCACACAAAGGCAACTTCCAATGAAGTTTTTGTTAATTATAGATAACAATTCGCAATAGTCATTAGTACAAGTAATTAAGTAAAGTTTTGTCACAAAGGACGCTGGAGTCTACCGAATTGAATCGGATTTAATATCTGTTGAAGAAATCGATAACAACGCTGCTAATCATTTACTATGTAAATTCTGTATTCTGAATAACCTTAATGTGTTGTCAGTGAGTAGATTCTATAGAAAAATATTACTTATTTATTTATGACTTCGTCGTGTGTTGTGTGTGTGTATGCCTGTCGTAGGTGTGTGTTACTGACGTTTTTTTTTTTAAAGCAATTGGCAAACGAGAATCTGGAACAACGGAACGATCACTGGCGGTACTTCCACAGATGAGGTGCGGCCCCGAGACACTTCGAAACATTTGATTGTACGATCAACCAAACAAGAATTAGGTTTTAACGAATTTATTTTGATGATTGGAAAAAATCACGTCATTTGGAATTTTTTAAAATTAAATACGTAATAATTATTCTTTTACTAACGTCCTCGCCGGTCAAGGGTAAATACCGGAAATATTGAGGTGTTGTCATAACAAATTACGTGGCCAGTGGTAAAACCTAATTAAAAAGACATTAATACGGTATCAGAGACGTGTAACAAATTGAGTAATATGTGTTCTTCGCAGGTCCTCCCCGATGATGACGTTCGAATCATCTAATGACGTATTTTAGATGTTTCGGTAGACGTGACGTCATGTCATTTGCAGTGCGCGATGATGCAATGTTGATGATGTCGTGATCTGTTTCTTAATTGGCGTAAGACGTCTTTTTAGATTTGACATAATGTGTTAACAAGTTACTACTACTAAATGTTTGAGCATGTAATAATGAGATTCCGCTGACTTAACACGAGTTTAAAAACATTGCTATTTTATTCAATGTAAAAAAAAGTCACACGAAACTTATTAATTTTTATGTGGTGCTATGAAAAACTAGACTTGTTTAATATGTAATGTAGGATCTCAGCGAGTAATACTTGAACAGATGAACGCAAAATACATTAAAGAAACGCAAACAAGTAATTAAAGCAGAGGTAAGGATGAATTGTGTGAAAGAGTACATACTGTGCCGCACCTCCATAGGGCAAAGGGCAAATCGATGAAATCTTTGACTATAGAAGTCTGTCCGTCGAGATGAGATTGCTCATTAACGATCCAACTTAAATGATCTATGTTCGAATTTCGATCAAAGCGATCTCTAGTGTTAATTCATGTACAACACTTAGCTACATTTATTTTATCTAAAAACGTTCGTTAACTTTTTTATATAGTTTATTCTATTTATTTAAAGACAAAAGACGGATTTACGGTCGTTAGATTGTTGCGTGATTTGCTTTTAAATCTGGAGCTGACGGATCAAGACACGGAACGAAACCCGGACATCGCGCGCTAACCACTTTTTTCGGTGGATATTTACTATGAAGTGATATTTTTTAAAATAAAAGAATGATGCAAACTCGGACAGTGTTTAGTGGACGTAGTCAGTTCCTTTTCTCACCCCAAACTTTTAATTGTTGAATTTCTAAAACGTCCTTCGAACGAGTTCGTAGGAAGCCAGTATGTATGAACACGATCTCGGGCGGTGTTCTATTATGAAACGTAATCAACTAAATTCATTGCAAGACTTCATTGATATGTTTTATAAAATTGACAAAAACAAAAACGTCGCAAGAATCATTCCAGAGATTGTCTGTAATGACGATTATTAATTTAAATGACTCAATCATTAATAAGATGAATGAACATTAAAGTTTCTCGGAACAAAATATATAAAAAGGCAATCATCCGGTAATTTCTGTGAAGTTCATAAAATGTTTTTATATTATCAAATGTTTCTTGTAAAACTTTTTTTAAGAATTGTTTTTACATGATTACTTGTATCGACATAAACAAATCAGTAATAACTTCTATTAATATAATTTTATGTCCCAACTAGAAATTCGAAGCCTTAAACTCTTCTTTAACTAACAAAAAGTAAACCATAATAATGGTTACAAGGTAGGTGGATACTTTGTGTTGCCAGCTCATATGTGTTCCCACCGTGGTGCTCGGAGTCTACCCAAGTTATAGTAGGTTATAGTAGTTATACTAGGTATAGTCCACCATGCTAGCCCAATGCGTTTTGTCCTTACACAGGTAAATTTCTTCGCAGATGTGTGCAGGCATCACGACGTGTTCCTTCATGGTAAGAACTTCGGATAAATCTTCGAATGTACACATATAATTCGAAATTAAAAAATGTACTCCATGACTGGGACCGAACCCAGCACTAGCATATTACAAGGGAAGTAATTAATAACTCAGCCACCGAGAAACAAGGCTAAGGAAAATGGTATAATCAAATTTGTTTTTTAAAAGTCTTCTTAACACTGTTACCTACTTTATTTTACAATGTTACCCTGGGTTTTTACTGCTGAAAGAACAAAAATATAATTATCCTTGTCACTGTATTTGAAATAATAGAGATGACGATATGTTTTATATGCCGTGATGGAAATCCAAGGTGAAAATATTTAATTATTTTAGTCCCAATATGAAAACAAAAACAAACCACTTGCCGGAACATTAGTATGAATCAGCGTTTGAAGAGATTTTCCAGACGACTTCCTTGTGGCCTTCTGTCGCCATGGCTGATTGGAACAGGATATTTTTTGTCAATTCTAAGACTATAAATAATTAGTCCATAAAAAAATAACAACGCATTAGTACTAAGATATCATTGAACTGCTTAAATTTATTGTAAATATACATTGCATTGATTTGAAATGTAGACATCACGGATTTTCATTTCGTCATGATGCACACAGACATACACAACGGTTGGTAACCTACATACCCTTAACACTAAGCTTCAATCTATGATCTCAATATATTGTCACGCCTGTTTCTGCTAGAAATGGTAATATTATAATTTTGTACAATATACAGATTGTACTGCACAGCAAAAAGGTTTCAAGTCTCCATTAAATTTTTGTTCATACTATAATCGAATTTTTTCTCTGATCTACCTACAGAGGGTTGTAATATTGTATGGTATTACGATGAAATTAAATAAACCAACGTTCAAATAATTGTAGCATTTAACCGGATCTCTTTGACGTAAAAAGAAAATGTTCTAGAACAATTAATTCCGATGCGTCATCAACATAAATTTGGAATGATAGTTAAAGGTTTTGTTGTTAAACAAAAAACATGTCGAGCTTCAGTGACTCCTAGCAGGATAGCGACGGTTCATTCATTTAGTTCAGATATCTTCAATTGAAAGAAACTGGACGCACTGATGTAAAAGGCTTTAGAAGATTTTTTTTGTAATAAATTTTCTTGTACGAAGCATTGTTCGTATAATGATGTACCTTGCTTCATTAAACAACCTTGGATATCTTGATTAATCTTGGAAATATTGTTAAAAAGCTAATTTTAAGATTATCGAGACCAACCTATTGTTCCAACACGCAAAGTCATTCTGAATGTCGTGACAATCACGAAAATTATAAATATTTATATTTAAAATCGTTTGAAATTATCCTCGCCTGACAATTCATTGAAGGCAACAACGACGTCTGTTTAGATAAGAGAAATCGTTGGCACTTTTTTATTTCTATGGCGAACGATAGCTTTTCAAAAAATTAATCATAATTCGATTAATAAGAATCGAAAAACCATTATCGTCCCGGTCGTGCTGAATCTTATTCAAGAGTAGACAAGTCAATAGGATATACAATCAACTTTCGATATAATCGCATTTAAATTATTTTAGAGAAATTTATGAGAATTTTTTTAATAAGAAACATTTTATTCTGTGAAAATTTAACGTAAATAAAACATGAAGTAACTACTCAAAATGTATTTAAGTAAAAACAAAGAACATAAAAATGCCCACTCTTCCACATTGGTTAAACAACATTTTTAATAATACATTATTTATCTTATACATACATTGCGTCGAGACTACATACAATAAAGTACTATGTACCAGTCAAGTATTTCGGCAGTTGACCGACTCGACGGTTACGACGTCCAAACAGTCGCAATTAGCTCATGTAACAATCGGCAAGGCTTATCGCGTCGTCCGCCATTTGCTGCGATGTTAAATAACACCTATGTTGCACAATTTAAACACACGTGACATTGAAAACACAAGAGAAGGTGAACATAAACGCAGAACGGCTAACAGTCGACAAGTTAAACTCTTTGTCGGAAGGTCGTATAGGCTTTAGCGAAACAAGGGCACACCGTTAATGCAACATCAATTAGAACAGAATAAACCTATATCATGTTATTCATTTACAGAAAAAAATAGCCGCCCAAACAATCATTTAATAACCATGGGACGATTTTCCGATCATGTCCGAAACCGCTCGTCATTTTATCTAGATGGCGTTTTCCTATTCATATTATTTGCATATATAAACATACATAAATATGTTACCAATATCAGAAAATCTCTTAATGTTTGGTGAACTTAAATGTTATTTAGTTATAAACTAAAATATCACGAAATATGTCAATGCAAAGGATTCTTATAGGAAACATGTGAGATCTCCTTGGAACAAGTTACGTCGGTGAAAGTCAACGTCTGCAGATAATATTAAAGCGCAGTTACTCACGCTTTCGGTCATTGAAAGCGCATCGTGTACTGAGCTCCCATGGTTGGGGTTATTGACCCACATTTGTGTATGTATTGTGTTGTGTTCACAAGTTTCCACTGCGGAAACATTCACATAAAACATGTTGTTATCTTATTCATATTAAAAGAGAATAAAACGCATTTTACAGAACACTGAAAGCGCAGTTAGACGCCTTCGCAGGATACAGCTTGTAGTGGTTCACGTCTGCATCTGTTATTGCTAGTTTAAAGTTGTACGTATCTTAAAATAAACAACAATATGGACACGGCAATACTTGTCAAGGTCGACACATTGCAGGACATTAATCAATAATTCATGATCACAATACCGCCTGTACCAATGTACTATAATATTATAAAGTAATTATAATCAAACTAATAAACATTAACGTTCCTAGATAATTGAATTTAGCTTAGCATCATCACATACTTCCCCATCGAGGACATCAGACCCTACAATAAGTGAGCAATAGCTAACATCAACCTGCCCTTTTCCCTACGGAGGGTGAGCACAGTGTGTATCTTCCATATATCTCAGTCAGAGGTCTCATCACGTCTAAACTCACACACGTACGCATATTCTCTTTCACACAATCCATCCGCACTTTTCTCCGTCATCCTCTACCTTTACAGCTATCTACATTTAATCTCATCATCTTCTTGTTTATGTGCTCAATTTCTCTTCACATAACTTGTCCATACCACGATAATATTTAAGTTAGTAAACGATATTTTCCTTTACCGTAAGAAATTACAAAGGAAATGTTTGTAATCAACAGATCTTGTTCGGTTCCAGTCATGTACCAATATTATAGAAGGAAAATTATTTCTTGGGCTTTACTGGTACCAGCCCGATTTATAAAACGCTAGGTTCATTTGTTTATATTCATAGATCGTCGCTTCGGGTATCGAAGATGGGGTGGACAATGTTCTGTTACAGTTCTAAGTGGCAGACTGGGTCGAGGAGCCGGCCGGGGCAGGTATAGGTCTATTGCTTTGGGTCTTTGCACCACTCAATTTATTTCTTAGTACATTTTCCTGTCATTTTTACTGCTGGTACAATTCCATCAAACAAAATGAGTTCAGGTAAGGTAAAAAATGCTAACCCGCTATCTGAGAATGTTGCGGTACGGCGCAACGCGGAATTCCCCGTGCACAGACCTAACTGCAGACTTAATGTGAGAGTATTGCTTTGCAGTGTTCTTTAAACAAGGAAATGACTTGTACTTTCATGGAAACAAGCATAGTATTTAAAACATTTAACCATGTCAAGTTATCTGTTAAAATGACGCCGGCCAACAAAGAAACGTGTCTAACAATATAGCTTAGGAACTACAGAAATTTATTTATTCTTAGAAAATAAAAAAAATATGCAGGGCCTTATTTAACAGCTTGGCTATGGTTAGTTAAGATATGTGAACAAAGCAAACAGCAGAATATGTTTATCAGGTGAAAACATATTTTTACGTAATTCTTGAGGAGACGTTGTCATATAAATTGTGACTAAATGTATTTAGGCTACAAATGTGATTTTTTAATATACTTCAGAGACGTTTTTAGATTGGAAAGGAACAAGGGAACTGTAAAAACTAAATAAAACCCAACACACAAGCGATTAGCATCATCAAGTCAATGGACATTGGGCCTTTGTTATTTTACCGGTTTAAAATTGCCCTAAAACCGGTTTCTTAGCAGTAGCCATTTCGCGGTCCTTGCGCGAAAAAAACAATGACAAGTGTTTCGAGTATGCGTCTGATAAAAAAAGAGGTATTACAAAACATTGTTCAAATTACTTGGAGAAATAAATACTTTCTGTCCAATGTTGATTTCAACAGTTTTTGAATGTGGCCTATTAAACACAGTTTAACCTGAAAAAGCAAGGATTTTGTAACAAGATCATTAATGCATATTTTAAAAACGTAAGTACAAATGAATGAAATACATTGTCTTGTATAAACAAAGTATGTTGTTTGTGATACGAGTGAAACAGTACACTTAGAAAATAAACATTTTATAAAAGACTTTTTGCTTTAATTGCAACGTAGCTAAGCAACAGACGAGCAAATAAGTATTTGCGAAACGTCTTAAATGTTATCACTTCATCCTGCTAACTTACAAAAAGTATCAAATTTAATGATAACGTATTGAAGTATTTGAAAACATGTATATATGTAAGAGACCTCAGTACTATATCATTATTTAAAGCATAATACTAAAGTAGAATATAGTCGGAATGAGGACATATTACATTTTTTTAAATCCCCGCGCGTACGAAGTTCCGTGCGTCAGTCAGTCATTGTACAAACATAGTTGACCGTACGTTAAATAATTGTTTTAATAATATTAAACGCATATCGAACGTAACTATTATAAGACAAGCTCTATGACGTCATCAATCAGGAATCTCGTAACATTTGGACATACATAACTAAAACACCGTCACTCAAATAATATTTTAAACCTAATCGGCATCAAATCACTGAATACCGTCAGTTCAACCTAATATAAACATTCTAGTTTTAAGTAAACGGTCATTTAAGCAGTTAACGTAATTCATTTCATAATATATAAGACCAACGTACACAAACAAAGAACAACTGATTACACAAGAGTCTATACAACTATGTGCAAGCGATTCAAAGCGTTTCCCATGCTTGCTTTATACGGTGAAAGTATCACTTTAAAGGATACAACTTCCTCGTGTTGATGCGCCCTCTTGTGGCAACAATATAGAGGTTCATGCAAATGCTGATGATAGTGAATGGCCACATGTCACGACGTACCCCGACGCGAATTATCAAAGTTCAATTTATCCAGCCATACGTCTATTTTATCATCTCAAAAACCTATAGTCTAGCTTTTTCTCTTAACCCTCAGGGCACCCTAACGTCTTATTAATATTTCAAATGCGAAAGTTTGGTTTCACCCATATCATGATGATGAAAAAAGTGGTAAGAGAGATGGATTTTTCTTTCCACGTATCTCCAAAATAGTTAAGAAGTCGATGAATTTTGAAATACGTGAATTTTGAACACAGTTTCGAAGGACACGTAGGTTTCCGATTAGTTTTTAAATCCCACGCGGAAGGAGTCACGGTCGACTGCCAGGAATCTGTCCAAAAAGTACTTTGTATTTGTTATGGAACCCACTTTATTTTTTCAAACTTTTTACTTTTTACAAATAACATTATCATATCACGCCGCCCACTGCTGAGCGTGTGCCTTCTCCAAGATCGCCTCGACGATCGATTCTCGGCCTCCCTTATCGTGGATACTCCCGCAAACAGGACCAGATTATCGGTCTATTTTGCGGGAGGACTGTCCTACCTACGCTGAGTCATCCTGTCTGTGGCCGCCATTCCAGAACTTTGTAGCCCCATCGGCAATCTATTCTACAAATATAAAGTTTTAATTTTTAGATAGGTATTAATAATCAATGATTGACGATGTACATAAAATGCACTGATGAATCTGTTCGTTATTTGCCGTTACATGACGTCACAAATTCAAATACGTAACAAATACGTCAACAGTTTGATGAGCACAGTTACAAGACTCACTAATTGCAATGCCAATAAGCAATATCGTTTCGTATAAATTAAGATACGCGAAGATACGCAAGAAATATATCAAATAAAGTGAAATATGGGCAAACACGGCTGTGTTAAAACTTGTTTATACAGGGTTGTCAAAAACATTTTAGTAGTGTTCAATTAGATCATTTAGCATTTAATTACTAATACTTAGATATTGAATTTATACACGCAAATACAAATTTTATACTCGGTACTTCATTTTAATAAGCAGGACACTTTTAATATTTTTTTTTTG
>JAODUI010000025.1:7524678-7539597 GCA_027563995.1 Papilio gigon
TCGAGCCCATCGGGGGCTCATCTTCAGGGTGAGTGGGAACGGTACTATAGCGCGTTCGCGGCCCGTCGCTCACTCAATCAGCCCGATGGGCTCGAAACTAGTCGATACTGACACCGATTTACACGTGAGTTAAGCCGTTTTATAAGTAGTATAAAGATTTTTGTAGTCATTTTTTTTAATATCTCAAAATCGCTATGGCAACACCAATGTTAATTATGACGAATAAATTGGAATGAGTCATTTTGGTTAAATTGCGATCATTTCAATTCTTACGATACCCGAGAATTCTTTCAACGAACAAGTCTTGCGAAGTCGCTATAATTTTTACCATTTATGTCTTATAATGAATAATTATTGACGTTAAGGGGCCGTTCAAGTATTACGTGACTACAGCGGGGTGGGGGGTCTAGATGGTCACGTCAGCGGTAGTTATTTACTTTTTTACACATATGTGCATCTTACACATTATCCAAGCTTTAAAACCATCGAACACTGTTCATGATTCATTAAAACAATTAGAATAGAGTAGAAAAAATCATACACCAATGTTTACGTCAGCATTGGGGGTCAGAGGCTTGTTAACTTTTGTTGACAAAGGATGAATAATTGTAATAAATCTGCTTACGTAATACTTGAACGGTGCCTAACATAGGAAACATAACTTTAACGTAATACAGACTTGTCCGATTGTTCGACTAATTAAAAAACTGCTAAAAGCAGTCTTCACGTACTAAACTACATATAAAATACTGGACCATAAACATGATTTAATAGGAATTACATACATCTGTATATTTTGATTACGAAAAAAAAACGATAACAACCACACTATGACAGCTAAGATTAAAAAAAAACTATATTTTGTTATTCAAGGCGTACAATTGAACTACTGCTTTATATACTAATATGGCTTCTAGTATTAGGACGCCCCCTAGGGGACACTAAATCAACAAAACTATTTGAAAAAAATCCACAAGCATTACTAGCCGGATATTTAAAAAAAAATCATTGACTTAGCCTTGGGTTTGAGAAAAGCCTATTTAAATATTTTAGCAGTTAACATTAAGCTGCGCGCTGCTTAGTTTCCTTTCTTACGATGTACTGAGCAGCGATATATAAAAAATAATTTTCAAATCCAAAACAATGGACAGCCAATGATTTCGAAATAATAAAAAAAAAGTTACCATTTAGAAATTTTAAAATATTTGCAAAAAAAATACAATACAAAATGTATGGACTTGGATATTACAAAAAATGTATAATTGAAAGAATTAGGTCATGTTTTTAATTTCAGGTCATTTCTACATGTATTAATTGAACTATATAAAAGTAAACTATTATATTGCATTGACGGTATTAAAGTTTTATTTACAGCTACCAAAAGATTATATTATTAGGTTTTTCTGATTTCAACCATTCGCATTAACATCAACCGAACACTTTGTTAAAAGCATCAATAGAAAAATGTTATACTGTTTAGTACTAAAATTACATCAAAGGCATTGATTTCTGAATTTTTAAATTATTACACGCCTAACAAAGTATCGTCACATATTTCTACAAGCGGGTTATAATAAAAGAAATATATACTAAACATCTTAGCCGTCTCTGTCCACACCAATTGGATCGCACACAACCACATCTTATTTCATAAGAGAAGCCATACACGAACGAATTATTCATAATAATTTCTACTAAACGATATCAAAATGTTTTGAGCGATTTAAAACTGACGACAAGACTTTAGCTCGGACTCAAAACATTAAAAATCTTTTTAGTTCATCAAATCTCACACATCGGAATAAATTTTACTAATTAAATTAATTATTTTACGCATTCAAAAACAATTTAAAAATGTAAATTGAAATTAAAAAATCACATTTCTTAACATAACTTAAAAAAAAATCCGAGCAAAAGTTTCCCGCCATTTCGTTAGGTTGACGCGTCATATCAAAGATGGCTGCCTTATATCAAATAAATGGCTAATTTTGTCTAATTACAGTCGAACAGCGCTTGGCTGTGTGGCCCAGCGGCGTGACCACATCGCGCCGGCCGGGCCAATGATATTGTGCATTACCAGCTCTGGTGCGGTCCGCCACACCTGGAACGGCAACATAGTATTTTAAAAATATATGAAAAAGACCAAATATTTAACAACCAATCTCTTTAAAATTGTCGTATTTATATCTCACTACTCTCTACTAATATATATATATGGAGACAGTACAGATGTAGTGAGAAATTATTTTCCTTAGGGAAATCACAGATCTTTATCAGCATACGATGACACCCGAACTGTCAATGAATTATAGTATTAAATGGGTGACATTTTCGTATCTATTAATTTGAAACTTCATTGTTTAGTGTCAAATGAATAATGTTGTTCTGTAAGATGGGTATTGAAGCTATTTGAGAGAGCACGATAAACACGAACTTTTCCGAAAAATTACGAAGGAAAATCTTTTCTTATTATATCTGTAACAGATTATTTTCACGTAAAATAAGTATGAAATAATATTTACCCGGTTCAGCTCTGACGTGAGCTAAGCATGGGCCCGTAGGCGGCGAGCGCGCAGTATGTGGCCAGCAGCGCGGCCGGCGAGTGCGGCGACTGCGCCGACTGCGCGGTCTGCGAGCAACTCGAGCTGGGCGACGGCGCCTGCGAGTGCGGGGACTGCGCGCCGGCCGGGCAGCGCGCGTGCGCCGACAACGCCCAGCTGCAGTACAGCTCGGCCGCCTCCGCGCCCAGCCCGCCGCACGCCGCGCTCAGCGCACAGAAACTTAGCGCCTTCCAGCCGCCGTACCTGGGAACAAATACAGATATCAAAGTGGTGCAACATTAATCGCAATTTTCTCTTTGCTGAATTATAAAATGTTATTCGCTGCTTACTTATTATCAGGAATTTTTGTAAATAGGGCAGGGCACTTACTTATCAACAACAATAACAGGTCCATTCTTGTACTCCATCTGGCAGCCTGCGACGAACTCGATGAGGCCGAAGGAGTCCCTGTAGGGCGCGATGAGCGCGTCAAGTGCGCGCTCGCGCTCCGGGCCGGCGGCGGCGCGCGCGGCGCGCACATACTCGTTGTCGTCGGGCCGGCCGGCCGTGTACGCGCTCGTCTCCCCCTCCAGCCACCCACTACACTTTATAAACTTAACACTTAGCTGGTAATCGTCTTGCAATGAGTGCACACTCACGTTTGTAACCTCGATAATCCTATCGGATGGTACATTGTCCGGCACTTGGTTGACCTTCTCGAAGTAGTAGCAGGGTCTCCGGAGTTCCGTCTCCTCCTCCACGGAGAGCGCGGGCTCCACGGGCGGTGGCGGCGGTGCGGTGTCCGGCGGGGAGCCCGCGCCCCGGGCGCCCCACTCGGGGAATTTAAACTTTGTGGGGGAACTGAGTTTGAAGTTTTTCAAGGACATTTTCGATGGGCTCTTTGGGGATTTGGGTCCGTTTTTCTTTTCAGAGAGTGAGGAGAAGAGGTCGCCGTTGGCTATGGACTTGCGAGCGGAGAGATCCCTGCTGCCCGCGCTGAGTCGCTCCAGCCGCAGCTCCGTGCGGTCGAACCTGTAGGCGGGCTCGGCGTCGATGACCGGCGAGTTGTTGTCGGGTATGAGCCGCTCGTCGTCGGCGCACTCGCTCTCCTGCCGCCGGTAGCCGTTCACATCGGCTTCGGCCTCCGCCGGCTTGCGCTCATTTTTCCTGTGCGCCACGTACACGTCTTTGCAGACGAAGGTCGCTCTAAAGTTGGCCACAAATAGTTCCTTATCCTCTTCCGTAGGCCAGAAAACATCGCACTCCTGTAATAACGGATTCTTGAAAAAACATTACATAACGATGTAAATCAAATGACTGAACATCATGGTGTCACACTGACCGGGTCGTCAGGGTCGTGGAGCAGCAGCACGAGTTGCGCGGTGTGGTCCCACAGGAGGCGCCACAGCTCGGGCGCGGCGGCCGGGTGCTGAGCTACCGCGAATTCTCGGAGCCGCCGCCACCCGCACACCCAAGATGCGTTCACATACTCGCTACCTGCGAACATAAAAAAACAACAGTTTATTTTTAAAAAATCTCATTTATTGTGAGTTCAGTAACTTTTTCTCAAAATCTTGATAAAACCCACCTTCAACTCCAGGTTTTGGCACGAGCATGACTCTAGCCGAGTCGGAGGGCAAGATGCCACCGGGCCGGTTTTTATCTACGTTGTGAGGAGCGCGCGCGCATACGCTCGGCTCCACGCACGAACGTGTTATCAACTGAAAAATTAAAGTCCATTATCACAAGCCAATAAAGAAAGAAACTAGTGTAAACAAATTTTATAAAATAATACCTGAAATTGTTTTTCTAGCAAATTAACTGGCGGCGGACCTTGGTACACGTTGTTGCGGTTGGCGAGTGACCGCATTCGTTCTAATAACGCGTAGTTTTCAGCTCTGTTCGCTCTGTAACAAAATATGTAAAATAGCGGTTGGTCGCGGCCGGAGCGGTATAAAGACAACAGCCTTATTTACTGCCGCACATCAGATAACTTCCAGTAAAAGTTCCGTCAAAATGAGTCCAGCCCTTTCGAAGTTTACGCAGACAGGCGCAATTTAAAAAAAAATATTTCCTTTTTATAACGAAACTTTTTTTCCATTTTACAATAAAGACAATAAGACATTCCAACGACAATAGTTCATTAATTACGCAAAACTATCAACCGAGCCTTGACCGAGACACGCTAATTCAATGCTAGTGAATTGCATAACGTGACGATCATCAACATTTTCCTTAAAAAGCAATGATAGTACGTGGGATAGAGGAAAAACGTTTAAGGATATTTAAAATACGCCAATCAAGGTTAGCGTCTTCCCCAACATTGTCTTAGTTCTATTAATGTAGTTACGGAGAGATTGAAATTCTTCATGTATGGATATGAAACGAAGAACATTATCATTTTTCCATAAATGAACATCATTAAACCATAAATAATAAGCCAATTTTGTTGTACTTCTTGTCACACACTTCTCATATTAAAGATACGTTGACGGATCAAGAGATCGTTGTAAACACTTAAAAAGCTTTAACACTCCACGAATGAAGACAATTGCTGAAATGGCAATGGTAATTGGTTCCATTGGAGAGCAGCCGTCCAGAAATTCCTTTGTGAATCTAGAGATTCGCATCCGGCGGTGTGCGGAGGACGGGAGTATAATAGCAGCACTTTACGCCCCGACACACTAAGGAAATAAGCTTAGGAACTTCATAAAAGCAATTCATACTCCCACATGAAATATAATGTGATGCGACCTCTTTATAAGGATTTAGAAGATCAGCGTATTTCATTGTCCTTTGTCCCGGTCGAATAGCTTTCGCACTTACAATCCTTTCACGCTTTTACACCGTATTCATTCTAGGATTCAAACTGACACAATTCAAAACTTATAGCACCTACGCACAAATAAACCGTACATGCATGTGGGACAGTTAACATTACATTAAACTTATCCAAGTTTTTAATTGAACAGAAGAATATCAATGGATTAAAACGTCACATTCTTGTCTATTAACTACTTTGTCGTTGGCCATGTCGAAGTCCTTTACAGATCAGTCGCATACCAACGATTCCTTATAAACATATAATTAACCACTTAAAATAGTTGCATACAAATTTACACCTATTACGTTGATACAAAGGTTCCATAATTGCAAGATCACGTATTGTTTATGACAAAATTCAATAAAGGTTAAGATTATGATTTACATTTCGAATACATCCTTTCAGTTTTCGATAGCATTCCATCTTTTTTATTAATATGTGAGAATTAAATTTAAAGCTTTGGTGATTGGGAAGCTACCGGTTTGACTTATAATCTACCGGACTTGGATTCGATCGCAGCCATGTACCAATTTTTTTAACTCAAATTTATCCAACATTATTACGGCATGTGAAGTAACCTGCACAAATCGACAAAGACACGTGTGAAGTAGACCTATCCGGTTTAGACCAGCGTAGTTGACTGTGACCTAGTCAACAATGATGTAGGATAGGCTCGGAGACCCGCAGAGAGGACGTATAACCTAATGATTGATTGAAATTACAATTATGTTTCTATTGTTACAGAACGGCTATCCATCCAGACGCCGTTCCCTCGTGGACGACGCTCGCTTCGAAACACTGGTTGTCAAACAGACCAAACAGAGTGTGCTCGAAGAGGCTCGTGCTCGTGCCAATGGTGAGTGGAAATAGACCTTCGTACCTTCGTACCTTCGTAGATAGAAATCTTTACAGCTTTCGTAATTTTATTTCTTTTATTACTTTTGTTTCTCCTTATTTTATGTTTTTATTATTTAAAAATAGACTCTGGCTTGGACTCGGAATTCATCCAAGACGCCTCGCACATTGGCAACGATGACAACACCCCGACCGTCGAAGACGGCACTCAGCAAGACGAAACCAAAAACGGTCACCTTGGTAATTGTCCTTTTGTTTGTACAATTTTATTTTCCTTGTTTAATTTGAATTTTGGGTGTCCTCAAATTTAGAGGCCGTCAATTATTTCACTTTATTTTTTTAATTTTATTTTTCTTTTTTTTTAATTGTTTTTTCTTTTTTTTAATTGTTTTTTCTTTTTTTTTTCTTTGCCTTATAGCAGATGCAGATATCGGTGACGATGCTGGCAAAGCAGATGAAGGTAAGCGTACTGTAGCTTTTATTGATTTTAGAATTATCGAAAATAACTGTATTTTTATAGTTACTTATGAGAATTCTTTATTGCAGACTATACTCTAACTGAAGAGGAAGTTATTCTGCAAAATGCAGCTAGCGAGAGCCCTGAAGCGGAGCAAGCTATTCAACAGGCCGCATTGCTGCTAAGAATGCGCGACGGCATGGGCACCCTGGCCCGCATTCTAAAGACTATCGACAACTACAAGGGATGCGTCGAACACCTCGAGACCCGCCCCTCGCAAGCTCCTGGCGTGCAGTTCGATGCTCTCGTTAAAGTGAGCATGTCCCGCATAAACCTGCTGCAGCTCATCCGATCTCTTCGACAGTCAACATCGTTCGCAGGCGTCGATCTGATGTCCGACAACAACATCTCTACAAAGACCCCATGGTTCCCTCGCCACGCTTCCGACCTCGACAGTTGCAACCACCTCATGACCAAATACGAACCGGAGCTCGACATGAACCATCCCGGTTTCGCTGACAAGGAGTACAGAGAGCGCAGGAAGCAGATCGCCGAGATCGCGTTCGCGTACAAGTACGGAGATCCGATCCCGTCCATCACCTACACCGAGTCTGAGAACGCTACTTGGCAGCGGGTATTCAACACTGTTCTGGACTTGATGCCCAAGCACGCCTGCCGCGAGTACAAGGCAGCGTTCGGCAAGCTGCAAGCGGCGGACATCTTCGTGCCCCACCACATTCCCCAACTGGAGGATGTGAGCAACTTCCTGAGGAAGCACACTGGGTTCACGCTGCGCCCCGCGGCTGGACTCCTCACCGCTCGCGACTTCCTCGCTTCCCTCGCCTTCCGCGTCTTTCAGTCTACACAATACGTGCGCCACGCCAACTCGCCCTTCCACACGCCCGAACCGTGAGTATATAAACAGTATATCTTTCCAAAAATTATGGATTTAATTATTACAATCAAACATTCAACGTGCCCAATAATTGTTAGGTATAGAAATTATAATACGAAACAATGCTACATTTGCGCGAAATTTGACGCATAATTGCGTCTGACTGTATTCCACAAGGAGGTACTTCACCTGCCCCAGACGTTTAATGGATTTTAAGAGGTGCTTCAATTCAGAACATTAATGGTTAAATCAGCTTAGCTATGAATTTGTCGTGTAATTTGTGTCAGATAATTTAATTAATGTAGCTATAACACTAAACACACGGCTACTTTAAAACAACCTTGACGAACGGAATTAAAAATTAGTGCGGAACACATAATTTATTATGAAAAAAATATAATTATTTTGGACGTAGTCTTATTTTAAAACTATCTCGAGTAGTAACACACGGAAATATTACGCAATTAGTCCTTGTAGTTGTTTTGTTAAATAATAACAACCGTACGTGGACCGGATTTCGAACCCTACCTTTTAGTAAATTTTATCGAATAAAATTTCGACACTTCCTACTTTAATTACAAAATGTTACTACCAGTTCCTTCGAGGTAATGAAAGTTCTATATTATCAAAACAAGCCATCGTTTAAAGCAAAATGTCCTGATGGACTCTTAACGTTGTCAAAGGCTGCGCGTTCAATTCGATTAATGTAGATTCTACATGAAGTTTTAGACGGCAAAGGCTAATTTTACTTATAACGATGCAGTTCCGGCTTTTGTGTGTATAACGAAAGTTCCGGAGCAGAAATTTGCTGAACTAATTTACTCATACTAATGTCTTTTAGTGCTTTATATGAAGTTGTCGTTAAAATGCATTAACTTCATAGTAGATACATTTGACTTTATAGTGTCTGAAGTACTCGAACAATTTAATGATTGAGTTTGTTTTTGTTGCAGTGATTGTATCCACGAACTACTTGGACACATCCCGCTCCTGGCAGACCCCAGCTTCGCTCAATTCTCACAGGAAATCGGTCTAGCGTCTCTTGGCGCCTCCGATTCAGAAATCGAGAAACTCTCAACGGTAAGTTGACCACAATTCTGATGCCGATTATTAGTTCTACTACTAAGAGACTTCAATGTTATTGTAGTTATAGAGCGGACGTATTAACTTCCCGTCTATTAATATTTGTATACATTATATGTCTTTGAAGTTTGTTGTGTTCAATTTGTGTATATTGGAATGTTTCCTCAGGTGTACTGGTTCACCGTCGAGTTCGGCTTGTGCAAGGAGAATCAACAACTAAAGGCTTACGGAGCCGCTCTCCTATCCTCGATCGGAGAACTGCTGCACGCTCTCAGTGACAAGCCTGAACTGAGATCCTTCGAACCAGCCTCCACCTCTGTGCAGCCTTACCAAGATCAAGAGTATCAGCCGATCTATTACGTAGCTGAGAGTTTCGAAGATGCCAAAGAAAAGTTCAGGTATTTAATTGTCCTCATATTTCAATAACATACATTTTGACACTATTAAACTTGGATTTATATTAACAGTAATCAATTTTCTGTGCTAAATACGTAGTAATTTGGTAATTGAAAATGTTTTGGATAAAATCATTAATGAGTTTGTAAGCGATAAAACAATATAAACATGTCTTGCGTTTTGCAGACGCTGGGTATCGACAATGTCGCGACCTTTCGAAGTGCGTTTCAACCCGCACACGGAGCGCGTCGAGGTGCTGGACTCCGTCGACAAGCTGGAGACCCTCATCTGGCAGCTCAACACGGAGATGCTGCACCTCACCAATGCCGTCAAGAAGCTGAAGGGCGTGCACTTTGAATAAAGCACCTACACACTAACACAAATCAATAGTTCAGTGCAAGTGGCGACGCGTGGCGTGTATAGCTAGTGATATTGTAGTTAAGTAAGACTGCCGAATGCGTGGAGCGTGAGTGAGAGTGAGCGAGTGTCGAACCATCGGATCCTTTTGTACCTTATTATTTATTATGCCGAGCTCATTGCCCGGGCCTCGGAAGGCGGGTGCCACCCGATTGCCCATTTTACGGTTGACACCTGAACTTCACGAGTCCTTAATAGTATTAGTATTAAATGATAATTTAATAAGAACACACACATAATAAAAAACGGAGCACCAAAAAGTAAAAAAAAAAATGCAACAGAAAATATATGTGTTTAAGTGGAAACCGGCTTTTATTTACTAAACCACCTCGTCAACTCATTTAGTGTGTCGCTCATGCAACTCGAGATATATTATTGAATCAAATAATAGATTAAAAGTCGAGTAAAGACTTTGAAGCCCACACATTCAACGAAGAATGATTTCAATAGGATTCCAACAGTTCAACAAAAGCAACAGAGAGGAGCTGAGTATTTGCTATACTACCTAGTATATTATGATCGCTCTCAGAGACAAGGTTCGCCATCGACAGGTGACGTACCTGATGGCATCATCTAGTGTTGACATGATGCATGCACATATCACCTGTAAACATAGTACCGGATTCTCCACGACCCCTAGTTACCAGCAACACCTCACTAATAGAAATACATCATATATAAAGGGTATAAATAAATATATATAAATACTATAATAAACAAAATCATTCATCTACATATAAGAAGCCTCTATTTAATTGTAATCATATTATTACTTTGTGATTTTATATCATTAAAACGTATAGTTATTAAATAAGTGATCGCAAGTGGCGACAGAAGCCGAAGCGGCGCCGAGACACGCAGGTTCAAAGATTAGTCCGTGGATAAAAATATTGATCTCAAATATAAAATGCGGAATTATTTAAATCAAATTATTTAGTGAACTATCGAGCTGTCGAAGGCGTTCAATTTGACATTGAGTGCTCCTTATAAACTTCCTGATATATACGAGTAATTCAGATCGACTTGTTAAGAGCTCGTTGCGTTAACAAAGTTGGATATTAAAAAGAACAGGTTCGAAATTCAAAATAATAGTAGCGATAGTTACTCCGAATGTAACGTTTGTAGAAAATAAAGTGTTCTGGACAAAAAAAGGTCATTCTTATGCATTGACATTAAACGAGACGAGAGAGGTGTGACCTCAACATGAACAAGGGCGAATGTGTTTCAGACAAAGCCGGGTCGCAGCCGCCAACCTCTCATTACGTACGCACTTACACGTAATATCTAAATGCAACACGCAACTAAATACATAACACAATAATGCAATTTGAAATCTATGCTCCTATGAATACAGATCAATTTAATTTGAAACTGATAAAAACAGCAAATAGTTCTTTGTACCAACAAAGTAGTTTGAATAAATTGTCATCGAAGACACTTTAATATTAATGAAAAAAAAAAAGTATTTACATAATGTTAGAGAACGAACCGCGCACTGGAAATACCAAAAGTCTTGTAATTCCCAAATAACCCTAATAAATTGATAGCAGTTATAAACAACGATTGCTTAGATAGCAAAGTCCTCTTTGCCCACTTTAAACACAGATCATTTTCCGCGTGCCCGACAATTTCGACCTTGCACTTTATCTTAGTATTATAACAATTTTACCGTTTTACACAAAGTTTTACGACCCAATGTTAACTCATTTATAGGGGAATACCATGGATTTTATACATTTTTTTTTACGAGAAATGTGCACATCGTTTGTCAATCACTACATCCTAAGTCTAGTTGGCTCATACATCCAGGTAAAGAACGCCTATGGTATTCTGGATATTGTAGACTATCTGTTCCTATGCAACTTCACATGCATGCAATGGTAATAACAGTTCGCATCGAACAAGGTTGTCATGGTAACCAGCACTACTAGGCAAATTATTACTTAGTAAATATCATTACCCGTGTTTTATTATTAATAGCTAGCAAACCACTTATTAAAACGTAAGCTTCGTTAAAACGTCAAGGCAAGAAATATTTTTACATTGCCATATATTTATCTTTATTTATCTAACCATAATCGATAAACATGCAATCGAAAGTCATTCAACATAATTAAATAATTCAACGTACGAAATTCATTTCTCGAAGAAAATTTTTATTTCATTTCATTAGACTCAAGACAATAGAATCAAGTGGTAATCCTGTTGAGTTCAGAGACGTCGTCTTCCTCGGCAAGTATCACGGTGTAACTATTCTTTAGTGACGTCACTTGCGACTGCAGAGCGCGCAGTCGGATTTCAACCAGCTCAAAACTCTCGTGAAGATTGTTTATTTGTATTTGCATACGCTGACGAATCTAAAAAAAAAAGCCGTGGAAACGAAGCATTTTAGTACAAGAATTATTTACCAAAAGGTACATTACTTCTATAGAACTTAAATTATATCAAAAATGTAAATAAATCTACACTAGACAGCCACTTTAATATCTGTTGGCAAATATAATGCAATATATTTTTGCTATTTAAAAAAACCAGGTGCATTAAACCAATTAGGAATTTGTTGTTCTTATTAATCTCTACCTATACCTATTGATAAAACGTTTAATAAAATATTGATTTTTCAGTTTTATAGTGTACCTCATCTCGTTCCTTCTGACTGGCTCTAGTTTGTGCCCTACTCTGCACCAATTGACGTTCCAATTCAGATATCTGTGTTTGCATATATCGTCGCATGGATTCCGAGCGGTCTTTGCTGCGTGTTGTCGATCTCTTGTTTTCTTCTTTTATTTCTTCAATCTCTCTTTGTAGCTTTGCACATTCTGTCAATTTTTCATCATACATACTTTCTTCTTGGATTAATTTCTCTTCAAGACGTAGAACACTGCATCTTGAAAAAAATAATAAATAAATAAGATCCGACTTTTCAGTACAAAGTACCAACTGTATACTTCACGCTCTTATATTTCCTTTACAATTTGTGTAATAATATACTTAGTTTATTTAGAAATTTCGTCATTATCTGGAATATTATTTTAGTTAACTTTAGTTAAAAGGAGGATTGCCAGCAAGGGTGAGACTAATCAACAGACGTTAACACAAGGCACCCCCAATATCAAGGCGCCCCCAATAGTCAAAATGTAGCTTTAATCTTAAAGCACTTACTTCAATTCATCAACTTGTCGTGTCAATTCACATATTTCTTTTTGTTTCTCGTCAATAGATAGTCTCATTGCTGTATTTTCCTCGAGAATTTTAAATTTTTCAGTTTTTTCTTGATTAAAATTATTGACCGCTGTAACTAACTAAAACACATTAAAATTACTTTCTAATTAAGATTAAAAAAAAAAATAATCAATCAGATTTTTTCATCGACTTTGTTCAATGTTTCGTGCGGTGACTTAACATGCTCAATCAGCGACGGGATTCTTCCAAACTCACGTTATTCCACTGCTACCTACAAATCAGAATTTAAAACATACCTTTTCTTTCACTCTGTTTAATTCGCTAGATAATTGCTGTGTACTATCCTCGGCCAACCTTTGCATCTGCTTTGCCTCTTGCAGTTGCATTTGTGAACCTTTCAGCAGATCAGGTAGAGGAGCCAGTTCTTGTAACTTTTCCTGAAACTGCATCTGAAATAAATTTAGTAAGCATTTCCTACGAGTCGGTCCACAGAAGCTATAGTACTCGGCGTACCGTGAAGCCGGGTGAATAGAAAAAAATCACATATTTCAACTTCGACTTACAACTTCAGTATTTATAACGTCTCATGTATCGATCGATTTTTTTAATTCCTTATTAGATTGTCTCCCTCCATTTTAATAAAACTTTATTAAGGAAGGGTAAAATTACCTTCATTTTTTGTATTTCGATTTGTATCTGATCAGAGACTTGTTTGTTGTCGAACTCGTATAAATCTAATTGTCTTTTTAGTTCTTCCACTTGCTGTTGCGCTTGAAGGTACTGAAACATATTCTTTATGTATCCATATATGTATATAAAGCAGCTATTCCCGTGAGACTTCAGCCGCAAGAAATTCCATAAGACTTAGACATAGACTGAGATCAGTGAATTTTTATGGTTACCTTGGCAACCATGCTCACCTTTAATCTGTAGTCTTGTAATTGTTCACTCTTTTCGGAAAGTGTTATTCTCATCTCTTCGATCTCATCCTTGGCATCTCTCACCTGCGTCTTCAGACATGACATTTCTTCATCGGCTATCTTTCGCGGTTCTCTTTCCTTAACAATGTTACGAAAATACAGGAGGGCAGTAGTAAAGTACAGAGTCGATTAAACGAACTAAGGGTACGTAGGTTTTTCAAACAGTTTTTCGGATAATCAAACTGGTTCTGTCTACGTCTAAGTCTATGTTTACTACTAACCCGTTTACGATTCAAATTTAAATATACCTTTTTACCAGTAACCAAAGCGGTCGTACAAACAGTATTAAGCTTCACTTCCAAATCTTTAAGTTTCGCCTCGTACTGTTGTCGTTTGAATCTTTCTTCGTCAGCAACATTTTTCGCTCTAATGAGGTCTTCACGTAATTTGGACATCTGGAAAAATTATTTTTATCAACATTTGTTAGTTTGAATCAGTGGAATTAAAAGAAAATCGTTTATACCTCCGTGAATTTGATAAAGTCATTGTCTTGAACCTTGTTGATGTACATAGTCTCGTCAATGATGTGCTCAGATCCCTTTAAAGTAATAAAAATTAAAAAAATATTTCATAAATACTCATTCATCATATTGATATTCAACACTTAATCGTCACAAGGTTCACTGTTCGACAGCAACCTTCGCCAATACCTCCCAACAGGACCCGGTAGTCTATCGACGCTCATAGAAAAGGGATCTACAAGTTTATATCAAAAAATATTTGAATACTCATGAGATAAAACGCATTTACACTATTACTATGAATACTCAAAGCCTTCTTTTCCATTTGTAATGCTCCATGCATTGAATGTGTGAACTTCTTACAGCGGCAATAACAATGTTGTTTCAGAGTTAGTCTAGAGAAGTAGCAGTCACGAACGCGGCTTACGAACTTGTTATTAAATGCGTAGTTCCTAATTATACGAATACAAATAAAGGAAATAAGATTAAATAACATGTAATTGATATATAGTTGTTTACTTCATAGATTGGCTGCCGTTTCGTGTTGTGCAGATCTAATCTATTTCGTTTGATGGCCGCCAATTCCATTTGTATCTCTTTGACCTCTCCCTCCATCGCTCCGAGCTGCTTTTTCTATGAATCCAAAAAAAAATAATAAAGACGTCTATAGGTTACTAAATACTAGATACCGATGAAGTCCACAGCAAACAATGTGGATGAGACCGAGAGGTAATGGCGCAACCAAACACCATGTGTAAAGGTAACACGTGTTGTCGTGGTCTGTTGAAGCGGCCCCGGTGTCACGCCGCACGCCGCCTGGTTGACCTG
>JAODUI010000025.1:7539880-7559734 GCA_027563995.1 Papilio gigon
TTAATGTGGAAGGAAAGGGGACATTGTCCCACCGAACCACCACTGACAGAGGACTGTAGAACTAAGGAAAGAAGTGATGTAATGGCGCAACCAAACACCACTACGGGAACAGGCTGCTTGGAAATTAGTCTTTGTTTCCTCCCGAAATATAAACGCCTGTTGTCACAGTTAATGCTATTCCCAGTTCGAATCCTCAACGACGCAACCAAATGTTACCGTCAGCCTCAAAATGACGAAAATAAAAAGAAAACACAACTAATAGTTCGTCAGTGCACATCTAAGTGCATATAAATCAACGATTGTTAAAATATACACATACTAATAAGGATGATTCGCCACAACCCTGAACATCTTCTGGTTTAAGTTTAGCCAAAGGCCAATACTCTGATTGAGGCATGAATTTAGTACGAAATATTAAAAGTTACAATATAGAACGAATGAGTATTATTTAAAGAATATATGCATACAAATACTAATTAAAAAATATGATAACAAATTGCAATGACAGAAAATATATTTTCTAGTAAGTAGTTGACAGTTACGATGAATTTTGAATTTGGCCAGTTGCAATTATTTCTTATTATGAAAAATAGCGCGACGGTAACCAAAAGACAAAATTTAAACTATCCACTTTAAAAGAGTAACTGTGGACTATACCAAAATAAAAAGATGCCACAATCTTTGACCACAACATCCTATAGTAATTTATTAGTCGTTGTTTATTTTTTGTGGTATTTTCTGAACCCATTTCAAATTTTCTGACAAAACTTATATGCTTATGCCTGTTAAGTTTATCCGACTATAGTCTAATAAACAAAGAGATCTGATCCGATCAGAGAGGCACTGCGCTCAATTCTTTCCAAAAACATATAAAATTGACAAGAAAGAGAAGAAAACATAAGACCAGACAATGCCAGGCCATGCCAGACTATTGTAATAAAGAGTAACAAACCGATTTAACTTTTTTTATGAAATCTGTACTAACACTTGACCACGATCCCACCTAATGCCAAGTGATGATGAGGTCAAAATATGATACGTGCAAAAAATTGATTCGCTAAATTGGGGCGAATAGGGACAGACACAAAAAAGTTCCCACGTCAATTTTATGTGTGCTCTTTAGCACGGTTTCATAATTTTTTGTAGAAATATAGTAGAATGTCATAGATTCTTTCTAATTACATTAAGTAAAAATATAATTAGCTTTAAATGATCAAAAACGACTTTTAAACTCTGAGTCTTGTCACGCCTTTCAAATATCTCTTTAAAAACTTCGATGTGTAAGTTGTTTATATTTTTACCTTAATTTCTTTTGCTATAAGGATGTTTTTATAGGTAAAATAAACCAGCTCTGGCTGGGCTACAGTGACCTGATTGCCCTATATTTTCAAAGTTGTAGTGTTGCATGCATTTGTGTGTGTTACCTGTGCAAATAATATTCACGTTCAATATTGCCGAGTTGCCGAGCCCCGGCGCGCCCGGTAGCCCCGGAGGTGAGTGACATTCGTACGTCAATAATTTACATTCGTCTTCTTCATTAACGATCATTTCATTGTACCAAAGTGTATTATAAGTTAATTATATCTAAGATTGTGTTTTCCTTATACAGTGTTTAATGTAAAATTTGCAAAACTTCGATTTGAATGTTTAGAAGCAGTTGTCCATTTATAAAATGCTTAATCCTAGTTTTCAAGTCGATGAAAAGTCTGTAAGTATTTTTAAAATAAGTAGAGATACATTAATAAATCATTACGTGTGTAATAATGTGCAAACATAATTTTTGAAAATATCCTAAAGTGTTAGATAAATCTCATTTTAAGGTATTATAAATTAGGGAAAATATGTAGGTTATTATCGAAGAAATGTACTTCGACTGTTCAGTTGACAGAAAATGTGTAGCTTAATAAATTTCTGGCAATAAAAAAAGGTTTATCCAACTATCTATGCATTTTTAGGCAGTGAAAATGAAACAGTTCTTACTACAAGTACAAGTTAAAAAGAAACGGTGATTTAAACAATAATGAATTACATTTAATGGAAGATTAGAGTAATCATCAGAATATTCAAGAATTTAATTAAAATAATGATAGTCTAATAAAATAACAAAAGCTTCAGCATGATTTTAATGGTCACAAGTATGCAACTAACACATATTGTCAGAAAGACAGCATGCATCTACCATGTCTGTATTATCATTGGTTTTAATAATTTCTGTCCTATATAGTCATTTCAAATTACATATTGTACAATGGAAAAGTTAATAATCTCGAGTGATCATAACTTGGATGAAAGGAAATTGGACTTCCCACTTAAGTTAGTTTAGTTGCTGGACACTGTTAAGTTGGTGGACATATAAACTGTATATAAACACCAGTGAAACATATCAACATATTACAATCAACCAAAATAAAGTTTACATAGCTGAAGGCTTCTTTAAGTTATTACCACAGTTATCCAGTGCTGAACCACCTTTACTGAGGCTCTTTGTTTTTCCTTACTTTCTGCTTCAAAAAGTAAATAAAACAACAATAAATTCGTAAATAAAATTGTTTGGTCAGTAAAGATGATGACGGGTGGCAGATGCCCCGAGTGACCTAGTGCGACAAGTATGACATTTAGTCTAGTATTTTATAAAGGTTATAAATGTTTTTTTTTTATGAAATGAAATGTTATAAAATTAGTGATAAATTAAATCCTTTGCAGATGTAAAATGACAATATTTTAATCAAAAAAATTGGAAATAACAAAATCAAAATGAAAGGGCTACCTGTAGACACGCAGATAGATTTTGAAGAGGGCCTCCTCACAACATCTCCTCACTTTAGCGCTATTGACACATGGAATACTCTAGACTTCATTGATCCAACTGTATCCCATAGAAAAATTATAAGAGTAAGATTATTAACTATTACATATACCATTTTTATTTTAATACATCTATTTGCATAATAGTGATAACCTCATTCGCATCGCATTTCTTTATGTTATCGATAAGTTAAAGTCTAACATGCATGACCTTTTGGTCTAGTGAATCTTTCATGGTAGGGTTGATAAAAAGGTCTGTTAATGTGCTGTTTAATATCAAAAAAGCTATATTAGTTCTATTGTTTATAGACTTTGGAATATAACAATTTAAATTGCTGTTAGCAGCCCTAATTTTGCAATTCTGAGAAATATTTTAAGGTTGTGAAAGCTTTTTCATAGTCATAATTCCATTTCATGATAATACTATTGTTCAAAGAGTGCTAATTGTTTGTCAAACCTAGTAGGCATTGACTGAAATGCTTATCATCTGATTGTATATGTATTTGGTTCTTTAAACATAAAGCTAGAAATGTTGCTTTATATAATATTAGAGACTAATACATGAGCTCACTATGGCTGCATTGTTTGAGTTTACTTTGACACATTCAGTGTATTGGACTGTGCCTAGTTAAAATTTATAAGACAAAATTGCATGCATGAAAATATGTTAACCAGATTTTTTTATTCACGGTTATTTGCAAAAGTTGAAGGCTATTGACATAATGTTTTAATAATTCAAATAATTCCTTACAGCGATGGAATCGTCTTTCACGTCTGCAAAGATCGATAGTGTATGTGTTCTTAGTTTTGCTATTTACATTAATAATTGTTTATATCGGTTCAAAAATGCGAGAACCAGAAAAGGATAATGCAAACCGAGTGTTGGTAAGTTAATTACTATTTTATTTATACTATTAATAATAATATTTATATTACTTAATTAAGGCTAGTTGCATTCACATGGAACACGGGGCTTCCACCACAAGTACCCAATGGTTACATAAATGAAAGCCGCGGAAACGAAACCAGTATTGCAATTTTTTTAATTTAATGTATCACTTTATTTCGTTTTATTATTATTAGAATTTTAGTTACATCATAAAATAAATATTCGATTGGCAATATATAAGCAATTTACAGTGGCTTGTATAATAAAGAACAATAATAATCACTGAATGAATTGGTAATGAAACATGATAGTATGTTAGAGATAAGATTAAGTTTTCAGTATCAAATGTCCACAGGTTTTTATATCCTAACTGTATAGTAATTGTTGAAAAGATTAAATACACCTCGGTTTTGATTGCAATATGTAGCATACGGCATTAATGTGGGTAGCACAAAATAATGTGTTGTCCTCTTAACGTCAAATAAACCATTCTCAAACCGACCGCCGTCTGATTCACACGTCTTGGTTCTTACGCTGAAATTGAACAGTTGTTAAGTAACGTATCTTAATTGAATCAAATTAAACGTACACAAATATTTTTATTAAAATAAACGATAATCACTTCAGTATAATATTAAGGTATGTGAATTTAAATACTCATGTTACTGGGTTTTTAAGATTTTTTATATCGATGCGATGTTTTCTATCCTTCTTAGGACCAGACCACAACTCTAGTCAATGCATCGGGCGTAGTGCAGGCTCCCCGTAAGCTTGTTGTGGACCATGATGTCGAAGAACATCCCACGTTCACAGGTACTTGCTTATTTCATATTTTATATTAAGTTTGTTTTGTTTTTTTTATTTTATTTTAAAAAAATACTTTTAATAATAGTAACTTTGTTAGTTGGTTATGGCGTGCTGTTATACTTTTTTTTTTATAAATGATGTTTATTGGCTAGGATTGCATCAAAAAAGTAACCATATTCCAGGTCCAGCAAATGCGAGACAGTATGCCGTCGTCGAGAGCTTCAAGCATGCTTGGAAGGGATATAAGGATCATGCCTGGGGCCATGACAACTTGAAACCGGTCACTGGAATGGCTTTCGATTGGTTCTCACTGGGTCTTACCATTGTCGATTCACTGGATACAGCATTTATTATGGGATTGAATGATGGTATGTATTTTAATGATTTTTCTTTGAGATACTTTTTTCAAATCACTGCTCGAAGTCGCCGACAAAAGATAGTTTTTAATATTTTCACAAGAATGTGGTAGTTTCTTGAACGTGATACAAAATATATTTTCGGACGCTACATGCGGATATTTGAAACGGATATAAACGAAAGTATGTTTAAAGTCATTTTATTTGTCTGCTCTTAGGTCATGTGTTTGTTTCCTAGCGTCGATATATACATATTAATAATGTTTGTGTTGTATGTCATGTCTGTTGTATTTATAGAGTACGAAGAAGGCAAGAAATGGATAAAAACCGAGTTGATATTCACGAAGAATAAAGATGTTAATTTCTTCGAGGTCACAATACGGGTGCTCGGAGCTCTGCTGACCAATTATCATTTCTCTCGCGACACAATGTTCCTCGACAAAGCGGTCAGTATTCTATAAACACCCTGTATTACTCTCGGAACAAAAAAATACGTTTTTTTAAATCACCTTTTTTTTTATAAAGTATCTGTAGATTTTCGTTAATTTACTAATATTTCTTTTTCCATTCCAACTGCGCTCCTTGTACTAGGTTATGGTTTACAAAAGGCGGGATTTTAACTCTACAACGATATCGGGAACACGTACCTTTAACCATTACGCTATTGGCGCTTAATTTTACAGAAAGACTTGGGTGATCGTCTCATGGCAGCTTTCTCATCGCCGTCCGGTATACCATATTCAGATGTGAACCTAGGCACCAGAACAGCTCACGCTCCGGAATGGTCTCACTACAGTACTACCGCCGAAGTAACCACTGTGCAGTTGGAGTTCAGGGAACTTTCCCGAGCCACCAATAATCCAACTTTCGAGGTGAGTATAGTGTTTTGTTTTTTTTTTATTTATCAATATTTTTAAACGAACTGTTGCGCAATTTATTAGCAAACAATTTGTATATTAGTAAACTTTGAAATTCTATTTTATAGTATGTGAAGCTACACTTTCAAGTTTAGCAAATGCAATCTCGCTAGAAATCGAACATTTGTGTCCAAATGAGATCAAAATAAAATTGATAAGAGTTTAGAATTATGCTAATATTATTTTCATGTTAAAATAAATTAATTAAATTAGGAAAACAAGAGAATTGAATACGCTGTTACTAGTTTCCAATATATCCTGTTATCCGACAAGTGTATGTTTCTGTGTGGACGGAAGCGCGACACGCAGGTTACAGTGCGAAGTTAAATTGAACGGAAGCGAATTATGTTTTCAATTACCATATTATTACATCGACAAAAGAAAACAAGCTGTATATTTCACGCGATTTATATTTATAAAATCGATGTATTATCGACAAGTTCCCAGCCTCACATATATACAATAAATGTGAAATGTATTTTTCAATTCAATTCAAATAGCCATACCTCTTCTTGTATTGTGTGATTACTGTGTTGTTTAGTACATGATGGTTCTAGGACGAAAGAGTCCTGGTTGCTGTGAGACAGGTCGAGCTCCGTGGAGCAGCCGAACATCCATTTTTGTTGTGTGCAAATTGTCTGTGGCCTAATAAACAATTTCTTATTTGTTTGCTTGTCGCGCTGGCTGGGCCGGCTGGCGGCCGGCGGCGACGAGCCACGGAAATTGATTTACTTTATACCGCTGGCGCTAATTTACAATTTGAATTTAAATTTAACCGCTGCTAGCGACCGATCTGTAATGCGTACCATTAACCACTAGGCTATAGGCGCTTATATAAAACTATAAATTACTTTTGACACTGGGCAGTGTGACTGGCCCAGATGGCTCTAACTTGAGTGGGCTCCGAGTGTGGGCTAGTCTTTTCTTAAAAATACGCGCTTTCAGGACGCGGCAGCGGCTGTGTCTGAGAAGATTCACCAGTTGCCGAAGAAACATGGTCTGGTCCCCATATTTATAAATCCAAACACCGGCCACTTCTTGCCACACGCAACTATAACGCTCGGAGCCAGAGGCGACAGTTACTATGAATATTTGCTTAAACAGTGGCTACAGACTGGCAAGACGATTAACTAGTAAGTATATTTAATGCCGCACTCTGCGTCTTTAAATGTGGGGAACATTAGCGTAGATTTAAAATGAAAAACTGCGCTAAAGGTCTTAATATGAATATTCAACAGTTTACTACGTGTTGTTACTGACATCGCCATCTATTGGATAATTTGAATAGTTGTCAGTATTTAATTTTGAAGAATAAACTTTAATGTCAATATAAAGCCACTGAAAGCAACGCGTCAGATTATAAAATTAAAAAAATATTTTTTCTTGCACACCGCCCGCCTGGTTATATTTTAAAAATTATACTTTTCAGTTTGCTGGACGACTACATGACAGCGATAGAGGGCGTTCGGGAATTTCTAGCGAAACGTTCGTCACCGAACAAACATTTGTTTATAGGAGAGCTGTCCGCCGGCTCGGAGGTGAGCGCACTTCGCGTCGCTGCTTATTTACCAATAATCGATCTCTAAATATGTTTAACAACGTGACCCTTCTCACCTATTTTGATTACATTAAAAAAAGTGTCAGCTGTCATTTAAAGCGCCGCGTTGTAACTCTGACAATCTGTGCGCAGGTCACTTGGAATTCTAAAGTTCGTGTCGTTTCTATAACTACATATTTTAATCTCAATAAAAAATTTACTTTACAGGCCTTCAATCCAAAGATGGACCATTTAACGTGTTTCTTACCTGGTACGTTGGCACTAGGTCACGCTAATGGTTTACCAGATTGGCACATGTCTATGGCCGAAGAACTTTTATACACATGCTATTTGACTTACTCTGCTCACCCCACGTTCCTAGCTCCGGAAATAACGCATTTTAATATGGTAAGTTTTTGCCTTTTGATCCTATTTTTTACGATAACAAATGACGCCCTTCTAAGGGGTTTGAAGTAATCCTGTACTGTCTTTGGAGTTGACATGGAATGTAATGCATGTCCCATTAATGCGCAAACTGTTTCTCCTCAGGCCAGCACGACGGACGACATGTACACGAAATCCGCGGATGCGCACAGCCTGCTGCGGCCGGAGTTTGTCGAGAGTCTATGGTACATGTATCAGTTGACTGGCAACACTACCTATCAAGATTGGGGCTGGCAGATATACCAGGTAACATTGGTCACAGACCCTCGCTGACGTCTCTCAGTCCGGACATATTGTACAGAGATCTAATTTCCCCGAGATCCATTTAGTGCAGGAAATGCAGGACGTATTGTAACACAGATTGTTTCTGGAAGCGAGTTTACCATTTTGGAGGCAGCGCCATCTATTGTACTTCTAATGTAAAATATTAGTGCTATCTTAATTTTCTTTAAGATGGCGCTGTACAATGTTCGATTAGAATGAAATTCAATAAACGGTTTTTTTTTTACTAAATCGATGATAAATTGTTGTGATTAAAGTAACAAAAATTACTAATATTTTTTTTAATTGTCAGGGATTCGAAAAGTACGCAAGGGTTACTTATGGATATTCTTCTATGGCCAGCGTGAAATCGGACCGACCCGCTCATAGGGACATGATGGAATCGTTCTTCCTGTCGGAAACGCTCAAGTATCTGTATTTACTGTTCAGCGAGGATAGATACCTCTTAGATTTAACTAAATACGTCATCAATTCGGAGGCGCACCCGCTGCCCGTACATAAAAATTAACTCTAGACGTCCAAAGTTGTGCATTATGTAAATTAAAATTTGAAAAGTGAGAATTATACCAATGAAATAAAGGTATTTGAAATGTTCTAAATGTTCGTGTGTCGATAGTGTTACGTCTTTGATATTCAGAAGATGGAACCGAATTATTAGAAATTTTATAGTGTAAAAATAAAAAAAACATCGCCCAATTTTGATAATAGAGGGCGTTGATTGGCAAACGATTCTCGATGTACTTTTAATAATGAAAAAAAATTATTTGTATTCTTATCTCTTTCAATGTTATTAAAATATAGAGGCCGGGTCGGCGGTCACGACTGTTGTTTTATGTGAAATATGCATCTAAATAAGCACATATACTTGGAAGTTGTGTAATTTGATTATTATTTTGATGCAATATAATGCAATATGTGGACAGTGAAATGTAATTAGTCTTTAGCATTAATAGTACATTAATAAATTGCAATTTTAATTTTAATATAATGAAAATAAAAAATGAATGTACTTATTGCAATTCTGTGTAAAATTCTGATTTTAGACTAAATTTATTTTTAATTATAATAATAGTACATTGGTTTATTGCAATTATATTTTATGTATTAATTATATTTATTTAGATGAAAAATAGTCAAATATCAAAATTAAATATGAATAAATTGGAATTTTGTGTAATAGATAATTACAATTTAGGATAATATCAAATGTATAAGTAGAAAATGAATTTACTGAAGTAGACACTGAGATTTTGGAAAATTATCATGACATCTAACTCGACAATAGTGTTACAATTTTGTGTAAAAGACATTTTATAAAAAATCTATCTGTCTATATATAGGAAAATGCTTTTCAATTCCATGTACCGATGTCTATATAGCAAATCTAACTCTACAAGGTTTACTCAAGAATTTAAATATTACGTGAATACAGATTAATAGAAAATACTCAGTTTACGTTTGTAGCACAGTTTTTTAGCAAATCTGAATGTTGTGTGTACAGATTTTGAGAATATCTAAATGTCTATAGAGGAAAATATTACTTGTATGTATGAATACCGTATATTGGCATTGCTATCTGTCTAAATAATATTCTCGAGTAATTTATGTAGTATACTAATATCTTGCTACTCAAATACTATATTTATTTACATTTTATTTAATTTATTATAAATGCTTATTTCTCCACTTTTCATAACTGATTGCAATTCTGTGAATTCTCAACGATAACTGTTACTAGACCGTGTACAATGTACACTAATTTGTCAGAGTTTATTACACAAACTATTTACTTTCGTGTATGAAGCACAAACGGAGACAATATTTTATATCCAAATGTAACGATACAATTCCATTAAAATTGTTCCTACTTTTTAATATTTTATGTAGTTCTAAACGTTTTACTAATTTACTATCCATCCATACTTTTTGATAATAATATCAAAATCTTGTCTTTACACTTAGGAACTCACTTAGGTCGTCTAACTTGATATATTTCATTTGACACTCCATCTATCAGCGGCCTCGGGAACCAAAGCTCAATAGCCCATGTTAACGTGACACCGTGACGCCAACACGTTACAGATTTACTGAAAAAATATTTTCTTCGTCATTTTTGGGAAAACTTCGTATTTGTCACGCACTCTCAAATAGCTCAGTGCCCATCTTACAGAATGACATGATTCATTGTGACATTTAACAGTAAAGTGGGTGTCATCGTGTTCCCATAGAGAGCCGAGTTTTCCCGAAGGAACATAATTGCTCACTACATCTGTAGTCATGATTCAATACTCTAAAAGACAGCTTTTGTATTAAAATCAATATACACTTCAAACCGGGGACGGTGACAACTTTAGTATGTTTTTTTATTAGGTCGGGTGTCACAGGCCTTGAACGGTAGCGCCAGTGGAAAAGGGTTTTTTTAAAACTTATATATGCCACCTGACCGTACCTCCTAAGTAATTGTATACATAACAGAATGTGTATTATTGTTATCAGGTGACTTTCTAATATTCGATTATTTTTCATACCGTACCACTCACACCGCCGCGTACTCCGGCCTGGCGGCGCGGCTCTTCTAGCTTGTCAGCGGTCTGTTTAGAATGATATATAAATACGAGGTCAGAGTTCGCAACTCAGTTGCTTAGTCAATTTCATTGTATATAAAATCTATTTGTAAATTTTGTTTGTAAAGCTTAGTTAAAGTTACCAATAACTAGTTTTGATACTAGTGCCTGTAAGACTGTCGCATTATCAAAATATTGAACTCGTAGGGTAGTTGAAAATTTGTTATAAATCATTTTTAAATAATTCCCTATCGCTCTGTCTAATTTGCATTTATTTTTCTTTGAAATTATGTTTTGTCAATAGATGGCGCTAGCTATCGATTGTATCTTTCTTATGTTTATATCTTTAATATAATATATGCGAATGAATGTATGTTCGTCGTTTTATTAAAAAAAAAAAAAGTAGCCATCACTACATCCACAACCATAACAACCACACACATCAATTAAAACTCCTGCTTAAAGTCGTTTCAAAAAGCAAACATGTTAGTAATAACCCGACTAAAAATGTAGACCAGTATAAAGCGACAACATTAAAGATTACGTATAAAATTGTAACTTTAAGGTAAACAGTAGCCCCTTTTATAACACGATACTCTTATAACGTATATCATACTAAGCGATTTAAATCCCCGTACAACACGGGCATTCCCCAATAACGCGGGGATTTCCCACATTGTATTTCTGTGCGATAAAATTTGTAATGATTTGTGACTTTATAAGTTAGGTCCAATGTATCAATTGTGTCATCATAAAAATTGAACTATTTTATAAATTTCGCACAACGCGGTATCAAAATACAGCGTTAAAAGAGAGATTACTGTTTTTCGTATTTTTCATATTAATTTATTTATTAACAATAAAATATATAATTTCCGTAACGCGTGTAAAATATGGGGCCAGTCGCAGTGGGCGGGTCGAAACAGGTTTTATGAGCATCTGAACTTCCTGGCCGAACCACGCCGCTTTCTACCAAAGCTCGCTTTATTCTACAATATTTCCAGCAGCGGGTAACGTCGCATCTCGCAACCTTCACAGCACATTCCGACATCTAGGAAGGTTCACTCAGATAGTGCTCCGTGGGAAGATTACTAATTAGCTTTACTTGGTGATACCGGACGTTAATAGTGAAATGTATGGAATTAAAAAGTGAAAAATAGAGAGGGGAAGTTACTATGCGACAAACCCTAAACATCGAACTACACCTTGTCTAGTATTATTTTTTTAATTGACAATATTGCATTCAATTACACATATTTAAACTTTCTGTCTTTAATATAATATTTCATAAGAATATTCTGACAATAAACACAATAAAAAATGAAGCTAAATTGTTACGTCAGGTCACGCGTGATGCGACAAGTGTTTCCCGTCGATGGGTTCAATCGGTACAACAGGAAACACTCAAGGAAAGGAAACATTCTATTATGTATTACTTTTAAAGGTTAAAAACTATGAAGATGATAGATTTTATTTACATAAAGACATATTATGGTATTATGTAACTTATCACTAATATCCTCTCTAAAAATAAAAGTGAACGTATAAACGCGTATACGTAATAAATGCCATGATACTCTTATAAACGCAAGCAATATTCACCGTTATGAATTGTGAAATGTGAACTAACTTCTTCATCAATGATATGTCCGTTAGATTGAAATTTGTTTGCATGGAACGATACGATGTCGGGTCACGCAAATCGACACTATTATTCTATTGTAATGGTAAATGAACTTTGTTATTTAAAAATATTTGTGTTAAAGATTTTACGCACTGCTTCGTTCTGCTCGTTACTCGCCATCATTAAAAACCGTATTATTTTGACACACAGTTATAACGTAGCCGTGTGTTCGCACCGCCGTACGACTCATATTGCCATCTCAATTTTTATAAATAGAATGATAGAAACAAAAATATAAACTAAGCACTTCTGATTGCTGCATAAACAGATACAAGTTTGTGTTGAGTAAATGAACTAATAACAGGCCATTAAATTAAGTAATCCGTTATTTTTTTCTTTAATATTAGCAGATTTTTTTTAATGCACTATTATTTCTTGTACCATTCCAGCTAAGCTCGAGGCTCGTATTTGGTTTTATGTTTAGGTGAATAATATGTTTAACGACAATAGTCGAACGGCGAGATTCGAACTCGGCTATAACTATAACCTTTAGGCTATTGGCGTTTATCATTTTTAAGAAAGTTCATCATCAACCTTTCCGTTCCCCTACTGGGTCGGCACAGTATGCACAGGTCAGATCTGAACTCACATCCTTACTCATATCCTCTTTCACACAATCCATCCATCCATACCATCGGTCTTCCTCTACCATTATAGCCACATTCAATCTCATCACCTTCTTGTTCAAGTGCTCGTCGCATGTCCATACATATTTTAAGAAAGGCACTTTTTCTAATATAATTAATTGGTTTACGGAAAGTAGATAAAATCCAACAATTGTTAATAACCTAGTTTGAACGTGTGATATAACAACTATGAAACTCGTGAATATGAATAAAGGTGACGATGTTCACATGGCCATTCAAACGGCCGGATGTAAACAGCAACACTATTATAGCTTAGTGACAAAGCCTATGGTATTCTAGAAGCTGGTTAAGGTTCAACTTAATTATAGATTTTGTTTTTTTCATCGTGGCACTATACAGACGTGGAGACCCACTGAGGGGCTCGGTGCCAACCCTCTTAGGGGTGACTAGGCTATAGTCAAAGCTGGCGTAGTGAGTTGACTTCACACATATCTTTGAATTTCTTCGGAGATATTTGCAGGTTGCGTCAAGATGTTTTCCTTCCAAAGCCCATAAAAAAATTGAGTATAGACGTAGTACTGTAAGAAAACTCCCTCCATGCTGGAGGTGGTTAAAAATGACACAGTTCCTGTTAATGAATTTGGAACAATTTATAATTAATTTGGAGAACGACTTGTATGATATGTATCTTGGTAGATAAAACTTATAACAAACCGTTGAGTTCGATAGAACTTTCTCCTTCTTTGTGTTTGTTAAATAATACAAATATTAAGGTCAATAACATATGAGTTACTAAGGATTAAAACTTACGTAAGATATGTTTCTATGTCACTCGACACAGATATATGAAATGATGAAAAAAAATCAATTGTATTCAACCTCATTACGAAACATTTTCGTTTACGCGATCGTCCAATCACAATATCGGTGGTTAGACCGATAGATGGCGTGTATCTTTTGTATAACGCAGTATTGACGTTCGGCGACTGATTGAAATCATCACCATTGGAAAAAAGGTTTTTGCAACTTGACGATCATATGAGATAGTCGTTAGTCTTTGACAGTGCGATCTGAGTTGTGAATCACTAAAAGCAAACCGTGTTACATGTAGTGAAGACGATATGATTATGTCGCCGGCAAAGCGAGAACATCTTTATTTCTGGCCAAATGACATATCGAATGAATTAACGTAAACACACACGCACACACATACAAATTAATAAGTTATCGAGTGTCCGTCACCCACAAACCGTTGTACAGTCGGGCGAGGTATTTCGAATAATTGTTTTGTTTATAAGCAATTAAAAAAAAATTAAAAACCGACTTGTATTTCGACTACGTGTGAACATGGTAGTCCAAGATGTAAGAGGTACGACGCGCTCGCTTTTTTATTAATGATAATTTTAGCAGGTTTTTGTTAATTTACTAATATTTATTGTGACCATTCCTGGTAAGCTTGAAAGAGCTTGTGTTGTTGCCGTACCATTAGGCTAATGGCGCTTCAGACCGTCGCCGTGACAAAGTGTCAAAAGATAGTGGAAGTCACTATTCGTCTGGGCGAATTAAAAGCTAACTATATTCGCTATCTGCCGGTAACAATTACATATCTTATTATGTAAGATTAATTACAATTAAATTAATGTTACGTTCCAAATCGCGTACAATACGCACGGATTCTCTCCACCGGACAACTAGACTGGTGATAGTTTATCTTCATAGTTGCTCGGAACCGCGGAGTTCCGCTGCCGTTGAACTTATAATAAATAATAGGTATTGTAGCTTAAGTTACATCAAAGAAAGAGTTATATTTTTACCATAAGAAGATTTTTGTTAATTTATTAATATTTCTAGCACCAATCCAACAAAGCCTTGCGCTAAGATATGTCCTGCGACATTAGTCCAATGATTCGAACTCTTGACCATGAGATCAGAAATGAGTACACCTAACCATTAGGCAATCGGCGATTTTAATCAGCTTAATAATACATGTAACGTCAATAGTACTACGGTAAGTGACGTATAAAACGTGGCCGACGTGTCCGGAACCTTCTCTAAATAGCATACTTACCTACCTCTAATAGCATTATATGAAACACGGAGTTCACATCATGGGGCTAGGATATCCGCGTGCAACAGATTAGATCTTACGTAATTAACTACATTGGTGAAAGGTGAAAATGAACGGGCCCACCCTTGATGAGTGACTGCTCGGTGGAACCAGTCCTCACGTCTACACGGCAGGGTAATAAAATAACTAAGATACGAAGCTTATTTACAATCCACAGTAAAAAAAAAACTAGAAGTGACACGTTCATAAAATTCGTTAGGGTTTTAAAAGCAGATGCAATAATTACAAATCAAGTAATTTACGAGCCAAGTGAAGTCGGGCCGCGTGCGAATGATGACTAAGTAGGCTTTTTTTTCTGTCCAAAACATAACAAAACTGGATCTCGTTATCTCTAAGCAGATTTTTGCATACATGCTATGGTTCGCACGTGGTAAGTAGCCTGAATCATCCTATCTATATTCATTCTTACAAACATCTATTCAAACGCCGCCATTTATAATATGAGTAAATTTAAGGTGACTCTTGAGGACGATCAGGAGTGTGGGGCGTCCTCCCTCCATGTGAACTGACGACTTAGTGCGGACGGCAAGAAGTTGCTGGATGCGGAAGGTATTGAGAAGAGCTGATGACGACGACCACGATCACATTTCTCTTGCGCGAATCCAAAATTATTTTACCTTTACAAACTTCATTAGCGCATGTAACACTTACGAAATCCGTAATAATCACAAAGTGGGAAGTTATTATCAAAACATACGCGGCCTGTAAGCGATTTCGCGACAGTTACGTTTTGCATAACACGACCGTGTCTCGTGCAACAGGAAATGCTCTTCACAATGCACACCCATTCAGAAGCTTTCGTTTATCGCTAGTTCACCGAGACTCGGACGCTGCTTACAGCATCCCTGCACTATGTTTTGTTTTAAGTTTTTTTTTAATAATAGCAGATTTTTGTTAATGTACTAATATTTCGATAGATCGGTAGTACGTACCCTAAAACATTAAGCTATTGGTGCTTTCAAAGTTACCTTGTCACCATGATGTTCATACATAAATAAAGATATTCTGGTTACAACAATTATAGAGGAAGGCGTGCTGAACGGATTTTATTATATGAATAAAAAATCGAATTGTAAATTTAAAATTTTCATGTGTAGGTAAAAATGAAAGTGTCAGTTAAACTGTACAGTTTTGACTATACATGTAATTTTGTGCAGTTATAACTGTACGATAAAATCTAAGTTGTGTAGAGGGGTTAAAGAAAGACCGTCTTCTCGATGCCGGAGATGGTGATCATCTTTTTGAAATTTTCAAATTTGTTAGTGAGACGGTCTCAAACTCACATTATCATGTTTTTTTTTTGAAAAATGTGAATAAATGTTGTAATTATTTAAATTTGTATTAAGAATTAAACTTCAATAAATTTTATACGATAAAATCCTTCGTTGTCCTGTATACATCGGAGGTCTGGCGTAATTACAGTTTGTAATTGCTTCAGACAAGACACGGACTTCCACTAGGCGTAAAATAAATAACGAAGACCGCCTCCGGGACTTTTATTTCTCCACTGATTGCGTCTTTTTATTGTTTAAACCTTAACAATAGCTATTGTACAAATTTGAACTTGTAGTTCACGGCAATGTCCGGCATTAAAAAAAAAACTGAAATAAAAAATCAAAATCTTATTTTAAAATATATATTACCCACGATCCTGTCGGACTAGTGTTTCTCCAGATGAGTTCTACTCTTTCTTTCTCTCTCTCTCTCTCTCTCGTCCTGGCTTAATTGTCCCACATGGCGGTGGGGTCAGCCTCGCGTGTCCATCTTCTAGACTATTCTACCTCTATGCTTAATTTCATCGAGGTCTGTTAAGCCGTTAGAGATAAGCAACACACATCCATCCAATCTTTCGGATTAATATTAGTAAATCTTAGTTTATTTTATATTATATATATACCGTAATGTATCATTTTGTTCTGTACATAAATTTTGTTTTTTCTTCAATGCGGTAGGTATTATTTAACAAGAAGGGAAACAGAACTTTGATATGTTTTTATAAATACGCTTCTGATCGTATCCAATTTGAATTCGTATCAAAATCCTGATAGTTATAAGACGCCCCATAATATTCTTTACATATATAGGAGATAAGAAAGTTCATTTATAAAAATTAAATGAAGTATGAAATGATCGCTTTGTTTCTTACAGTTACATTTAATGTAAGTTATAACTAAAAGTGTTACGTTCGACGACTCGTTCAATCACGTATCGAAGATGATTCTGTTATAATTAAACAAATTTACAATTTTCGTTTGGTTTTGCGTCGAGTAGGGGTTGGTACGTTCACTGATATATAAAAGAGCAGGCAATCGCTGTACTCAAAGCACTCGCGTTCTCATCAGTGCTTGTGTTTGTTTGGAGCCGGTCGCAGCCATATACAATGGCTTCTAGCTTAGCTGTGAGTAACGTGAGGTTATTGTAAATTCGTTCCGGACTATGTGAGATCATTCTCGTCTGAACTTCACGAAACTTCACACGACATTTTTTTTTATTCTTGGAACTTTGTCGATTAATTTTTTTTTTTTCAAAATAGGTTCGAAGCTTGAGACGGTTCATGTCAATTGTGTGGGAATCGAACTCTCGAACCCTAGTAATCGTAGCCATTACACTACTAACGCGTACTAATATCAGTCAAAAAATTTTTTTTTTAATTAATTTAACTTTAAAAATGAATCGGATTGGTGTTTTGTATCCACTGTAATTTTAATTAGATTTTTTTTATTTTATTAAGTTCGAAGATTGTCCCTTCTACACATTTCTTACCACATTATTGCCAATTTTGATTACTCAAGCGATTTCCCTTTGATATAATGAATTTGGTGTAATGATATGACACAAAAGAAAATCAAAACAATTTACGTGCTACATTAACCATCGTATTCAGTCAAGTTGCACTCAAATGAATGTTGGATCCGCTTAGTGCATTACTAAGGAACTCTTTAGCACTCAAAGTCCAAGTTCAGGAAGAGTGCAATCGTGGCTCGTTTGTGTTACTCTGGTTGCGTCATGTGAAACAATTAGGTTGTTGTGACGATAGCATCCGACAAGTTGCCGAGTCCGCTTTCCATTTCGTCCGGGCAATTGACCGTTTTATGGGACTCGGAACATGATTTCAGTTGCCCGCTCGATTATAGTCCGCCCATTCATATTACGGTGTTGATTGCACATTTAAAATTAATATTATTAATGTAAATTTTGTTTAAATTAGATAATAATTTAAAGCTTTTTAGTGTTCTTCATAAATAAAATTACGTAAAATAGATTTGTTTAACAAACATTTTTTTAAATGCTTTGTTATTATTTCAGCTGACCTGTTTTCTGCTGGCTAGCGTTGGCATCTGCTCCGCGACTTTTGGCCATGAACAGTTAGTATATATATGATTTTTTTTAATAGTATTTGAAATTTGAATATCGGTTGTAGCTTTCCTTACGCGGCATTTACTGTGCGTTAGCGTAAATACTAGAAACAAAGAAATAAGCAAATAGTGTAATGTTGTGTTGATCGCTGTTTCTCACGTACGCACTGCGGTAAATGGTGAAAATCGTGGCATTGTTGTCTTAACTTACCTATACGTATAGTTTCACTTATATCGTATCTGACATGCTGGCAATGCGACCTATGTTCACATTATTGTTTTCAACAGTTTTTGCAAGCGAACATAAATGTTAAAACAACTGATCGATTAAATTTAAAATTGTAATATTGTTTTGTCGCAGCGTCCACATACGAGTCCACATACCGGAGGAACATCACTCATCAAAGGAAGTTGTAGTACACGAGCATCATGACCACGGCCACGGCGGCGGGGGCGGCGGCTACGGCGGTGGACACGGCGGCAGTTTCGCTGATCACCTACACGGTGGCTTTATCGACCACTTAAAAGGTCACGACCACGGACACGACCATGGTCACGGAGGCTTCGGAGGCGGGTTCGGCGGTGGCCACGGAATTTCCATCGGAGGAGGATATGGCGGTGGTGGCGGAGGTCATGACTTCGGCGGTGGCCACGGGGACGTTGGACTAGGAGGTAGCCACGGTGGCGGCGGATATGAAAGCCACGATATCGGAGGTAGCCTTGGAGGCGGTGGACATGGAGGTCACGATTTTGGAGGTGGTCATGGCGGCGGATTCGCAGCTGGTCACGGAGGGGGACACGGAGGACATGATTTCGGAGGTGGTCATGGAAGCGGATTCGGAGGTGGTCACGGAGGTGGTGGTTATGGTGGAGGTCATGGAGATAGCGGATTTGGAGGTGGACATGGAATCGGCGGTGCATTCGGAGGGCATGACTTAGGTGGTGGCCATGGTGGCAGCGATTTTGGTAGTCATGACTTTGGAGGTGGACATGGAGCCGGTCTGGATATTGGAGGCCATGGTGGATATGACTTAGGAGGCGGACATGGAGGCGACCACGGTATTGGCGGCGGACATGGAGGCGGCCACGGTATTGGCGGCGGACATGGAGGTGGAGGAATCGGCGTTGGATACGGAAGCGGACATGGTGGCGATTTCGGAGGAGGGTTAGGTGGCGGTCACGGCGGTGGTCATGACTTTGGCGGTGGATTTGGAGGCGGCCATGGAGGCCATGACCATCATATCGGTGGTGCAATATCAGGAGGAATAAGTGGTGGATTTTCATCTGGAAGCCATGATAGCTACAGCAATGGTGGTGGAGGTGACCATGGTTTTTCATTTGGCGGACATAGTAGTCATGGTTCTGGAGGCCTTGGGGATTTCGGAGGTGGCCACGACTCTTATAGCGTCGGCAGTCATGGCGGAGGAGGCGGCCACGACAGCTACTCTCTAACCAGTAGTTACGATTCATTTGGCAGTGGCGGCCACGGTGGTCATGG
>JAODUI010000025.1:7566856-7580829 GCA_027563995.1 Papilio gigon
CAAATATTTATCACGAATGAGAATCTATACCAGGAACACGCTTTTAAGTCTGTTAAAACGAAACGTTCTAGAGGTTCTATAGTCTAGGACATGGCCACGGGTCAGGCGGTGGTCACGGGATTGCCGATATTAGTTTAACAGATATTGGTGGTCACGGAGGTGGTCACGGTGGCGATGAATTTGGTGGTGACAGTTACACGAATGCCCTCGGCGCAGGCCATGGCGGAGGTCCTTATCACAAACGAAAATAAATACAAGTATCATCCAGTACACATTGTTAAAAAGAAACCAACTAAGTCATAGATGCTGATGGGTGTACAGATACCGCGGTGCTTCATGTTTCACCAGTATTACATTTGTACGATATTGTTTGTACATAGGTTATTTTAAGTTATTGTTATATTGTTTTTTAGTAAAGTGTTATTTAATTATTCAATTTGTGTTTTATTTTTAGCGTCACAAATTTTCACCTTATTGTTTTAACAATTTTTGTCTATTATTTATACATATGTCCAGCGAATGTGTTTTGAATCTGTGCATCCAGCCGATACGTAAATCTTTAAGTACACAAATCTTTAAGCTACAAAATACCATGGCTTGCAGCATGCGGCGTCAGACAGGAGAGTGTTTTGTCTTGTCTGTATTTATAGAAAGGGACGTTTAAAAATGTTTCTCACGTCCGTGATACGACACAATCACCGACACGATTAGTGATCACGGCTAGAAAAATGCTACATGACCTCTCCTTACAATGACTACAAAAATTGCCAAGGTGATGCTTTTCGTCATTTATTTCTTTTAGAAGAAATTACCAAAGAAGGAAAAAGAAATGAACAACGGAAATTAAATTCCATCACCTAGATATTACCATTTCATCTCATCATCATCATCAGCCCTTGTATGCCCTATTCTGGACACAGGCCTTCCACAGTATGCGGTATTCATATCAGCACTTAATATTAAGTGAATCGTGATCATTGATTAGTTGCTTTAAAATATTACAGAATAAAAACTATACACAGAAATAAATTTATCACAAATTAATCTGTTTCAAAATATTCATTAGTACCGTATATGATCGAGTCATTATTTTTACACAACTCTTACCTGTGAAAGTTGTGGCCGGAACTGCATTATGAAACCGCACTTGTATGGTCGCTTTTAAGACAAGCATGTCTTCCATTGCCTTTACAAGCTATTACGCCTTACTGCTACGGAAGACTGGTCACTAAAGGAGGTTAAGACTAAAGATTTATTAAACTAAAGTATACCAGTGATCATTGAGCAACTCTGAGTGTGACAGAACTTAAGTTAATTCTAACTTTACGCCACTAAGGATTTTCAACCTAAATTTAGTATAGTTTATTTGATAAAATACTAATGAAAACGTGCTTAACTCACGTGTAGATCGGTGTAGGTACCGACTAGTTTCGGACTCGTCGGGAGTCCTTCATCAGGTTGAGTGAACTATAGGGCTGTACTCGCGGTAGGAGTTAAGCCGTTTTTATTAGTATTTTAGTGAAATGTCTCACGAAAGTTTTAATAGTTTAGTTTATTTGATTTTTATTTTTTGTCTAAATTATAAATATTAAATACCTAATAGATCATGGAACCTAATTAAGAAATTAGTCGAACGAGAACTAACACCGTTCGCCGCTAAACTAGATGAACAATTTAAAAAAAAACGTAAAAAATGCTGACCGTGTAAAGTCGCGTAAACGCCATAAACAATCGTTGAAACAAAATTGCTTTAAGTTTTAGTTAGTACGTAGTATATGTTAAAAATAATAATTACCTACTTATTAATATTTATGCAGACAAGAGAAGTTGTGCACGTTCTAATCGACGTGCACATCCAATCAGTCTGCGGCGAATCCCCACGTTTCTCCCGCAACGTGAATGAACGAACGAACGATATCATTCACTCATTTACTCACTCACTGATCGATTAGAAGCGATTACCCGCTCCCTGGAACTGTATTGATCTTGACATCGCGTCGCTAAAACAGTTCATGATGTACCTATAAGTATGTAGTATTTATACCCTTACTAGGTGACTCCATCGTCGCATTGATAAAAAAATAGTAGCCTATGCATTCCTCTAGCTATGTTCTACGTCTTTCCCAAATTTCTGAGAGATCTAGCTATTTTGTAGATAAGAAAAACAAACATCCATCAATCCATTTAAACTAAGAACTTGTCCTTTCCCGCCTACATTCGGACATTGGGAAAATACTTACGAAGGTACGTAATTCTAACATTACAATAATACAACAACAACAATAACATAACAAATATTTAACGTATAGAAATAGTATACAATATGTGGTTACCTCTAAAGAGTGTACTTCTTTTCAAGTTACGTAACAAAACATGCGAAAATTAAGTTTAAGTTGTAGAGGCACGACAGGGCTTTTAAGTCAGGTTACGTAAATCACTGTACCACCATCAACCATTCTCTTGAGAACCGACTCGACAGCTCCGTTCACCGATTCAACGATTAACACCAGACAAGGGAAATTGTTTCCTCTATGTTCAGATCTATAACAAATCTTTAATATCCGCGTCATGCGAGCTTTAAATCTGTTTCTATTTAGCAAGCAAACGACAATCATCGTCCAAAATAAACAACAAAGTCCAAAGACTTCATGAAGCCCAAAAATGTCTAGTTTTAATATGTCACAACATATAACTTCAGATTATTTTATTATAAATAAATATAAAAGAATTAAATTCGTCATAGACGTCCCTTTATTATGATTTTACATTTATTGAGTTTTGATTATTTTTACTGATTACATTAGATTCAGTACTTCATCGTTGGGATAGACGTAACGTTTTAGAAATAAACTACTTTAAATATGGAAATATATCAGCTTTACAATAAATTAAAAAAGTCAATTATATGTTAAGTGAATGTGATTTACAAATTCGTAAACAATGCCAACTCAAATTAAAGGAACTCAATGGTTAATAGAATTAACGGTTGATTTTTACCCTTTTGTAGAAACTTGTTTGCATGTAATCCATAACTCCTTATGTTGTTTTATATTTATAGCATTTCCAAGCACTATTTCGAATTTATTTCGACAGGCGCTTTCTTCAACACAAGATTTTTTGTTCCTAAATAATTCTCTTCATTAGTACCGATAAACGAAAAAAAAAAGTGTTTTTATATTGAGAAGACATACTTTCCTATTTCGAAAATTTGTTAAAATAATTTAAATAAAATGCTTTCATGTCGTCTCTGTCGACTTATAACATCGGTATACAAAATCGCGTTAATTTTAAACTACGTAATAAAATAAATGTTTCTTTGAAAACAGGAAGATTAACGAAATAATTTCTTACTGTTTCTCTATAGTGACGAACATAGAACTAAGATCACCAATATTTACACTGTATTCTTACACCTATAATAAATAGTCTTTACTCAACTAAATTTTATCACCATATTTAACTTGACTTCTTTCTGTCGTTGTTCTGGAGATGACATTGTTTGTGAACCTTTCGCTTGGACGTAACCGAGTTTTATTAAGGTTATTATTATTTTTCATTTCTTTCAAAGCTCTATTTCTAGCCAGCGGCGGGGCGTCAGCGGCCGTGATCGCATCGCTCTCGGGATATTTCTTACTGTATCTGTATTCTTCAATAATGTCATTTGGTTTTGTTGTTGGTTCAAAAGTGTTTTCGTTAGTTACGAACTCTGGTGATGAAGCTGTCGTGGTCGCAACGCTTGGACCCGGACTTATAGCGAGCGTTGGAGCTTCCGCGTACTGGTAATTGTTGTTCGACGCTTCCGGCACCGCTAGTTGATCGTCGGCTAGCGCTTTTACCGCCATTACTGTGTAGTATTGGTACGGCGATTCCTTTCCAGTCAATGATGTTGACGTCGCGCTGTCATATACGACGGACTCATCGTAGCTTTCACCGTCAAGAGCAGATGGTGCTCCGTCATTATCACCACTCAATATATTATCATTCGCTAAATTGTCTGAATACTTCAATTTTTGATTAAATCTTATATTTTGTGTTGATATTGATTTCTTTCTTGCTTCCCTGCCCTGATGGCCGTACGTGTTATGGAGATTCTTTTCTTCAGCTTGGTGTCGATTCGACGAAGATGCGTAATTATCATATTCATAATTGTTTACAAAACTATCTTTAAAATTTGCAAATTGATCTTCATAAGCTGATAAACTATTTGAACCTGGTGCCGTCCCGGAGTAAGCTTGTGGTGTTGGTTTGTAATCATGAACTATTTTCGATGACACCGAAAATGGAACTGGAACATTGGATGGTTTCTTTATACGATAATCCGGTGCTGGTTTACCAAAATACGTCGGTATTTTATTGCGGGCTTTACTACTTACGCCCTCTTTGTATCGAAATGTTGATACTGGCTTGTATTGATTCACATTGTCATTTTGTGAGGAGACATACAATGGAGTAGGGGCTATCGCCTTCGTTGGCTTAACACGACTAGAGGAATACACATTTTCGTAATAAGCATAATCACCGGAAGAAGTTTTCGTTGGTCTTTGAGCATATTTGGTTTTAACTCTTTTTGGCAGACCAGAACCGATTCGAATACCTTGACTATTGTAGGTTACTTTTGGAGGTATACTAAAAATATCTCTCGCAATGTCTACTTCCTCGGGTACTTCACCATGGTCATGAAAAAAGTGGTCATGTGTGACTTCGCGGGGGTTGTACGCGGCGTATTCATATTGGGCGGCCGACCCCGCGGGACTAGGTATAGCTAGAGTTCTATAGGGATCCGAAGGCATCGCAAGCAATTGACCTTGTTTAAGAGGAATCAAGGAGTGGGTGTACGCCGGTATCCCACCGATTGGTTCCAAACCAACAACTCCAGTGTATTTTGGTTCTTCATCGAATACCATTTTGTGTATGTGTTCTTCGCTGTAAGTATGGAAGTGCTCGGTATTGCCGTCCACGATTTTCTCAAAACGCGGTGGTTTTTTGTATTTCCTGATTGTACCTGGATCTTGAACGTCTGAATAAAACTGTTCATGGAACGTTGAGACTGGAACATCATTTTCTTGCTGAACCGTAGCAACAGGCTTGCGAACTGGAATTCTTTTAGGCTTGGCTTTTCTGACGATCTTTTTACGCGGAGGTTCACTGACTTTCACTACTTTGATTCGCTTAGATGAATGATGATTCGTTTCTGATGGAGATGTTATAATGGACGTGGGGACCACATAGCTATCGGCCGGTTCTGGAATAGTCGCCAAATCGAATTCTTGTTCGTCTATATCTGTATGTGTGGGTCCGTAATAACCGCGTGCATGGTACAGTGGTATAAGCTTGGAGGCGGAAGCAGTCAGAGCCGGGGTTCGCGCCGAGTCTTCGATTATGTCTACTGAATTGAGAGGCACGATGTTGGCGACAGCGGGCAGCGCAATATTGGTGGGCACAGCGACCGCGCCCTCTGCGTTTGGCATGAACGCCGGCGCGTACTGCGAGGGTGCAGGGTGATTTGTTATGTATATCTTCTTGTGGTGATGTATGTGCTTCACCGTTTGTGGAAGATGTATGCGTATTTTCTTCCTGTAACAAAGGAACTTTACTGTTTTATGCAGAATGAGTAAACTAGTTCACGGTTTCTTGCGTGATTTGCGAAACAGGGTTATTGTTAATGATATAGTTTCAGCGAAAAGAGGAGGTGATTATTGCAATAGATTAATCGCACGCAAGCACGTTGTTTACTTTTTAAGCGGTTCCGTATAAAGTCATTGGCACAACGCGTGACGCGGTAGTTGCTTTCTCTTGGGGCCGCTCCTCTTTAACTAACGTTTGATAAATTACTTGTATCAAATTTCCTAGAGAATTCTTTTATTTCTTTTCTATGTTATGCGTTACATGGACAATAGACTTACGCTTTCTATCGAATATGTGTCGCGCTTGGTTGACTGAAGCGTTTAGTGAGTTGAAGTGAGCTCATTCATTGAACTGAGTGCAGGGTGTCATTCGCCAGCAATCTATTTGACGTTTAAATCACTTCGCTTTGAGAGTATTTCGCGTTTACTTAGCAATTGATATGATTGTTGAATGATGTACAATTTGACGCCAGCTTCGCATATAAGTATATTGAATAAGGAGAAGGGAAGATAGTTTTAAAATAGTAGTTAATACTTACTTAGACCCATCTGCCTGAATTTGCACAGAAGCGGCAGCTGCAAGAAGAGCCAACTGTAATAAAATATATCTATTAATTAAAACATTTTTGCTTTATAACTTATAATTAACTCTTCGTACATGACTGATAAGTAGGGGGTCATATTGTTCTTCAGACCTGTAAGGAATATACCATGGCAACGTTACCATCATCTTCCACTGCCACAGCGCGAACAAAAATATATTGCTGCCTCAGCTTTTTCAACGTAATTGACAGAGATGACAATACGTTATGGACTTTGAATCGTTAATTCACTACTAAGCGAGGCACTTAGTGTAAAAATCTAAACTAAGAATATACGAATTCTACTTAAAGCAGTTTTAACGTATGTTTACGTCAAGAGCAGTATTAAAGGTATTAAAGCTTAACGCGCATTCTTCAACTCGCACACCTGATGCCGCCCGGTTTGCTGCCACGTGATCCGCATGGCTTTGCGGATACGACGCGGCTGTCGAGTTGACGAGTGGACGTGTCGCCAAGGCTTCGTCCACCGCCCGCTATTAGCCCGTGGAAGCGAAAACGTATTGTTTTGCTAACAAATTAACATCTTTACCCTGCAAATTTGCCGACGTCGACGCAGACAAGTGAATAGTTCTATGTGGACGGGGAGCTGAATGCACGTCAACCTTTTTCCTGTGATGGCACCGACTAGTTTCTAACCTGCACGGGGCTTTTGGCAGGGCGCGACCGCGAAACCAGTCTCTCTCGAACTGAAGAAGAGTCCCCGAGGGGATCGAAACTAGTCGGTGCCGAAAACGGTTTAATGTAACCGTGTGTTAGCCGTTGTATACTTAAATTATAAGTTGATTATAAAACATTCTGACACTAAATTTATTGTTAGAAAACTAACATAATCACTACATTCTTAGTAAGGTCAGTTCAAATTATCTGTATACATTTTTAGTACTTTTAGCGAGGTAGTTAAACTTATATAAAGATGTTATTGTCTGTGACATTTTTACCTCCAATGAAAACACATTTATAATTCTTTTTAAAGTTACCTTTACCGCAGTCTTAAAACTATACTAAACACTATTTACACAAGAAGGATCACAACACTGTCACAAAAGCACAGTTAAAAAATATCGTCAAAAAATACCGACCAATTTCCACCAATCCATGGCCGTCAGCCTTTACTGTGTCGAAGGCAGTGTTAACACTATTTTTTTCTAATTGCACCAGTCAAAACTTCACTGGACTTGATGTTCGTATGGTAATCGTCGGCGATGCGCTTGCACATTTATAACATTCATTTTTACGCCTGAAAGAATACAGCGATCGGTCCGTGTGTGCATCGTGAAAATTCAAGCGCAATGCACTTCTGTCCGACGAAACTGTATTGTATACTGACATTAAGCCTACACTTATGCCCTAACATACTAAGAACATTGCCAATATAAATACACACCTTCTAGAACAGAGATTTCCATGTTTTCATCGCAAATCACTTTCAAAATTCTTTTGTTATATTTGTACAACAAGACGGCAAATGTGCGGCGGGGACACCAAAATACGAAGCCCATAGACCTCCATTGTATCGGATAATTTATGACATTTAAAAATAATGCTATTTATATGATAATAAAATGTCTTGTCTAGTTCTTAGAACACCATGATGCTGCTTTGGTTGAATAATATTCACAAAACTCAGCCTTATATCGAATCATCGAGCACCACTCGATCACATGTCCGAACACCTGTACCGTCTTGCTGTCCCATGTTCTTTATTATCGTCATCCATAAACACGCGACGAACTCCTTGGCTCTTCTAAGTCAAGACGACACGAAGCCTTTGATTCCTTTTATTTTCCTAGTAAGTTACAATAATATTTTTTTTATGGCAACATGCCAAAAACTTGAAGGTCGCTGCACGCAAGATCGATTCACGCGACTCCAATAGGAGCTAAATATGTACAAATTAGCAGTTTCGGCGGACAATTCACTTTTATAAATTACAGAATTGAATCCTTCTCAACCATGTTTTTCCCATAAAGAAGTTAAAAAACTAAGAATTTGCTCGGCACTGGCAAAATCAGTATGAAAGCTCCCACGGTTTCCATGGCAACCAATATAGACGAGGTAAAGAGATGCGTCTTTAAATTATTTAAATCATTTATTATGTTTCATGTGGCTGCTATGATGATGATGATTGATTATGCTTCGGAAAAGTACATTAATTAAATTGTAACAAAATTTAGTTATATAAAAGCGTACAAAAACAAAAACTTGAATTAACATATTTTTTTTACTATAGCAATAATCTGTATACTCACAATAATCTATAACCAATTAATTTAATTTAAAATGATTATTACAACACACAAGAAGGAACTGTGGTGTAAATTTTAATGTCGGTTACCACGGCAACGGAGCGGCCAAAGACCGAGTGCGCGCTTCGGACAGAATACACCGATCGCCTTTGTTAGACCTGAGCTTACTTATTATATCGTGTTTAATAGTTTATAAAAATTAATGATTTTGCCTAATCTCGTTTGTACGTTATGGAAAGCAGGGCACTTTAGATGGATGTTTAGTAACAGTTACTACACAACGGCTAGACGGATTTGCATGAAATTTGACACAAAAGTTGATTGGTATCTGACCATTTTTTTTTCGGCGCTAATAAAGTCACGAGCAGTAGCTGTTTATTAATAGAAGTATTGCAACTATGGCTCACAGAGACGTATGGAACAGTATGTAGTACAAACTACGGCGACCCTCCCTAGAAAAAAGGACAGGTTGATGATTGCTAGTATGTTTTTAAAGTGGCAGGGACATTATTCACAATTTCATTCTTAGTTTGTAAAGAACTGGGACAACATGTGAGGGCGATCGGGAGCCAGGATAATGTTTGCATTTATAATCTGTATTGTGAAACAATTTAAATGTTATAACGTGTGAAAATGTAAGTGTACCGACATCAAACGGATGCAGAAAGTGATTACATCGCTCCCTCAATTAGTCTCATCATCGTTGCATGACCGTGAGCAGAGAGCCTTGCACTCGCGTGCCGGCGTTACCGCACGGAGGAAAACACCTCTGAACATACACTTGAAAACGTCCGTTTAAAAAAAAAATAATCACCATGGACAAAAAAATATTTTACTTTATTTAACAAAAAGGCCTACGTCCAACTGTGGGCAGACAAGGGCTGACAATGATGATGACATCTTATTTACAAAAATGAAATGGAACACTAGTGAAGAATGATGCGTTCGCGTAATGGTTGCTATTGAGAAAGAAAGTTTGAGCTATTTTAACGCATTAAACTATGCTCATAGGAGTTGCGCAAGGCGCGCTTTGCCGCTTTCTAGAAGTCCGGTGCATCGTCCGACTATTATCTGTTGCAGCTATAAAAACTTTTTTAATTTCCGGTCTCGCGTCGCTCTTGTTTGTGTCTATGGCACTTTTTAAATTAACTATATGATATATTGTTCTTAGACAGTACGTACTTACGTTGTTGGATTAAAAAAATATTCATCGAAATGTTTCTTTACTAGATAACACTTTTCAAGGTTATGAAAGCATAGATGGAAACTATGAAACAGTGCTTAACAAAACTAAGAGAAAACAAGGATAATTGAAGGTCGATAAACATTATAGAATGAACAGGACCTTGCTGAACTAACACGTGACGTCTTTCGACCACACCTCCCAACATGTAGTCATGGTCAAGCTCTGGATTATTTATTATAAAATATAAACTTTTACCTTCAAGGACGAGATTCTTATCTATCCATGGTTTTAAATTACTCGTCCCACGTATCTACGTTAGTTTTGTTTCCCACACGGTACGCGAGCGAGCTATTAAAACGTTACGAGGCTGTAACCAATGTAATTGTGACCAATTTCTAAACCTTTTTATTACCCGTGCAACTATTAAATCGTTATCTGAAGCCGGCAGGGCGAAGGGCCACGCTTCGATGGAAATATCGGTGACAACGCTTCTGTTAAAATACAGGACAACACTACATACATGAAAGGATATTCTTTTAGCGGTTAATTTGAAATGCACAGTACTATGTTATGCTATTACATTTGGCATATATGTGAAACATAGCCTAATAGAACTCTTTACCAACTTTCTATTTTTTTTAATTCTATATCTATTCCAAATGAGCTCCCTAATAACACTACGGTAAGGGTCTGTTTAATTCTAGGTTTCGAACCGACGCCTGCTAAATGAGCAAAATGTAACCGTCTATGTTGTGTTTCATATTCTATATTGTAACACATGAGAATAGGAATAAACTTGTATATGCAAAAATCTATGGTCACTTTATAAATATCCCGGACATTGAAGACGGACCGATGACGTCATTTTTATCCTGCTCTCCTGCCAAGAGAGGCACCACGTCAACTTACAATATAGAGGCAGGACTTTGACTCTTAAAACGTGTCAAAATATTGAAATTCAACCGGTTATGATGTGCTTCATTTGTGTTAACCTAAACGACAACATTTTCTGGACGATTGTGTGATGCCTAGGAAAATCATAATTCTGATTTCATAGTTTTATTTGACACTTCTTTGAACCTATACTATGATTGAAGAAATTCAATGTTAAATGCCAATAGCCTAATGGTTAAGGGTACGACTACCGATCTAGCGGCCGTGGGTTCGTATCCCGCCATTCGATTATTGTCGTGAACCATATCTTAATACAAGCTTTTTTTCAAACTTACCAGGAATGGTCACAAGAGATATTAGTAAATTAATTAAAAACACTGTGTTAATATTTCAGATAATAAAAAAGTGTGAATTTTTCCCATACGAAGTAGGTCAGCGTGATTGACGAAGATTTAGTCACTACCAGGGTAGGTCAAGTTTGACCAAAATAACTGACAATCTGTATAAACTTTCCAGGTACTGGCTATTGTAACTAAAAGAAAGTAAAATGAAATAACAAAATCCAATTATTATTTTTTTGCATTATCGTTTATTACTAACACCTTTTTTTTGGACATGGAACATATTTTTAGTTGATTAAATAAATCACTTTCGCCGTATCATTTCCCTGAACATCGGTGCATTTTCATGAGTTTCACCGCCGCTGGCGTAAGTGCAGGAAATACTGTCCGATCACGCAACGCCTTGACACCTAAACTAAAGAGGTGAATACACTGCACCTAAAACGACAATAACTTAATGATTAAGTGTACGGTGTAATGTAACGATCTTCGGTTTGAATCCCGCCATTCGACTATTGTCATGAACCTTTTTTTTAAGATCACCTTTTTCAAGCTTACAAAGAATGGTTACAAGAAATATTAGTAAGTTAACAAAAATCTACCAGCATTTTATCAACAAAAAAAAATACTGCGTTGATGAACACAAAACGGTCGTTAAAAACATTTTGAAATCTTCCTTATTTTTCTTAATAAACAGAAAGAAGCCGGTGAGCGCCGGGCCGCGAACGCGCTATTCTATCAATACCATTCACCCTGAAGAAGAGCCCTCGAAGGGCACGCAACTAGTCGGTACCGACACCGATATTTACACGTGAGTTAAATCGTTTTATAAGTAGTAAACAGAAAGAATACCATGTTTTCGTATAGTTGTGTCAGTTAAAGTCCAGGTTTTACTCTTACAGGATCGTATGTCAGCTGCTAAAAAGGTAAATACATGTGTATATCACAAAGTAAAAGTCTGCAACTATTTAAGAAAATATGCGAAAGAAAAAAATTGTTCCTTTAGTTAATTATTATCGAATTTCTACCACGTAGAAAGTAAATTTGACATTTCGATTATGTATCATTGTATAATAATTTTGACGATGATGCTTGGGATGGGCACCTCGCTATATCTCCGAGATTGTGATCAGAGGAGAATAATAGTGTAGCCTGGCTCCGTGTAACAATATATCGGTAGATGCAAAGTGGGAGCGGGCGAGTGGCTGCGGTATAAATAATGAAGTCATATAATTACTTACATCAACGACGCGTGCGATCAATCAGTGTAATTAAACTTAAATTAATTCAATTATATTTCACACTAAATCAATATTAATACATAGTAACAAATAGTAGAAGAAATTAATTTATTTAAAAAAAAAACATCTACGAATTCAATATTCGCTTTCGAAATATCTAAAACCATGTAAAATCGACCAATGTACCAATGCCCCGGACCACGAGTCCAGACAACTATCCGATCATTTATTTTTTTTATTTCCATCATTTTTACAATAAAGTACCAAGACCAAGCGCAGAGCCCAGGCCAGCGCGAGCTGACGGCGTACTATGGACGCCCTCCGCCCCTCTACGGGGATATAGGAACTCGAGTCAAGTCAAGTCACACTTTTACTTCCGGCTCTTAAACTTTAGTTTGTGGGAGCCGTGTACATTCTCAGAGTGGGTAAATTGAGTTTAAAACAATAGTAATGATACTGTAGTATATTTTGTGATGTTACATTATTTGCAATAGGTTTAATTTTATTTTATTAGTATATTATTGCATTAACTTTAATATATATTGTATTGTAACCCGTCAGACGGAGACAAAACATTTGAATACTACAAAATAATAGCAATATTATTTGATATCCCGTTTTGCGATGAAAACATATGTAATTTATTGATTTCTTTAAAATACCATCACTAATGTATTTAAATTCTAATCGCATCTACTAAGAGCAATCTACATTTAACGTTTCTAAAATATTAAGTTTAGAACACAAAAAACACAATAAAGTCCCATAATTTACAAAAATCTATTCAACGAATAATTGTAACAGTTCTTATGCTCATTGGAACACGTACACGTAACTAGGCTCAAAGCAGTTCGCAGCGCAACAGGATCAATTATGTTATGAACAATATTGGTCACAAGCGCCGCCGCGGGCGGAAGGTAGTGTGAGTATAACAAACAAATAAATGTTTAAAAAGCCTGAGCCTTCATCGGAGTGCGGCCGTAGGGGAGTTCATTCACTGGACGGACGTTCGCCGCTTTATAGCGTACACCCCTCGAACTAGCGAGCTGTAACACACCGAGACATAGAAAGATTTAATTGAATTCTCGCACACTTTATTAAAATTATTAACGCGATCAACAATTCGATTAAATATCAAAAGATATCAATAAACGTATGTTAAGTATAAAATTACAGAATTTGACAAAATCACAATTTATGTATAGATTGTATCATTGAGAAATAATACCTTTTCCCACATTCACGCCGCGACCACGAGGGAGAGATACTGCGCCTTAAAACATTTTTGGTAAATTAAACCTTTTTATGTTAAAAAAAATATAAAAAGTCTGTACAATAAACTTAGTGGCCCAACCATAACGGTCGGAGGCCCTTATTACGAGAGGCAATATTCAAAGTAAAGTTAAAAATAATAAAAAAAATAGTCTCGATAAGAGCGAGCTGAGCAACGGCACCAAGGAGAGGGGCATCCATCTAAAGCCATGCTAAAGCCCACCGGTACACTTCACCCTTTTTTTTATTTCCATCCTGATTATTAGGCCACATTAAAACGTCCGTCGGTGAATATCAAACTTTTAACAACCACCGGAGTTGGTTCTTGAGTGTACTGTGATAACAATTAATTTAGTTAAAAAAGAAGCGTGACGCAACCCGCTGATATCGGCGTAGGAACTCATCGATATGTGTGAAGTGAGAGTTTATTGACTATGGCATAGTCACCTTCAGGTAGGCTGCGAGCTCGTCGCTCCTATCAAATTCTAATTTACGACATACATTTAGGACGTGGTAGGAATATTGGAATGCTAACCGTTGTTGTGACTCCGACTGCGAGGAATTTTG
>JAODUI010000025.1:7585597-7624325 GCA_027563995.1 Papilio gigon
TTCGAAAATGGAAAAACACATTGGTACATGGAGGGGATCGAACCTGGACAATGTCGAGTACCTTCCGGTCCGATCAAGCGCTTAACAACTGCGCTACTGACGCTCTTATATAAAAAAAAATATTACGGACACCGAGTTTGTAGAATCATTAAAAAAAAACTTTTTCCTTTTTTTTTGTTTCTATTACCACTCGCATTTGCCGTGTTCGAGAGGCTCGTTGATTTCATGTTAGTGTATATTCAAATCGCGTTGAAATAATCGAAACAAGAAATCAATTACATGAGTTCCGTGTAAACATGAGCTAGTTTGTGAATCAGTTGGAAGTGTTTCATAAAGGCTGTCGAGGCGCGCCCGTTACATATTGCGTCACAGTAATAAGCTCGCTAACGACCTAACAGCTACATAGTGTGGTTAAAATGTATTACAAATATTACATTACCGTTTGTGAAGTAAGGCTTGCAATCAATTATTTAAAAAAAAAATGGTACAATTCTAAGAAATTTAACAAAATGATGCAGTTGCTCTAAAACAAACATATCTCTTGTCTCTTGTCTCTAAATATTTGTTACAACTCTAAAGAAAACTAAATAATTATTCAAAATTAAGACAGCTATTATTTTTTAATTCATATGTAAGCAATAAATCAAGAGGAAAATGAAAGGGCCGATAGTGGGAACGATTACCCCGACTTTAAAACTCAGTACTATGAAAATGTCCTTAGCAACGCGCCGGCAATAACATGTTTGTATATGTCGTGTCGGTTGCCATGACGATCGGCTGCGGGTCAAAGGCCGAGTGGGGCGGACTTTACGAGGGGAGAATGGTGTGGACGCGACGGTTGTGGACGCGGTGAAACATTAATTGAAATTGAACTGAGAAAATATTTATCGCTTCAAAATTTGATTTTTAATATCTATAGTGTTTCGTTTGTTTTATTTATTAAAGTACTTCCAAAATAGTTCTGGTGTGTTTAAATGATTTCTATGGGGTTTTTTAATTATTTTAGGAAATGAAGTTTTCAAGGATATCCTTTTTAACTTAAAATATCAATTGATTAGAGAAAGTTAATTTAAAACATTTGTATTGATTTTCAATAAAAGATATCTTGCCGTCAAATTCAATTGAAATGAGAAATTAAACCTATATAACAATTTTACCTTTATAATGGTGTGTGGGAGACACTGGGAAGGGCCTAGGTCCAGCAATGGGCAGACAAGGGCTGATGATGATGTGATGGAATGGTGTAATAACATACTGATTAAAAACAAGAGTATTTGTATCATCTTAAATAGTCCTAAAATAAAGCCATACAATTAATGACGTCGTCAGTCAACGTGTGTAAATACAAATGCTACACTTAGACATGCAGGCAGGTCGCACACCGAGATAAAAGTTTAGCAACGATGTTTCTTATCACCAACAGTTGCAGCGCTCCATAATTATGGACGCATCGGTCTCATTCGCTCGGTAATGGCGGCAAAAGTGAGAGTCTTCCGCTCACTGTCGCTTCGCTGGAGAGATGTTAACAGATTACTGTGGCCACATTGTACCACTTTATCTGGCCATGAGAGGCACAGCTATTATGGTCAGATACAAACCAATTACAGAACAAGGGTTTTCAGACCTAATATCGATAGATGACATGTCTGATCGTAATGTTTGTCAATATTCTGTAACATGAACTCTCTCTCCTCTCACGTCCTACCCTTCGTCCCTTATAGTAGGGCCAGCCTTGCCGCGTCATGTGTAGAACTGTTAGTATTGTATGTTTTGAATGTTATGACATTTTGACTCTGTCTCTTTTGAAAGAAAAAAGCGGGACAATAGCAATGTTATTTTACAGTTCAGTGTATGTTTATATAGGTAGATATATTGTCCAATTGACAGGAAGACAAATTTTTCCCATGTATTTAATATGCTGTAGCTTGGGCTGGTTCAGCATTACTGTATTCAAGTCGCACCGTTCGTTAAAGTCATGTCAGTACTGACGGTCTTGTTCATTTTTAAGTCATCTTCAATTACCCTGTTTCATCGATAATCTGTTAACATTTTGTATACGAACTAGAGTTCATGTATCTTCAAACTACCGTTTTAACATTTAACTTTTATATCTTATAGTATGTTGTTTGAGTTATCTTTCACGTATTGTTTGTTTTTTACTTACGACTTGAACCATCGCTTGTCTTTTAGCTGAAGCAATATTAATAAATCACTAAGTTTAGTAAAAGCCTTAGATTCACTATACTAAACGAGAAAAGTCCAACCATGTTTTACATCAAAGTAAGGAAAACATTCTTCTGTAACTATTTATTTAAAAGCAGTGTTCGTCGTTGTTACTTCTTAGCGAGCAGAGATGGTGTAACATTGAACACGCGATCACATGTGGCGCGGTGTGTACTGCAAGCGATTTATGCAATTATAACGTCTTATACAGCATTATGTGTTAATGTTAGAAAAACACTCTTAAGTTGACATAATATTTATGAATAACTAAAAACAAGATTAAAAATAGTTTATTGGGCAAGAAAATTTACGAAAAAAATAATGAGCGTTACATACCTCGTTAACAGCTTAACGCATTTTTAGAAAAAAACTTTGGAGAGAGATTCCGAGTGCCACTATATTGTGTCTAATGTTTTCGGCAGGTTTTTTATAAATTATACATAAAGATTTGTTTTCTTTTATAGGGGGTCCAGGGTTTGTTATCTTACAGAAAAACATGGAAGAATTAGTTCGCCCGTTAGAAAGTGTTGTTATAAAGAAGTCAGCATGTTAACATGTCAAACTGACTCGGCTCGCTGACCTCTTGTCGTTATAATTATAAAAAATTTGGATCATTTTATCAATCTTAGTTGAATTAAAAGTATCTCCAGTTACCAACCGTTAATAAAATACCATGAGCTTTAGCAAGATACAATAGATGTTAAATTTCTTCAGCATTGTTGGAATACAAGAGTATACAGTGAATAAGTTACTTTGAGCTTTCTGCGTTCGTGATACAGTTTACTTTCGATTGGTGAATGTGACTATATCAAGCCTCCGAGAGGCAGTGTCGCGAAACGATCACGTTGCGATATAAAAGGAAGTTTTGTTTAAATTTCTTTATCACACAACATCCAACTGCAACCGCGACCAGTCCAACCTTCCAACCCTCCAACGCTCCGACATTAATCAACATGGCTGCACGTTTTTTGGTGAGTACATTTATCGATCGATGTTGTAAACTATTGAAGCGACCTTCAGATATATTTTTTCAGACACTTTCAGTGGTCACTGTTTGGAAATTAAAGAGGAAATTGATATTTGTCACAGCAACAGTAAATTAATTGGTGTTTCACATCAACTGTAAATGTCATCGCGTTATAATTGATATTCACATGTTAATAACATCGTATTAAAATAACAAATTATTGCATTGAAAGGTTCGTGATTGAAACGTTCATGATTTTAGAGTGAATATATTGATTTAGTATAGTAGTGATAATTACTAATACAAAAATTCTTAATATGAATCTAAAATTATAGTACCTTCGTTTTTCAGAACATCATACGTTACACAGCTTGTTCACATTTGGCTTTATAATTTTCATCAAACTTCGTTCCTCGTATCTCCCTTCGACCGAAAGGCACAAGTATAAATACATCGTATAAAGTGTTTCATACAAGTGTGACGCAGCCGACAGTCCGCTTTTAACATATCGTTTCGTATTGTCATTTACAATACGACATAATTTAACTTTACAAAAGGCCTCTAAAGGTGTTTTTTTCGACTCCAATTTGTGCTTTATAGTTACTTTAGATTATATATCGGCAGTGGAATCTCACCGTTACGAAACAGTCCTAAGAAGTGAGAGAAGCGAGTGTCTCGCCAACTTTTGTCACAAATAATATAAAATGTCGTAGTGAGAGGCAAAACATGATTGTATCAATAACCTTAGTTTATTTCTTTTTACATGAAAGTGTCACAGTTGTTGCAAAACTGTTAATTCGGACACGGTAAATAACTTTGATGTTTCAAAGGCACTACCACTTAAATAGGAAATTATTTTTCTTTAATAAAACCTTCATGATTTTAATTTAAATATTCAGTTCTTTCGTTTTTGTTCTCAATGTTTTAATCTGTACGCTCTTCGGCGAATTTTCTTGTGATGTTTTTGTATAATGTATTGACTTGCATCGCGAATAGTCTTTAAATATTGTACGAACTTCTTTAAGCCTATAGATTGTCCATATATAGGCATATGTAACCGTTCATCTGGCCGCGCACTTTCTTTTAAAATGACTTATTTTATTTGAAAATGTTGGACCAATTTAATATTATTCTTTTATTCTTTACAGTTGGCAATTGTTTGCGTCGCCGAGCTTGCTTCGATGATCGCAGCGGACGGCCACGGCGGTGGTCACAAGAAGGTGGTCATTCACGTACCGCTGTTCGTAAAGCATCATCACCACAAGCACACCATCGTGAAGCACGTTCATCACAAGAGTGGTGGTGGCGGTGGTGATGACCATTACGAGGTCTTAGGATATACGTATGGTGAACCTAAAGCTGCACCACACTTCGGCGGTGGTGGGGGTGGCGGTAAGTCGATTCCATTTAATTTCATCGGTTCTTATTTTTAATCTGTTGCACCCGGTAGGTGTCCTTGAATAAATAAATTCATTGATGAATATAATCTAGTATTATCAACATTGCCAGTTAGGTTTATAATCTTAACCATTTAATTAATTAACTTTTATCAACTTGAATAAATTGTCAAGCGTAGAAAGAGGGCCTTAGATTTAGTTTCATGAAGCCTCTTTTTTTTCAAATGAACGCCTTATAGAAAGTTTGAATTAATAAAAATACTATAAAATAAGCTCAATATTAATCCATAAAGTTTCATTAAAACAATATGTTCGTCAACACAATTGTGTGTTATTTAGGCGTTACTAAAATTGTTAACTTTTCATTTTAATCTTTGATTTGATGTCGGAAACTCGCTACAGTGGTCTACTCTACTCTACTCTCTACTACGTACTCTGCTCTTTACTACGCAACGACATTTCAGGGATATTGTAGGACATTTCCCAATCCCGTCCCATCTCAGTCCAGTCCAGTATTGAACTTTCTTTCAAATATTCCAGGCCACGGTTGGGGCGCCGCAGATGAGGGTCAAGGCCATGAGGATTCTCCTGTGAGCTTCGAAGGTGGTGACCACGGCAGTTACGGACTTTCAGAAGGCGATACGGGCCATGGATATTAATTTATGTACTAAACAATATCCAAACACAAATAGTATTAAAACTTAGGTATACCTTGATCCACTGCCGTCTTTAAGCTAGAACAATTAGCTCATTATTTCTGTAAATAAAATAGCTTATTTTTTATCAACCAAGTATGGATGGATTGCGTGAATGTGTGTGAATTGAGATATGACAGTTGGGAGGGGTGAATAGAAACATAACAACTCCATCAAGAAAAGTTTGAACAAGAAATGATTGGTAATCAAGAGATTGACATCTGCAAAGAAAACTTTTATCGTGGCCGCTTTCATTGTTGTTAAAAGTCATAGTTTTGTACAGGTCGCTTTCTACATGGAGCGTGTGTTGGTTGTATGGTTGTACGCTTCTGTATGTGTTTAAGAGTACAGTAATTATTTATACGTTAACAAGTAATATAGGTTTATGTAAAGACCGAAAAATGTAAAGAAATGTAAAGACTATATGGCCTATTCTCGAAGAAAACTCGTGAAGACATCAACATGAAAACTAAAGAATGCGTTGATAATAATTTTTGTTGCTGCATTGCTTTTACTATTAAGAACAATATACTCCGTCCCATCTCACGTATGTTAATCTATATGTTTATCTTAATTTATTTCTAATTTACTTTGTTATTAAAATTTGATCATCGAATAGTCTCAGTCGCGTACTTTCGAGTTTTCATTAATTCGTTTTATTTGAATATTTACTGATGTTTCCGTTCAAATACGTTGCGGGAGCCTTAAAGTGTAGAGTGAACAGACACTTACGAAATTAGCACGTGCCGTATTACGAGCGCATCATCACTTATCATCGGAAGCGTAAGTTTAGACTTCATATAAAAAAGTGACGTCAAATGAAAATTAACTAATGATTATCTACTTGAGGATATTAAATCCAATGTATTGTATTGCAAGGGATTAAAGTTTACATTTGCTCGACCCGGTTCATACTTTTTATCAATGCAACGCAATTTACTTTTTAATAATTACAAATAATTAAAATCTATGTAATTTATATACATTCCTATGTTCGAATCGCTTTTCTTGTTATTTGTATAAAGTAAATGCGTTCTACAATACCTGTAAATATTTAATTTATGTTTTAAATATTTGTTTCGTTTTAAGAAGGGATTTATTGTTGTGTTGTGTGTGTTTGATAGAGTTATGAGACAGTAAGAATGGTAAAAATATTTTAATAATAAATTTATTTTTGAAATTAGAATTTATTTTTGTTTTATTGTTGACTTGCTGTAGCGGTGGCGGCAGCACGGATTACGTTCTACGTTTTATTTGTGCTGTGTATCAGGACTGGTGACGGTTGCCAGCGATGGTGCGAGGTGGTAAAGTTTCGAAGTAATAATAGAGATAGACTAATCTGGGAGTAACTTCGACAGATGCGTTAAGATGCAACGAAACAAAAGCTTTTATCTCCTACGTGTTATTAATATGATATTACGTTTAGGTACAAAGGTCAGCTGAGTGTAGTTCTGCGTTAAAAATACTCTTCGATAGTGCATTAGCTTTAGAACTAGAATTTTAAAACTAGAATGCGTCGCATTCAACTCTCGTGGAATCGGTGCTGCGGCCTCGTCCCGTTCAGGTTGCCATGGCTACCGCCCAATACCAGTTCCTGGCTCCAATTTTCACACCGAAACCTTTCCTAATGCGTTAGTTTTAAGTTCGGTGTGAATTAATTTCTCTACTTTTAAGAACAAGAACTGTTAATTTAAAGAAGAAATGTAATTAGAAGTGACAATAATGAATATTACATAAAAATGATATTTAATTCGCAATATGTTATTGTTTCAGTTCAGTTTCAGTGTTTAAATTATATATTTACTGGAATTTACTTTTAATTTTTTAATATATTTATTAATAAATTAATAAATATAAATATAACTCGATTCTTGTTAATTCAATAATAAATTAATAAATATTAGTCGATTTTTCTTATAACCGTTCCTAGTAAGTTTGTAAAGGCTTGTGTTAGGATATGGTCCAAGACAACAGTCGTATGGCGGGATTCGAACCCACGACAGTTAGATCGGTAGTCCGTACCCTTAACCATTAGGCTATTGGCATTATATGTATACTGGTTTCATATGACATAAAAATAATGTTAACAGAAATTAAAAATATTACGAAATGTTTGGGCATAATTAAAGTAATGAACACTTGACATGTTAAACAAAGCTTCGTTCGTGACTTTTTCATTGAGAAGTATACAAAATACACGATAACATACTCTTCCTGGTTCCACTCGAAGAAATCTACATGAATAGTTAATTGGTATTGCGACTGTAGGTATAGTTTGATAACTTACATTGCGCAATCGTGTATGTAAATTACTGTAACAGTTATTTCCTATTAAACTTCATTATATTACGTCAAAGAAGCGTCTTACTTAATCTTCACATCATCACCAGCCTTTGTCTGTCCGCTGCTGCAGGCCTTCCACAGTGTGCGGCGCTCCGGCGACTGCCCGTCCGCGCCGAGTTGTCGATCAGCCTGGAGGGATGACATATGCTCCTAGTCCCGACCTGTTCCATCCATTCCAAAATCAAAATCTTGATATGACAGCTCATCGAAACAACAACTGAGGAACTTTGAATAGGTATATAAAACTGTATGATGAAATTTAAAACGGAGGTTATGTTTACATATATACATAGTTTGTAAGTGTTTAGATATTTTTTTTATTATTACTACCTACCCCGTTCGTCATTAGTAGCTTAGTATACTCTCGCCGAACTCTACATCTATGCCAAATTCATGCAAACCCATACAACCGATCTGGTGATGTCTTATAAAACATCTCTCTAAACGTCGACTTGTATTATTACAACAATATTGGTTAGAATTCCACACTTAGATCTACAACTATACGATTATTTACTTAGTTTACGTTGCATGTCCATAGTTTGATAATGAGGTACTTCAGCCAACTAGCAGGTGAACGAAGAAAAATCTAACTATGCAGTCATTATGATGCAAGAACGTAATGACGTCCGCAAAAGACATTGCCCCCTTTCCTTCCGGCGTTATTTGTTTTTTCCTTTCTTCGTACGTCAACCTGCAAAGCATAATCGATTCTTAAGATTTTCTTCTCCAAGTACGATTTGGGAGGGTGGGGGGTCATCAAGAGGGCACTTACTACACTAGCACCTTCCAAATTTCGCCCACATCAACACTCGCGTCGGTTTACGATTCGATACAATTCGATTTAAAGATTGTTTTTATTAGTTTATGGTCTTAGCAACGCTTGATAGGGATTGAAGTGTGGCGCGCACGGGTCCAAAAATGTTTGAGCGAATATTTTGTGATCGTCCATTGTTTCGTGCGTAGTGAACAAGAGTTATGTACAAATTATGAACGAATTTTCTTATTAGCAATAGTTGAGTTAGATACAATTGTTGAGCAATTTTTTTTTTCTATTTGGTTCCTTTTTGATTATTATGTAGCGGTTACGTCGACTTGGTCACAGTTTATTTTGTATATTGTGCAACCAGAAATCTGGGGCATATCCAATTGTGTTCGGTTTCGTTCTGTTCTTTTTTTTTTAATGCAATAAATGACTGGTTCGCTACTACTACTACGAATACAAAATGCCACTTGATAATGAGTACTTATCACACGGCGAATGTTTTTCATTGTGTCTGACGTTTTCTACACTCTCTACGACTCGCTTTCAATTTCATTTAGTATTGTTGTCGATGAATAATAGTGGTTTAATGAAATTTTATTACAAAAAGACATTACATGTGGAAAAAATCTTGTATGTTAATCCTAGCAAGTGACTTGGGATAGAAAAGACAACACAATTTATCTGAAACTACTTTAATTAACAAACGTAACAAAATATTTAACAACTAATTAATACACGTTTTACATTTTGTACTTATTCTTTATGTATAGCTAATTAAATAAAATAATTTATTTATCGAAACAACCTATAGCTAATACAAAGTATTTGGTGCAAACGAAAATCTTAGACACGACATAACAAATTAAAAACATAACAATGTAACAATATTCATATAACACTATGATGTAATGGTAAATGATAAATGTCAAATAGTAATTCAGTATACAACAGTTTGGACGCCGCCGGTGTTAACAGAATGTTGTATTCCCGCCTCCCTTGAATAAGTCACTGGAGTGTCATCATTGGCTTCTGCAGACAGTAGCGAATTACCACCTATATCAATACCAACGAAACTGTTCTCGGGATCATCGAAACCCGTTATCCGCTCTGTGTGTCCCGTGAACTCGGGTAGAGCATGAGCATTTGTACTCTGCGTAGGTAACGAATTCGGGAAAGAATCTTGGCCATCGCTAGAGAAATTTTCCAATTCAGAAAATGCGCTTGGTCCAGGCGCCGCTGAGAAAGGATCGTGGTTCAACTGAACAGAGCTTTGAAGTGCTACTCCAGGGTAAGATTCCGCTTGTGGGGCGACACTTCTTACGAAACCGTATGTACCTTGATATGTTTGAGGAATTGTATTGATGGATGTAAACGCATCGTCGTCCCCTTCCTCGCCTTCCTCAGTCACTTCGTAACCGTTGGATCCGGAACCCGCCGGGTTGCTCACGGAGCCTGGCAACGAATCAAACACTTTTACTTGTTTCACTGTATGTACGACTCCGCGAACGTGTGGACTTTGGGGAATGTTTACTGGCGTCGACGGTGCGAACGATTTGAAATCATCTTCAAAAGAAACGTGGCCTGGGTCATGACTTATTGATGGTATATCGTGATTATATGATGGTGAATCATGATGTGATGACCCATGGTGACCATATTGACCGCCATGATTGTGACTGCTGTGACTGCCGCCATGATGATTGTGATGACCATGATGACCAGAGTGACCATGACCAGCATGCTTATGACCTTTTGACACTGTAGTCGTTTTAAGAGTCGTTTTATGATGATGGTGGTTGTAATGATGCTGAGGAATATGTGGCTTCGGGTGATGATGGTGGTGGTGATGATGATGATGTTCTTTCTTCGGCTTGTGATGGTGATGGTGGATGGTGATTACCTTTGTATGATGGTCATGATGAATGAATTCTGGCATGTGAAGTTTAACATGATCACTGTGAAAATAAACAAAATGTTGTCAACAAAAATAGCCGCCAAGTTGTGGGTCGCAGGAGTTATAAGAAAAAAATGAGTTTACATTTCGCTGTAGCAAACAAATGAAGTTGTAATTGGTGAATTACTAAACTTGTATTGATTATGATTTTCATAAAGTGAGTATCATGCAACGTTACATTTTTAAAAGAAATTAAGTATATTTTTCGCCAGCTTTAAAGGGTTCATTTTGCGCGCGGTAATTACATTATATGTAATAAAACAAAACTTACTGGTGTTTTCCTCCGTGTCCGCCAGGTTCGCCCCTGTCGACGAACAGCACAAAAAGTAGAGTCAGGTACTTGTACAGATCCATTGCTAAAGACGTGCTAACACCGCGCCGGTCCGACTCTTGCTGCGATCCAATATCAACAGAGCCAGCACAAAACCTCCGAGCCGCCTTCACATTTTGTTTTGCACAACTTATACTTTCATCGCTTCCCGGTTTTTGCTTTTTTATTAGATCACCGACCGGCCGGCGGACATCGCGGAGTACGATCCGCACAGTGGCCGAGCCGAGACAGATTGAACGGGGGAAAATCGTGAGGTGACCATTTATCTAATTTCACTTAAATAACTCTGTAATGTCAACAAGAAACAACAATTGATTTCATCAGCGGGCCGGGCCGCGCGACGACCTACTTATTGTAACGAATAATTGAATTATGAACCCTATCTTGCTAAAGTTAAGATTGGATTTCGTTTAGCAGTTTGAATACATAGATACGTTTTTCGCGATGCTCGGAACCGTTATTACGTGGTCGTTCCAAAACAAGGCATTCGATTAGGGTTGATGACGTAACAATGTTACTGCATTGCGCTCCAACAAGGTGGACCGTTTGATTACAACAAAATACATTGTTTTTTTAATTATAATAAGCCTTTTACTTTTAACATTCCACCTTGTGTCTAACAGACAGATGTAAATCTAAATAAAAATAATTGAAACATATAGTTTTGTGTATACTAAAATACTACATTTTAACATCTGGATGCAGGTGCTTGGGAAAAATAATTGTTTGAAGTTTTTAACTCCAATTCAGTATTCATATATTGTTCAATAGAGTTCGTAGTAAAGTATCCTATTCAACAAATATAGAATGTTGTTTATTAACCTTGGAACATTTTTTTTAATAGAAAACATCTGATATCTCCGTCGGAATGCACAAGACCCTATAATAAATATCCCGCGGTCGCGGGCGCTCGTAAACAAACCCAAAACAAATCCGACACCGCTGTTACTTAATCACAACATCTAGATTTATTACTTATCTTAAAATGTAACATACAACATTAATTATGACAACTCATTTTTTTTCCTGGAGAAACGCTTGAACCCGCAACCCTAAGGAATCTATCAAAGTAGACAGATCGAAGATTTCCGTTCCAAAGTTCTGACATTATTATACTCAAGACTGCAACATCGGTAGTCGAATATAATTTTGCAATATCTCGTCTGATGATAAAAGAGCTATAGTAGGCCCAGTTTTAAATCTTTTCCTCCTCACGCCTCATTCGATAGGAAAGGATAGACGAAGAGAGTTTGGGATGGAGAGGTCTATTCTTGGCATATTTCCAAAGCTGCGACTTAGGGTGCTTCAAGAGCAAGTGAGCTTTCTCAGAGGCCAGCAACGTAACTTTGGTTTCTTTTGTACTCACGCTTGCCTCTTCTCTTATATAAAAAGGGGTCGACTATTGGATACGATGATACGAGCGGGATATCTAGAAAACTCGCGTAATAAATTATCTAGACAGAAAGTGTTTCTTTTTGTATGCAAGCTTATAATTTAGTCGCAGTGAAGGGGAACAGTCTTTCTAAGAGATATCTGCAATTACAATCTACAAAGTTTTAAAGACACTTTACTATAACAATGTTTAAAGGGTGTTGTTTTAATGCGCTTCATAAAATAAATAGGAAATCAACATCGGATGCGTACACCAAAAGGAGGTAAACATTCGCCCTTTTATCAGAACCTCTCTATTTATAAAATTAAAATTAAAACTGTAGTAAAATACATTTATTCTAAAATAATAAGGATTTCACAACAAAATGCCTGCGTTAAATATTTGAATGGAACAAAAGAAAAAAACCTATGCATTCTACAATTATTTTTTTGCGATGCGCGCGCAGCTAGCCTATCTCTTACATTTGAAACAATCTGACATCTCAGAGACATAAAACTTCACATTAATACACATCAATATTAACTCTTCAGAACTTAATTCTTTGCTAAAATCACGCAATCGCTCGCATAGACCTTACAGTGTCCAAATAAAAGTTTACTTACGTCCTCTTTAGTTCTAGTAGCCCTCTTCACTCATTGAAAATTGATTCTTATTTGTAAGCGACATAACATCGAAAATCGTAAATAAACTGGCTAACAGTTTTTTGTTTTTTTTTAGTTCAGTAACCACTTAATTAATAAACAATACGTACTAACATTACTTTTATGATATACTTTCTAGTTTATAAATAGAATTAACATTAATTGATTTTTTTGACGGCTGGAAGTCGTTGGATGCGGAAAGCGGAGGACCGCGTACTGTGGAAGGCATAGGGAAAGGCCTACATCCAGCAGTGGGCAGACAAGGGCTGATGATGATGATTTTTTATTGAACAATTTTAAATAAATAAGAATGATAAAATAGGCGATTGAATAGAATTATTTAGTTATTAATAATAGAGAGTTCTTCGGCATAGAAGGAAGTTGTCAATTGGAAGTATTAAGCTATGCTATTTATTACATTTGTACGCATTAATAATACAATACTTATATACTAAATAAAATAATGTTAACAACACAAGAAGTGAGCATAACTTGGAATTACATTTCGTAACACGCAAACAAAAAACATTCATATCTTGTTTAGAAAGAAATACAAAAATTCTCACCATTTTGCGGACAAGTGTGGAACTATTTATTGCGCATAGAAAATGATATCATAAAAACGATAAATGCGCCCTCTGGCAAGTATTTTTATATTCTCGGTTAGACTACACTAGGGTAAACAAGTTTGGGTGGCGAGACTTGCGGTAAATAACAAACGTTAAATACTATCTTATCAAGTTGTCAATACTAATGCTAAGAATTTACAATAATTTATAATAAAAATAGTATCAATATGTGAAAAAAATTAAATATTAATTATAGAAGGTGTTTTTCCAAATACTTAACGAAGAATTTCAGCTGGCATGTTACTGATTTTGTTACGTTGTGACATTGGTGCAACGTGTGTTGCAACAGTTGAAATTCACCGTAAAGTTGTCTTCAACACGGCAGTGTCTTCTTTGCGTTTTCTTTAAATAAAGAATACTTAAGCTCTGGGATCCGTGAACACTTCAAAGTTATTTAAAGACAGCCGACTGCGGTATTGTTAGTTTCTCTCCAAAAGCTGTAATTAAATAAGCATTCATATACATTAAACGCCATTTGTGTGTTGTTTTTGTAGTTTACGGCGATGTAGTAAAACGACATTTACACGCGGAGCACCATCTTAAACGATAAGATCACAACCGAGCTCCAAATCTGCATCAAATTGGTGTCTGTTAGGTTTGTGAAGGAATGAACATAGTACGTCACTGTCTTCATGTATTGAATGATGGTGTAAGCTGTGGCAGCAACTCCTGAACCGAGACTAATGAGTAAAGTGTTACTTAAATACTTCCCCTGAATGTCAAAGAGATACGCTTGTTGTTTCTGTCGACCACTTAACATGAGACGGGATCGTGGTGAAACGGTACTTTATTCTTTGTAGGAAAATATACTTACAAATGCCGGTCGGTGGGGGATCCCCCTGTGCACGTACCGCGGGTTGAATGCTATTTTTGGCGATTTATTTTCGAAATTAATAAAATCATGTACGTCTAGTGGTGCGTCGGGTAGGAATCCTGTAAGTCCAAGTGTGCTTAGAGGCTCCTTGTGCGTCAGTTTTGGCTCCTCAGGCGGGTCGTAGTGATGGAAATGCTCGTGCTCCTCGACTGGGAACGGACCGTGGTCAGGCAGGTTGTGGTGAGTGTGGTGATGGTGCACTGTTCTGTATACAGTGTGCGTGTGCTTTAATCTATTCGTCTTCACGGGAATGTGTATTACAACCTTCTTAGTGCGTCTGAAAAGAAAACAAAAGAATATCTCTTAGTATAAAATCCCCGGCAAGTTATCGAAGCTATCCTAATTTGATGGTGCTCGTTCGGTAAATGAACCGAATGAAGCCAAGACCTCTGAATGAAGTAGCCAGCTCACTCAACGCGCTACTGCCGGTTAATATTTTAAATACTATGAACACATACAAAACAACAACAGCATTACCAGTTACTATTATAATCTTCCCAAGTAAGTCTATACTAACTACAATAACTAGAAGACGTAACCCGAAAGCGCCGTCTATGTAAAAATATAAACTTAAGATATAATGAGATCGCGAACTCATGTTAAAATTAAAAAATCTTCTTAAGTGAATTCTGCATTATCACTTGTTCTAGAATAATCGAAGTTATAAAAGTCAAAGGAATAAAAAAACAATGATGTGCGCTTAACAAAAAGCGCTCGTTTCCGTCGTATTACGGTAATTTGTTGTCTGGCACGCGCGAGTGCGTCGCGCGAACATACTTCCCGGTAGCGGCCGAACGCTTTGTTCGTCTTTCACGGTTCCGTGTGTATACTAAAATAACCATGTAAGCATAGCGATACAGCTCTATGAACAGCGACATCTAGCGACTACGGTACCTAACATAATTGTTACATTTACACCTTCGGACATCTCTTTTAAATCACTTGCTTTTGAATAATGTAATAAAAAAAATCTATTGTTTGTATTATCAATCATCATCATCAGCTCACTATACGTCCCCACCGAGGGGCTCGGAGCCTACCCTATTATTAGGGGGTGACTGTATGTGTATTATCAATAAACAACAAAAATTCGCACATTAATTATCAACAAAGATGCAAATTAATTATCTTTTAAATAAACTAAAACTACATTCGATCACGAATAAAAACGAAAAAATAACTACAGGATCCTACTGGCATAATGTTAAGATATAATATTTTATACGTACCCTTCAACACTCGCCGCCAACACGGATAAGATGATTGCGACTAAACACAGCTGAAAAAATAAAAAAAATCCTTGTAAAAGTAATTAAGTGAACCCATTTTATGAAAACTTGTATGAAAGATGAACTTCACGGGTTACATATTGTATGTTTATATCGCATAGCAGATTGTACCGACACAAGCGAGTGCAACAGTGGCCAGACAAGGACTGATGATGATGATGATGATGAAACGACGTCTGGAATTCGATAGATGTGAACATTAGACTATTCGCTTAGTGATATTTGTGACACATGTTTTATGACCAATAATTGCGTGTGAGTTTTAAGAAAAGTTACATTAAATTTTTTCAATAATACACGACGCGAATTTCAACAACGATAAACTAAATAATCGTTGTAAATAATTTAGAGAATAAAACACGTATAGAAATCGTTGTGAAAACGAAATCAATGTGTCAACTTACAACAGCGCGGTGATCCATGCCGGCAACTACGTGAGCGAAAGCACAATTCGATTTATCTGGACAAAAAGCACTTTGCTATCGTGGGAATAACTTCACCCTTAGCACCGGCCGACTCTACGCACAGACTGGCAATGTCAGCTGGAGCATGAACCGACACTTATATACACCACATATCATTTGCACGCCATCCAGAATTACGAATCGTTCCTCTCTTTCAACTTGCAAAATATTATATTTACCTGTCTCTTTTATATATGCAACTGGTTCATTCTAGATACTACGGTGGAAACAGGTCACGGATTTCAGGATCACATAAAATGCAACACCTTACTGCTATAATGGTTTATACTAACTACAAGATGTGACGCTAAAGAAATATACAGTTTTTTGGAGCATGTCTTCTAGAACTGGTTACTATTTTATTTCTTATTCTTCTCTTTTCCTTTTTACTACTACCAGCAGTAAGGTAATATCGAAATTGCTCCATCCGTCCACGCGGTCGTGCAGCGGCGACCGAAAGAAATACACCTTCATTGTTGTATAACTTGACATTAAACAAAGTTAAGTTGATTTAAGTTAGTTATAATTAATAAATGAATATACATTTCTGTTCGTTTCATATAATCATCATCATCAGAAGCCCTCGTCTGCCCACTGTTGGACAAAGACTTTTCCGAATGCCTTCCACAGTATGCGGTCCTCCGCTTTCCGCATCCAACGAATTCCTGCCGTCCACACCAAGTCGTCGGACCACGTGGAGTGAGGGCGCCCCTCACTCCCGGTCCCTATCCCTGGCCTCTACTCCAGCAATGTCCTGCCCCGCCTGGCGTCGTCGATGCATATACTCGTAATATCGATGTTTATTTGTTATTACATCGATGGAACATCGCCAACATCGAGACATCGATTAATCGAATAAAAATGGATATCTAACGTCACGATAAAGTTAGTCTGAACGTAATTTGTGTGAATAAAGAAAACAATGACGGGAGCCGACTTTCAAATCGCAATGTGCATTATATGTTTTGCACCTTTACAATGCCTTAGAAACAATCATGTACTAGCCCAATCACACACACGTCGCTGAACTGAGATATATCTCGTAGATGTTATCTACAAAATCGATATCTGGAAAAAACACTTCTTTAAAACCCACAGAACACAGCCAAGCTGCCACCAAAATCCTTAGCTACAGTAAGTCACAGAGGACGTATGAACTTTGACTCACATTAGTAATACTTTAGAACTATAAAACCATTGTCAAACATTAACCTTAAGTTACGAATCTTGTCATTACAATATTCATGACCATCGGTTTTTTAACTTCATAATTTTTGTGTACAGTTTAAGTTTGAAGTGTCACTAAGTGTTAATTATTAATACTTGTGTTTTTTTCTACAGTACTACCGTGTTCCCCTATTTCAGAGTTCACTGAAAACCGACGCTGTGGTATTTATCGCACATGTCGAACATCTTTTCTTTCCATGTTTCCATTTCTTTTCGTTTCTTGTTCTTTAAACAGTAAACACACCCTAAGTAACCCAACTTTAAGTATAATAATGTATTTGTTAATTGAATCTTTGTGTCTCAATATGTTGTAATCATTCTCATGCCTCTGATGTCTTTATCTCCACGCTGCACAGGGCTGACTTCTCAATCTTTCAATCGTTTATAAATGAAAAGGAAATAGAGTTGTGGTTGTTTTGTTGACAAATTAACTTCCCGTATTAACAGCAACTGATTAAATCAGTCTTTTTTGTCAAAACAGATATTTATGGAAAAAATATCGCTTTAACACTTTTCCTAGACAGATTACAAGAGTAAGGTAAGAGATGCGTTACGGGTATGTTGTCACACTGAAGGAAGGAGTGACAGGTTTCGAATGTTTCATGAGGGGCACGTTTCCATTATGTCGTGTTGTCTCGTGGCGTGTCTGTATTCAAACTAGCTGTTGTCTATTAGTGCGTGGGCGCAGAACTAAAGATCAGACTTATGACTATGTGTTCTTCCAGACTATATTCTATCTGTTTGAAAATTTCAGAGCTTCGTTGTTGTTTTAAAAATATGTGACAAGAATTATCACGTTAGATAAATATAATGTTAGATAGGGGAATCGGCTCGAGACAGCACGATTATCTGTCATTAGAATAAGTCATTTCTAATCGTCCAACGATATTATTATGACAGTGAGAACGTGCCCTAACTCTGTACGGAATTATTTCGTTTGTTCTACTCGCGATTGCCTAATTAGCTCACTGAAAGCGTGTTCCGTGGCACTTCCGAAAATTACGTACTGACAATACGTAACCAAACGAACGTATTCCAGCGTTGTAAATGGTGCAATTAATTACATAATCAGAAAATATATAATTAATCGTATTATTAGTACTATGGCAATAATTAAAATATGACTGAACCCTGTGAAGCAGCAGGCGCCGGCCTACTCGCAGTAGAGCAAACAACGCTTCGCTTGGAAATTAACGTAAAAAAGCAAATTATTTTTCTTGAGTCATGTCTCTTTATTGTAACTTACAATTCTAAGTATTTGAAACAATCTCATTGAATAATTACGCTTTAATATTAATGTATGGCGTCTTCAGCTTCGATAAACTGTGATGTCTTCTACTCTGTTGATTAAACACAAAGAATGACAAATTAACACAACTTGGAATTCAAGTAACATAAGCTTTAAACAATTACCGTGACGTCACTGAGACTTGGAAAACAAAACGTATATTTAAAAAAGAATTCAGAAAAAGGAAACGTTCGAGTCGTTGTCGTGAAAAAGAAATATTAATTAGCACTCACAGGGGTACCTTGGAAATGTTTCCAAAGACCATAACGTAGTTCCCAGTCCTCGAAGAACAATGTCGGTTTATTCCACATTATATGTTTATTCTCTATATTATAGATTTTCGTCAACGGTGGATTTAATTGAGGGGCTTCTTTCGCTCGTCTCGAAATTATTTGATTGACATATCTGTAGAGATCTGGTGCTTTATGCACCCAGCAAACTAGGGACATTACTGACACAACTATCGCATGCATCCAATATCTACAACGAACTGGTATGTCGTCAGCGTTAATAGCAAAATCCTGTACAACCATCACCATGCAAGCCGCAGCAGCAGCGGTTAACCCACACGGCACTTCCAACACGATACAGCTTATCGCTGTAAACAGAGCTTTTAAGTTAACAGCACTGTAGTAATGCTGCTTCACAGCTTTCAGGAAGTAATTATGGAATTTCTCTCGATGTTGACGGATGAATGCTTTATCCCCACTATCGTACGTACCAATCTTTAAATTGACCTGGAACAGGTTGCTTGGTTGGAATTATGTTAAATCACAGTAATCCGTATCCTATCACCGAGAAGCCTAATTACTAAAAAACATCAAATCTGCCGGCTCAAGTCGCAGTCTATAGCGACGCCAGGTGAAGAAGGAAATTGTTGGTATGGAAGCCACGGTAGGGGACCGGGCGTGCGGAGCGTCCTCCATCTAGGTGGACCGACGACTTAGTGCGGACTGAAGGAAGTCGTTGGATGCGGAAGGCGGAGGACCGCATAATGTGCAAAGCATTGAGAAAGGCCTCAGTTCAGCAGTGGGCAGACAAGGGCCGATGACGATAATAATCTTTGAAGATATAACGTAAATTAAAAAATATTACCTGTGAAAAATTGTAATATATTGTCGGCACAACGAGATATTGAGCGTTATATTGCCGGTCTAGGAATCTTATCAGCAACCGAATGCCAACGAGACTGTGAAGTGTGTTGGGTGAGCCAATCAAGTTCTTCAACACGTGATTGAACAAGCCTTCGCAAAAACTCTCGTTGTACATCCGGACGTGATACAAGTGGGCCGCGTAGTCTAGCAGAGAGGAAAACTCGAAGATGTCGTCGTCGCTCATGTTGACGATGTAAAACCAGTTCAACATGGTTGCGATAATTGTCAACCTATGGCGGTTTTCAGCTCTCTCGAATATTCTTCTCAGACATACTTCAAAACCTTTCTTAAGATATCTGTAAGCTGGTACTTTACCTTCACCTTTATCAATACTGTATGCGAAGAAATTTAAAAATCTTATAATGAAAGGAAGGAGTTTTTGTTTGTCAATGATCCAATTTTCGCTCTGAAGTAGTTCGTATAGAACTCTCATCCGATGTCTCGCGGACACCACGTCGCTGAACAAAATGTAATGGATATCAGATAGCATCAAGTAAAATAAAGTAGATTTCCCGCGGTTATAATATAGAACAATTTCTAATATTTGCTGGACGAAACTTTCAAACGGCCAAAGGGATACTTCGGTGAAGAAATTGAGTGTAATTTTAATAGAATCCTCACTGCGTTCCGGCTGCAAGCTCGCCATGGCTTTATGCAGTAGTTGTTCAGCATGTTTAAACTGCCTTCGACCGCGCCAGTTCCAGCATCGTCTATTTTGTCTCCTAATTTTCAATCTCATCGCAAAGTAGTATACTAAAGTTAGCGAGCAGCGCAGTATCTCTTGGAATTTAGAATTCTGTAAATTAGACCGTGACACATGCGCCAAAATGTTCTTCGTCTTTGTTATTGCTTTCACCTTCTTACTTTTGAACAATGGATTCAGATCCATTGGCATGTAGTATTGGCCGAGCTCATTTATTTTCTCATCTAAGATTGCACCCTCCAGATTGTGACGTTTTCTTTGTGAAAACATTACTTTGACTATATCCCCTAACCTTAATACGCCTTGAAATGTCAATCCAATTGAGCCATATCTGTTGACAGAGTTTTACAAAAGAATAGACAATCAAATGTTTACTGAAACTGTCAAATTTAGTCTCTGAAAGAAGTTGTGTTTTAATAAAACAGAAATAAAATAAATTAAATGCTAAAATCTGGAGCTCTAAAATTAGCAACTCTAATTTCAGTTTTATTTATATAGTTTGAAATTCAGATAAAATCACCAGGAACCATTTTAATAGTTTTTCTTCATTCATGTCTAAATTGAACTAAACTTGTATATTTTACTAAAGGTTCAACAGTGTGGACAAAATGGATTCTATACGACGAGTCGATGACCGTCGAGTGGGTCAACCATTGTCATCCGCTCCTTAAGAACAATTCCCTTCGTTTAGCCTGCACTGATTATGATGGACATACAGAATCATTCGCATCGAGAGCCCAGAAAGCTTCTCACAGTACCACATAGCAAGATTAAGCTGTACATATCTGAAACTTGATACATCGTAGTGCCAAGGAGACGAGGAGAAACGAACCTATCTTAATACATCATCATCATCATATTAGCCACACGCCGCCCACCGCTGGGCGCAGGCCTCCCCCAAGGATCGCCACGACGATCGGTCCTCGGCCGCCCTCACTCGACGACTACTTGGCCAGATTATCGCTCTATCATCCGGTTAATGAATAATAATACAATTTATTTATAAAACAAATAATAGACGGACCGTAGCTTACTAGTTGTACCCTTAGTAACTACAAGTCCCATGTTATGGTGACCGCATTGTACTAAAATACATCCAGTCGTATCGAACGCTTAAGTTCACTTAAGCGTTCGATACAAACTTACTTATACGAACTTACTCAACACGTACGTTCGAACTTACTCATGGAGAAAATACGTTTCCGGTCGTTGAATAGAAGAATCTCGTTGATATTACGTTTGAAATAATGAAAGTGTTTGCGCAACGCTTCCCTATACTTCCGACTGCGCCGGCGCATATTCGAATTGTAACAAAAAGTGTGTAGATATGTCTACAACGTTGATAAAGGCAAACAAGCTTAAGCTGTTATTTTCATAGATGATATTCTGGCGAAGTAAATGAATGACATAGACAAAGTTTACGTGGAGAAGTGCATAAAGCCATTCAAAAAAGTGACAATGAATTATGTTTGAATTAAAAAAAATTGACGACCAGTATAATCAGAAAAAGTCCATGTCTTCACAGCCTTTTCAGCCAGCAATGTGGGACAAATAAAATGAAAAATGTCATCTAGTAATAATTTATTGAATACAGTCAACTTAACATTATCAGTCTTATAAATAAACGAGACAGATGCCAGAGTGCAAACGAACGAAACTCATTGACGATTGAATTAATGATTTTGAAGTTGTAATAAAAATCACTGTTTCGAAGTCGATTTTGTTTCACTTGGGGTCATCTGTTGCGGGGGGTAAGAGTTTTGAGGGTACGTTTGCGCTAGATATGGTCCGGGGCCGACTTGATCTTGGAGTTTCTCCGCTTCTTCGGGAGCCACGGGACACATGCAGGGGACTAATTGCACATGTTGAAGGGAGACCGGAGTCAAACTAGCCCCGGCCGGTACGCTGATCGGTATTGGTGCCATACTCTGCTGTACCGATATCTCAGGCTGTTGGTACTGCTGGCCTTGTACTTGGTACACTTTGCGGGAATCGTATGGGTACGAATACTGGTATCGGTATTGCACTGGTGTCATATTCGGTCCGAGTGGCTGTACCCAAGTCTTCTGAGATGACGGACTGCAACAATCGACATGTATTATGAACACAGTTACAGTTGTTAATTGAGATGCTGAATCATGCAACAGCAAAGACGTAACATCCTTTAATATGCGTTCTTAATGAGCCAGGAACAAAATCCAATAGCGGAGATAATGTAACAGACGTTACACAACTATGGAAATTATTTAAAGAAGGTTTTTAAAATGGACATAAATTAATACACACTCCGCTTAAAGCGTAACACTAAAAGAAATCACTCTTTCGCAATGCATTGTACATAACACAAAAATATATAGATTATGGAACTGCGCATCATAATACATAACTAAGTACATAAGACACATTTATGATTGATATACATACGTTGAATCCGATCCCCACTTTAAGAAAAAGGCTTCAGTCGACGCTAGCAACACCAAGCTGAACAGCACGCACATCTGAAATTATCATATATTTGTAATAATAAAAAAAACCAGTCGGGCACTATCCTAGTGACCTTCGAAAAAGGCAACATTTAACAATGATACTTCATTTCATAGTTACTACTCCCGCCTACATCTTAATGTATTTCGCAACGCAACAAATTCTAGAAACATTCGCAATTAAAATCGTCAAAGCAACCAACGACTTGTCCTCTCCAGCTGGAACACGCGTTTAGAACAGTTTTATAGGTAAAGTGATGATTTCAAAGTTATAATTTTAGGGTTAAAAAACCCATCTGGCAAGATATATACAGTATTGAATAATAATAGGCTTTTTGTAACTAGATAAAAACATTACGCCATCCCTATTCTTTTATTCATATTCTCAACAGTCTCTGGCGAGTTGACTTGGCTAAAACTATTTTCAAATAAAGAGTTGTAACATGGCTTTTACTTCAGTATCGCGATGCGATTAAAATATAAAATTCGAACAAATTTAATTTTCGATGTAACATTACACACGATGATTTAAAAAAGTTTCTTTCCCAATAATAAATATTAGAATAATATTATAGAGGATAAATACAAAATAAAATTCAAAACTGTATCATCTAGTACAATACTATATAGATATTGTTTAATTATAATATTAAGTAATAACAGCATTTTAGAAGTTATCGGGAATGCCAATGTTCGCTAGACCCACACTGTAAAACGCTTTGTGCCGGTCCGTGGCGAATCGATTTAAAAGCTCCTGAGTTTTGGGACCCTCTGTTGATTTCTTACATCCGCTGACCAAAATAATTATTTAAACGTAAAAAACAGAGATTGTAGTATTCTTATTTTATACAAACAATTTAATATACTAATGTTTTTGACTACTTTAACTCTATATACAAATGTTAACAATGATTAGAAAAAAAATGTTATAATTGTAATGTTTGAATGAACAATAGTCTCTCATATTTAAAGCGAGGCGCGCGCCGCTGAACGGAGCCGCAGTTACATCGACTGAAATATTCATTATTCAAGGTAAAAAAAAATGTAAAAAGGAATTATTTAAAAACAGGAATGTTTAGCTTCACATATTAATAATTTTTAAAAAGGAATTTTAAATAATCTTACGCGACTGAAAGAACTTAAATGTCGACACAGTTAAAGCGGAGACCGACCAAGATGTATTAAATTAAAAATAAATATTTATAATAACATTTGAATTTGGAACAATGTAACTGAACTGAACTGCACTAACATTTTCACACTAAATAAAAGTCAATTGCGAGCGATGAAGTTGTTTGTATACGCATTACAATGGATCGATTTGGTTCTATACAACGCAGCTGTCAAAATAAGACTACATTTTTAGAGGTAGCATCTGAGGATGTAGTGACTTGCAGGATTGAGTCACGACCGACGGTGCCTTTGTGTTTTGCCGTCAATAGAAATTGGAAGAGTCAAGGGACAAGTCTGGAAACTAACTCTAAGCGCGTCCATAATCACCTTTGAATATCATTTTGCAACGTGAATAATGAAGAAGCTTAATAATTTGGACACACGTAATTTTGTGTAATTTGCGAAAATATTAACAAAAAAAAAACAATGGTTTTATTACTGTGCGCTAAAATAGATTTTTATACTAAAAAATATTATTTGATGTTAACAAAAATTATATGAAATGCTTGCATTCCATTAACACTCAAAACAACATTATACATAACTTATTTTCGTTAATTTATTGTAATATTTTTACTCACCGTTCGATTCCTACACGACTGCATCGCACTTGATATAAACTTAAACGTTAAATAGCACGTTGGTTCTCCAGAGAGCCGGTGGTACTCTGAGGGAGGTCTAACAAGGCTACCACACAAATTTGAGAGAAGAGGCGCTTACCCACTCCGACCTCGGAATGACCGCTCCCGGGGGAGCCTTCGTTTTTTATACACGCTATAAGAAACATTCCGTCCTTAAAAGCCGGTCTGCGACCCCAGCGTGAACTTATAATAATCTTATTAACTTATCTACACTCCATCTTTACTAAGAAGGTACTGTTATTTTAAACTTTAAAGGGGAGTTTCGTAGACACTGGCCACTTAAGTTAATTTCACACTTTTTATCGTTCCTAAGTGTTTACGGTGTTTTTGTAGTAATCTGCTGTTGCTGGGCTGTACTGACTGGACCGAAGCTAGGATGAATCGGGCAGTCGGATCGAATCTGTACATGTCTATTATCTATCTATAAAACTTGCGATCAGGATCCACGACTCGCCACGCTTCCCACTGCGGAAAATCCTAAATAGAAACAAGCGAACATTCACAATGGAAATTCCAAAAGCTGAGGCGGAACCACGACGGCCTTATTACCGGTCATTAATGTAGTCCGAGGTACGGACTCCACAACATTTTTGACTGAATTTAAGTTAATCGTTGCAAGCCGACTTCGAGCGTGAGAAACTATCGAGACACAAGAATATGGTAAAAAAAAACTGGAGATATTATGAACCATCGTCCTTAAAATATCTTACGAAGCAAATACGCGCACCGCCTGGAACAGTCGGCGCGCAATCAGAATATTTTAGCAGCAATATTCAACTGCAGATTGAGCGACGTCGTCCGTTTGATAGAATCGGTATCGATCACTTGCCACCGTCCGTGTGTGTCGCGCATAATGCACTAAGCTTAAATACGTTTTAATATTAGTAACCAAGGCTGCGTGTTTTTATAAAAGATCTCAATTCCTTTTAAAACCGTAAGTCATTTTAAAGTAGTATCGGTGACAAGTTTGTAGACAAGCGCCGAGTCATTTATCAGGATTGTCCACCCACCACCGTCTTCTGTTCGTATTACTTATATATCTTCTGTGGAAATCTGACAGGAGACATTTTTATAAGCTAATGTTAAAATTTGATAAATATTTCGAAGTTAAATGATCATTATAAATTTAAACACAGTATTTATTTACATATAACAGTACATTACGAAGTATAGCCAACGGTATAAACTATCAATGAACGATTCTCCCGATAAGAAACTGAGAGAGAAACATTAAGAGGCGATTGCTACTATAGGTAATGGATGGTCCGCCCGAATGTGCCCAAAGAATGCGCCCATTACAGCCGGCACCGTACCCTATCGCCTACCGCTTATAGAGGCATTTGTAACCGTAATTACAAGCCAAATAGACGGAGAAAGGTTCAACCCACAAGCCAGTTATTATTTAATTAACATAGAGAAACGATTAAAAGTTCACTCAATCAATATACGATAGTAAGGAAAAAAGGCTGCAGGAGATACGAACGTATCGGATAACTATGCTTCGATATTTTGATTGAGTGGGCGTATGTTAAAGCAAACAAATAAAACATAAGAAGCCCACTATAACCTTCATACTTGTTTAATTTCAAAAAAGTTTTTTCAAAATATAGGCAATAAAAAAAATAATTTAGAATTTAAAATTAAAGTGAATACGTAGTTAGCACTTGGTTGTCTGTTGTCCTATCCTAAGAATGCAAATGGGACTAAGCAGAGATAAATGTAGATCTAGGTCATTCGGCGTCGTTGTCTGCGAAGGCGACGGTGAGAGTGAGCCAGCTGCGTCGTGTGAGTCATACAATGATGTAATTTACTATTTTAACAATTGTTATAAAATACTTTTTTACGGATTTAGGAGAATGGTATAATAAAAGTTATATTAATTGAAGAAAAGCTTTATTTATATAATAAATCATTAATTCATAATTTTAAATCACTCATCGTCGTCAAAATTAAATCTTCTCATTCCATCGAACCTGAAACCGTACGCTGCAGCATTTTTTACATCAACTAGCGCCGGATTGCGGTGTTTGTAAAAACTGCCATGTCCATGAGCCGGCCGGGAGGCCCCGTTCGGGATACCATGCGCTTGCCGTGGATAGAACGCTTCGAAATCACCACTAGCTGACAGTACGCTCTTCAATTCATCATCTTCAGGATCGTAAGGTCGGGACATAGATTGCGTGACCATCGCTAGGAAGAGGATAACGCAGAAACAGCGCATCTGAAACAGAATGGTTCTTTTATTATTTTAATGAATTTTAAAACTAAAATGTATTATTATAGGTAACTTACGACGGTAGTAACAAATGCAAATTTAGTGAGGTGTATCGTGACTCAATGATGGTTGCGTAGAAGAATGTGACAGCAGCGCGCGGCGTTGCGAGCGCTCGCCAGTGGTTTGCCTTGACGGGAGGCAGACCATGGTGGAGTCTACTCCGCGCCGAGCGTGTCTTGTGTAATACTTTCCATTTACCTATTGACTAACGTACTATTGTCATGAGAACACAAAAATGTGGAAGGCTTTTGCTTTCATAACACTAGTGTTTCCAAACGTATTGTAAATAGAAATTTTATAGGGCAAATATAGCACCGGCTTACCTGGGCGAGTAAAAGGCACAGCTATAGCGGCAGGCTCTGAAAATTTATAGAACCTACATAAGCATGGTAAATAAGTTATTACTGAGGTGTCAGTTTCCGTGCGTGCATGCATATGTACTGTCTCTTTATCGCAAATTTAATTGAACAAGACTAATAATTTGATCAGTAGATTATCGTTTACTTTTTACTACATTAACACGGTTTTCAATTTTAAACATAAAATCAGTCATCTTTAATCATCATCATCAGCCCTTGTCTGCCCAGTGCTGGACATAGGCCTTTCCCAAGGCCTTCCACAGTATGCGGTCCTCCGCTTTCCGCATCCAATGACTTCCCGCCGTCCGCACCAAGTCCTCGGTCCACCTGGTGGGAGGACGACCCACACCCCTGGTCCCCATCCGTGGTCCATTATCTTTATTGAAATTACGTTTAATCTGTCGCATAAACTAAATTTCTTTTCAGTGTGAATAAAATTTGCCTTCCCCAGATGCTTTTATAAGCGCACTACTATTTCAAAGTGCTGGGAAGACATCATCATCACCATCATCAGTCCGTCCGCCCACTGCTGGGCACATCAATAACAAGAACGACTTTTCCTACACTGTCATAGTTTTTTGAGAGTAAAATCTTTATAACTTAAACTTAAAAGAAATAAAGCAAAACAGTTTCCGTACATCATCTTTAATAAAGTCCCGCAAAAATACTTATATTTATTAGAAAAGGTCTGCCGTTTACATGCGAGTGGTCGCTGGAGAGCGAGACAAGCGTGATTCCTCAAAACATCAGGTTCTTTCATTACATTAGTAATCAAAATAGAAGAACAGAAAGCGAAGCCTCCAGACTTTACAATACAATTATTAATTTCAAATACTTTCAATATTACAATGTACATATTTGAAAATTCTTTCGTTTTTTATTTATTTCTATTATTTGAATGAAACTTTTTATTCATAGTAACAGATTTTCATGATTCAAGATTGTGGCTGTTTATTTTTATATGAATGCAATGAAAGTTATTGATATTAATTAATTAGGCTCTAGTTCGAATCCCGGACCTTGGTGTTTTAGGCCTTTCATCTGGTAATTAACAATTTAAATATGTATAATGTATTTTCAACATTGCCCAATAATAATACAGTTTCATTCAATTACTATAACAATTACTAGAGTTCTTTTCAATTCTCTATCAAAATGTATATTCATTTAAAACTTGAACAATCCCATGCGGTTGCATCGCCGACTGCGAACTGAATACTTCAAGTGACGAGCGTCCATTTATCATATGTATATGCATTAACAATTATTTTCATTAAACGCTAATTAGGTCTTTTTATAGATTACTTTTTGTTCTTCTTTAAAACGAAGTCGTCGGCACATTTCATTAATATTTCTGTTGCCACACCAACTACGCTCTAGGCTTGTGCTAGGATATGGTTTACAATAGTTGAATGGCGGGATTCGAACTCTCGACCACGTGACCGGAAATCCGTACCCTTAACCATTAAGCTATTGGCGCTTCGAATTTAACCCGATTATTGCTTCGGTGCGTTAGTAAACTATATGTTTGCAATTTTGCGGTGTCATAAATGTTCTAATAACGTCAGCGTGAACCAGACGTCCGTCAGGCGCGCCGGGCGCGCTGGGCGCGAGGGGCGCGCGGGGCGGGCGTCATGTAGTTAAGGGCGCGTTCACACAAATGAAATCTCTACCCTTATATTGACCTCATCACAGTGACTAAAGGCAACTTCACAATAAAAAGGCTGTGAATTATTCTTGAAGGATATATAGTAAAGGTTACAGTATAGTATTACACCCATAGACAAGGACACATTCGACAATCAATGTATGGAAGGTCCATTGTCACGTGTTGTCCATACATCTTGAAGTTTGACATTGCCATGATTGCGCTATCGTGACCAACAATTTATATTACCAACCAAGTTTTATTCTTATTATTTTATGTCGATTGTGACTTTGTCTACGGGCCTGAGTGCTGAAAGTTGAAGAACTATTGTGTTTGTACAGTAAGAACCGTTCGCGGTGTTCCACTTAAAAAAATTTGCCTCGACCGGTAACTCCGCTCCTGCTCACAAATTAACGAACGGGGAGCACAAAAACCGGGATAATAGTATAAAGCAATTAGTCGTCTGCCACGTCGGACCGTAGACTTTTTTTCTCACGAACATGTTTTAAAACTGCATCCTATTGGATATCGGGCCCGCGTACAATATGTTCATACGAGTGTAGCTTTTTGGAACACTGCGAACGGACGTGTATGTACCTATAAACATCAGTATGAACGTGCCCTTACATATTGCACAAAACCTATTTTATACTAAACTTTTAACAAATGTACTAAATATAGATAAACGTACATATAAGCTAATTCATACGTGATGTAGAATTGTGAAAATGACCAATACTTGTAAGCAACGTGAACACATTTCAACTATCACTAGGCAAGCGATCTTATGAATATTGTAACGTATAACATTTTACTAATAAAATAGAAGAGCAAGTGACCGCGAGAACTCGCCACACTGATTGTGTAAAAGTATGTCTCCATTTTAAATAACGTACATAGTTTACAACCTTATTTATATTATTAATGCAAATCTAAACTACATAAAACATTTATACAATTGTAAAATAAAGGCCATATAATTCTAATATAGTACTGATAAAATATTAATTGTATTACTAATTTTTATTTCGCTCCATTATACACTAGTGATACTTCGCAAGCCGTTGTTTCTCAACTAAGTTGGATATTTACTGTAATTTAAAAGTCGCGAGGCCAGGCATCGTCAACACAACCTCAGTACGTCAGTGTCGGGCTCCTTAGCGGTCTATCCACCTACACAACTGTTACTTTATTAGTAATAGTAGAGTAATACTCTAGAGTAATACTTAAAAAGCAATTAGTCGTGTATCGTGAGATTTTATTGCTTATTGTTTTCCGGTAGTCGTCTAAATGCGAACCGTTCGACCGACTGTAAGTTAAACACCGCGAAGGGCTCCGACCGTACAGAAATTCGAGTTTGGGTTGCTAGAGGACACTAATATGTACTCTATAATAATAGCCATTATTGAATATCCAACCTCGTCGAAACGCCGCTACCGATCTAACATGTCAAAAGTATTATGTTAAACGTCGTTTCTATGTCGCTTCACCGCGACCACGACCACGATCACTATCATCCATACACTACGTACTATTGTATGTTGCTCATTAATTGTTCCTAATCATCATAAAAATATAATTTATAAACATTTATCATTAGGCACGACTGTGTTACTGTGTTACTATTTGTAAATATTTCTGATGTTTTGTATATTGCAACGGTTTCGTAATGGGTCGCCGCAACGTTTGTACTGGCACAAATTTTACTGATGTAGTGAGAAACGATTTTCCCTCCGGGAGACTCGGATCTTTATCGGAATACGATGACACCAAACTGTCCACGTATGATCGCATTACTCACATTTTCATATCCATTAATATGGCACTTTATTGTTTAGTGTCAAAAGTTAAATGAATAATGTCATTCTGTAAGATGGCGCTGGAGTTCATTGAGAGAGCGCGATCAATGCGAACTTTTCCCTGAAGTGACGAAGGAAAATGTTTTCTTATTAATTTGTGTATCCTCTTCTTACAAAACACGTGTCAATAGAAACGTCGGCGGAAACCTAAGAATAGGCACTAGATAAGCTGGGCATATTCATATTGCTTTCATACCGTATAAAGCGTGTCTTTCCATTATCTTATAGCTTAAATAAAAATAAATACACTAGCTCGCTAAACAATTAAGCTAAATCTAGTACATAATCTCAAACTCGAATTACAAATATATTTCATCTACTCTCTTATACTATGGAATCTATTGTTTTATACATTCTTTACAACAGTGAACCCTCATATAGACATCAGAACTAATTGAAAACAAACGGATTCCACTCCGGCGCAGCCGCGACTCGTCCGACGCCGCACTCGCAGGCGCTGCGACACCAACGCTGAGCGAACTTCCACTCATCGAGCTTTTTCCTACATAACTCTTCCATACATCATCGGCTCATATCTGAACTCACAACCTTACGCATATCTTAACACAATTAATTCTTTTTCTACCTTCGCTCTTCCACGTTTATAGGAATCAAATCTCAATCATCTTCTTGTTCATGTGCTCATCTCCTCACGCATTTCCATACAACAACCTCTCGCTTCTCAAACGACTTTGACTGCGGTAAAGTATTTAAGTCACATTTTCACTTTGTACTATTTACTTGTATCACTTTTCTCCGGCCGTAAACGTAAGGCCGAGGCGGAATCCTGTCTGTTTTCTATAAAAAAAAAAAAAACAATAACAGAGATCGTAAACCGTTACAATGGATCAACACATAAAAACCATTGTAATTGTCTCTATACAAAATATATCTATATTAAAAGTTTGCACTTCAATATTACAAATCGTTACTGTTAGTGTATTGCTTAAATTCATTTAACATATATATTAGAATATCACATTAACATATAAAAACAATGTGTGAAGTCAATGCACCGGCGCAGCGCGACTGTCACCTAGTCACCCCTAATAGGGTAGGCGTCCAACTCCTCGCCGGACACGTGCAGTGAGCTGGTCAACTTGGTCTTGGGACTTTGGCAAATGATTCAATATGTAACCATGTAACGTCGCTACAGAAGTTTTTGTGAAAGAAATATATTTTGAATGCTCTTCTACAAACAGACTAGGAGCAGCGCGACAGCCTTTTAATGAAAACAGTGCTACATGGGGTTCATTAAATATTTTAAATTAATAATAAATAATCAAGTAATAACCAAAAAAATATTAAATTCAGTAGTATTATATGATATAAATAAGATTTAAATAAAAAAAGTTATATAAATAAGTTAAAAGTCAAAATTCAAAATACTTCATTCAATGCCCACATAATTAAATGTCTTTTTATATACAAATGGATTTTTTCGATTTATATATATTTATGCACTTATTGTTATGTACACACATTGTTATTTACACACAAAATGAGCCCAACTTAAAAACAATTAAAAAGACAGTGATAACTTCTCCAACATTCTTTGTTGCATTACTTTAAAAAACGTCAACTAAAATATTTGAGCTGAATCAATTTGCTCCACGGCGGCGGTGGAAGAGTACGTATCGGAATCGAAGAAAGGTGCACGATCCATCGGAATCGGAATCGGAATCGGACCTCCGTAACATGCATTGTACTCCTGAGAATCAGTTGTTCTATGTCAACTCTTTTCATTGAAAAAAAATAAGGCAATTTGGTATTCATTTTAAAAAAAGGTCATAGCTACCATAAGGTGGTGAAGACTTTAACTACCACAATATATTCAAGACCGATTCAATCCATGTCTGCTTACCCAATATTGTAAACCGTTCGATATACTTTGTACTTCCCATATATAATGAGAATTTTAATGATTGATTGATTGATTGACGACGACACGTCATGTTGTATGACATATTACGTTGCAAATCATTTTTTTTACATTTGGATAAGAGTTGCAAGTGATTAGTAATTACTACTAGTAGTAATTGGCTTTAGTTAGTAGCCAACTACTATAGCTTAATTCTATTATAGATCGAGTATTTCATTTTGAGATGAAGGAATCTGGAGCGCGCGCAGATTGGTATGTACATAGTCCGGAGTGCCCTCGATCGCTCCTCACATGGATGGTCTGATCCCGTGCACTCTATTGCATATATAAATGCTTTTGGTCTTCACACAATCTCCTAGATGCATGTAAATCATGTCATATAACAATAATCAGTTCCGGCGACGTCCAGTGTACGACCAATAACGACTACTATATTTTCTCAATATGTGTTCCAATAACAATAACAACAACAATAACCATCATATATATGTATAAATATTTATGTGATGCGATCATGTCTATTTATAATTTTAAAACGTAAATATAATGTAACATCTCCTTTTCATGTAATTCAATATTTAGTCTAAAGCCACGAGAGTGAATTCTTCCGAAGCGTTGTAATATTTCGGGTCAGCTAAACAACGGCCACACTCGGCAGGCAACGTCGGCGCCAGCGAACAGTCGCGAACATTGGTGTTCACTCACAATGTCCCAACAGTTCGAGAACAGAAGTACAGTTGGAGCGCGTGGATATTGCTAATTAAATTCTATCTTCCGTATAAAAAAAGTATTGTTACGTAATGAAAAGTTATAATAAAAACGTAAATTTAAAAAAAATCAATTGGAAGTTAGTTAGTTACTTGGCTGCGCGATGTATGTGATGTAAGGCACTATTGTATTTACCGATAACGTAACAAATAAAAGTGATGTTTAAAACAACATAGTGTACTTAATAAAATGCATAAATATAAATAAAAATATAAATCGGAACACACAGAGAGAATGTACGAATAAATGCAGACATTTGGTACGTCGCTTGTGTAGACGCGAGACGCGCATGTAATCTAATGTATTGCTTTAGTCGGCCAGTAGCGAGGGCACAAGCCACGCCGGACGAGCGCGCGTGTAAATGATGTCGCCAAGCCGATGACTTCACACACTGTATAAGTAACTTTCAAGTTTTGTCTTAACCGATGGTTGGGTGAACGGTGAGAACCATAACAACGAGAACCGCCCAAACACAGCCTGTATGCTCATCCACCTCGACTTGCGGACCCACCTCGCCTGCTCCTTCTTCAATTGTTCAATACCCTGCAAAAGTAAATATTTTAATCTTCAATTTTGAAACCAAAAAAACAATTAACACCAACTTGTAACACAATTCAATTAACCTTTTCACATAGACTCTAGAAAGCAAGCAGCAACCGCCAGATCCCCGCCAGATCCCCGCACTTGTTCGAGAGACCAAATTAAAGCCCGTTCAAAAAATATTACACAGTGTACAAAAATGTCATGAAAAACTAAAGGTTTTTTGGTCTGTTGAACAACAAGTACCTTCACTCAGTGCAGCAGGTCACCAGCAGGTCACCAGCAGGTGCCGGGTTCGCTTCCTAGCGTCGATAATCTATAATATCGATGTTGTGCTTGTTACGCAATTTTTTACTTAGGTCTTGTTCTATTCATCCTGAATTTTAATTGAAAAGTCATCAATATTGAAAATACCAATTATCACAGCAGCATTGTAATATTAGAAGCATTAACATCCATTTTGTTGTCAAGAAACATGTTCATTTCCTGCTTTCATCATCTCAAGGTTCGTCTACACAACTTGAAGCGGTTCACAATGAATGCAACAATACGACTGAAAGAAAGTCTAGTTGAAAAGAGCAACGCATGCGTGAGGTGTGGTGAGACACGAGAAAGGATCAGAATTGTAAGTCACTTAGAGCGAGGCCGAGTCGAGGGCGCGCTGCCGGCGCGTTGTCATTGCATGTATTGAAAATATACCGTTTATGCAACAATTTGAATCAAGTTTCATGTTATATTGCGAGGTAAAAAATGTTTCAATCTAATTTTGGTAATTCAAATCCTTTCTAACATAGCTAACATCGCTAACGACAACAAAAACTGAACATCTTCACATCAATTACATCGTACACATAAATAGTTCTTTAAAAATAAAAACAATTTAAAATGTCAACGATCATGTACCCTTACAGACACGCAAGCCGACTCAACGTGCGCCTTAAATGTGAGCTTATCGTCAACCGTCAACCCCAGGATCTTCAACTGCCTGACTATCTCAACGGGTCTCCCTCCCATGCTCAGCCGCGGGGTGTCGTGCTTCCTAGAATAGACATTAGAACCAAAATTTAATTAAAAAAAAACTGTATTTAAATGTAACATAAAACAAATGCTCGTGGAAACACTGTATACGTTAGGGTTTTCAAAATAAAAAGATAATTGAAGTAATTTTTTTTCTAAATTACGTTGAGAGTTAAATAGATTGTGTTAAGAAAGGCAAACAACGAATCTGCATTTCCTCTCGTATTGCTGGTGTCGATGATGACATTGTTCCCAAAGCTTGTTCGTCTCATTTATTCTCGTAGAACTGAAAATTTTCTGTAATAAAATGGAAGTAAGTAATTTTAAATTAAAAAAATACTGTTTACAGATTGAGTCTGCAGTATATTTAATCTATGTCCCGTTTCACTTTTTGTTGTGTCCGGCGTCGATGATTTGAGTCAAAGTAGTTTAAAGCAGAGGATGGTGGCAAAAACCTAGCATTGTAGGAATATATCGCCATTGTTAGATTTACGTGCGACAGCCGCACGGACGCCGAGATATATTGGATCTTTGAAGAGTTAGTATTGCGGAGTTATGAGCGGAGTGCACACGGTAAATGACCCGAGCTTGTTAGTGTCTTAGATAACTTAAGATTGTTTGGACATAGCAACTGTTTTTTTATCGATAGCCAGCGCTTGGACTATGGAATCCTTTTTGAACGAAACGGAACGGATTGAAGTAACATGACTTCGAACGAACTATTGAATATATTTATGTTTCAATAATTTATTATGAATGTTCAATCAATGCATGAACACCTTGGTTTATCACAGACATTGCAAGTCATGTAATAGTTGAATCTAAAACACACAAAGCACAAATTCAATGACCCAACACTCGCGTCCCCACACAAATCTTCAAAGAAGCGCACCAAATCTAATAGAAGTCATTAGATCTTCAGTCAACAGTGAATTTGTCCGAAACACCATTGTTCCCACACACGCGCGCCGGACAAGGCAAAGAGAGAGCTGGGGGCGACAGTTCCGACACACAAATTTGTCATACCGACCGCTCGACAAATATTTGATCGAGTTATTTACCTCGCGGAGTATTTGAGGCAGGTAAAAGCCGTGACTGGTCATACGACCGCCGCACTTGAGGAAAAAAGATCAATTATCGATATCAAATTTTAGCAAAAGGTTGACATGGTTTCGGAAGAATCGCACGTGACAAGAACATAAAGTTTGAGTGTGAAGGTACACCGGCCTTAGGTCTTGGAAGAGATGCATGAAGTGTGACATGATTAAGAAGAAAGTGACGTCTCAGACGAACGGAAGAAAGATCGATCTAGAGAATGAATACCTAGTGTGTTGGACAAGGACAGGGTGTGATATCGATTACTTGGTCAACTTTTAAGATCAGATGTGTATTAACTTTTGCCGCACGCCATCACAATATTTTATAGCTCTGTTTACTCATTTTGAAAGGTTCGCTTGGTACTAATAAAATATCATACTAATATTATACCGTAAGTTCGTATGTACGTTCGTTATAACGTATCAGTGAAATGACTTCATGTCGGTAAAATTTCGCATAGATTTAAACATAGCCTCGAAGAATGCATAGGCAAACTAACTTTGCTTCTTCCGCGTCCACGTAGTTACAGACAAAACCTAATTCTTGAATGAAAAATGCAACATTATTTACTGTATCGCGATCTTCGTATTGAAGCTGAGATTGATTTAATTTCCCTCAAAAATGGCCATTAAAATAGAAAGTTCTTTTCCCAGTCTGTTCATGTGTGTTACCATAATACAGAATAATCTGTTAGTTTACGCTTCGAGAAAATTGACCATGAATAAGACAATATCCACTTGCGCTTAGAGCCGTCGAGACAGGCACTATAAAAGACTAAGATGCATTTGAAATCATGAACATCCATAATTCATTACACCGGGATCAAATTACAGGAACACATCAATGTTACTTCGACTCTAAAACTACCGTAATAGGGTTCAAAGTTCTCTGTAGCCGATATGTTGAACGACGGATCGCTCGACTCGTATGTTAACACCGCTACCGTGGGGCTACTTACGCCGTCAATACGAATCTATTTGTACAACACGCTACTGCGCATTGAGTTTGCTCGCTACCTCGCTGTAACTATATCCATAAATGCATTCATTTGTAATCTAACGAAGGGATGAGGTTTTGTTTGTACACTTTTGTTCAACGTTGATCAACTTTGTTTATTGATGAATTCCACAGCATTGTTTTATTACATCCGACTGTCTATTTCTGTCTGAGGAGTGAGGAAAAGTAAGCAAAGCTCTGAACATAATGCTGATTTCAACATTGGTATATGAATTTCTCTACTTATGTATTGTATTTTTTTAATGATTCATTAGCAGCAATTACAATTCAATTCAAAAACACGTTAGTTTTCAAGCATAGACAAAGTGTAGGTTGCCGATATGTGTAAAAAAGTTGATAACCACTCCTGACGTAATCACCATCTAGAACCCTCATCCCCCATGTCGTCTAAAATAAAGCAACGACTCCCTTGCCCCCTACAGTGTTTACGAAATACTTGAACGGTGCCTAACCTGAACGAACTAAAACATATAGGAGTCTTTTTCAATATTACTTGAATCCCTCCCAGGCTTATGTTCATTAATTTCTAAGTTTGACCGCTCGTGAATCTCTTCATCTATGGACAGAACGTTATAGACTTTTTTGTCACTAATATACACGTGTTAATGGAATTTTATTGGCCTCAATCGAAATATTAATTACAATTAAATTAACCAATTTTATTTAATTACAATTTTGCAATATCGATGACTAATGAACTCCTGCTGAGTTATATGATATGCATCAGTTAGTGATATCCGCAAGATAACAGAATACGCCAATTTTAATCTTCGTTTTTATTGCGCGACGTCTAACAAGGGAGTCGTTACAATGGCGGACATGTGTCGCCTCGTGTAACCAAAATAACGCGCAAAAAGAAGACACTACTCGAAATGAATATTGAATTGATAGAAGCGGTTCCGAGAAACATAATCCAGCGCAATATTTATTAAAATATATGTATTAGTCCGCGGCCCACCCCGGCACATAAATTACGACATTTAATTATTAATTTCTTTAAGTACGGGATAAGATATATTTGAACAACCTGACTGCGCCTGCCCCGCTCATATGTAACGCTAACGATTTTATTTCTTTTATAATTTGTATAGAGTAACATTGCTATAGACCTATCACATCATTTCTTCATTTTCGTCTTCTTGTTCCATGTTAACAAATGCAACAAGCAAACAAAAATTTTCAATATCATTATAATATACGAATTATTTATTTACTTCAATCTATTAGCTGACTGATAAATGAACGGTTCCATAATTTGATGCAACGTATAAGTAAAACTTATAATAATTTAAGTGATGGTTTAACATTTGGAGTTATACAGCACTAGTTAATACTATAGTTAAACCGTCCCACTTATTTATTTATTCTCGTGCAGTCTGTAAGTTGATTGGTCTGCGTAAAGCTCGAGGTCCCGATCGCGGGCGTCTCCGCGATCGTAGCAAGAGATTACACTCGTACAAACATTGTAAATTATTTTTATTACATTATATTCGGGCCCGGCGATATTTGTTGAGGCCTATCGCAGCACGCCCCCCGCGCCCCATAAAAAAAATTGTTAACATGTTTGAAATGAAATATTAAACAGTTAAATTATTAAGAGTTTCGTGAGACATCGCTCACTGATGCTCCC
>JAODUI010000025.1:7639198-7666392 GCA_027563995.1 Papilio gigon
TAAAGTTACGTAAATTTCCCAAAAAAATTACTTACCAACTTTAGCAGCGAATGAGCAAATTAATGCTGTCAGAATTAGCGAGCGCGCGGGGGGAGCAAACCAGTCACAATAAGGTAGACAGACAGAGACAATTCAGGCGAGGCATTACACCTCCGCACCACTGTTGTAGAAGCTTATGACCCTCTTTTAGCTTCTACTTTCTATTTGTATAATTAGTAAAATTAGATTTATCTGAAGACATGTTCCACACACGCCATGTTTATAGAGTCGGCGCCGCAACAAGTCAAGTATATTTTAAGATTCAAAAATTCTTTACAGATATTTTAAAAAGTATTTATAGCAAGGATAGTTAAATTAATGAAGGAATGTATAACAAATTGAATACTTAAAATAAATTTTAATTCAAATGTCAATAGCCTAATGGTCAAGGCTACGTATGTCCAATTACGGGGTCGAGAGTTCGAATCCCGCCATTCCTCTATTGTCGTAAACTATATCCTGACACAAGCCTAGACCTTACTTGAAGTGGTATAAGAAATATGAATGAACAAAAGTCTGCTATTGCCGTCAGCCTTGCGACTGCTGTCACGGGGCACACGCTGTTCACGTCCTCGTCTGTGTCACCGCCCATTAACACGTGTTACATTTGTCACGTCGCGGTGTTACGTCAACCAGAAGTCACAGGTGTTAATGGACACGGAGCCGGTCAACTTTTGATAGCGAACATAATATTTAAATGTTGCAAACTTGAAAGTAGAAAAAAGCGGTGCGTTTTCCGTGTCTTACACATAGCGTGAAAACATCTCGTTAATTATGTGATAACAGTAAACGATCTTGTATATAGTTTAATGAGGCCGTACATTCTATATCCATGATGTGGTAGGAGAACTCACGATCGCCCTCTATCTGTGAAACAGTGTCACGACCACGAGATTCTTGTACTTTGCGGGAGAATCCCTCCATTCCGACAAGTCAGATGTAGGATGCCACGAGAGCTTGTGTAAAACACGTGACGACCGCGACGCCCTTCCGACTGCCCCAGGAATGGGCCCTCTTCGCGCCCCAAAACGGGTTGCCGAACCCTAAGGCGCCCCTCGAGGGACACCGCCGTGCAATGCGGATAGGGAAGTAAACCATAGCAGCACGAGCCTCCAAGCTTCCAAAAGCTTGCAATGGTGACAGAAAAATTAATAAATTAGCAAAAATATACTGTACTTAATATTTTATAAAAAGAAAAATTAAAATATCTGCCTCTTCTGCTTTGCATATGAGTGGTTATGTTTATTAGCATTTATAGCAAGTTTATTTCGACTAGAATTCATTGTAGATTTGTATAAGGCTATTGCAAATGAATCTACGTATGTTGGTATTAATTGTGTGTGGATGCTGCTGTAGGTATATATTGTTGCCTCATTATAATAGTTGGAGTATTGCAAAGAAGCGAAACGACGCACGCGCAGCTCCACTATTGCTCATTATAAGTTCGTGCGGCGGAACGAACGAGCGCTCGCGACAAATACTTGGCCGACGGAATACAAGAAAAACACGAGGTACTGTCATTTATTTTGTGATTATTTTTTTAATTCTTATTTAAAAAATAGAATATGGCGACACCTCTTTTAGCTGGCGTGTTCTTGTTTCACGAATGAAGGTTATGTTTCTTACTTACAAATAAACAGTATCCTACATTTTAGTGATTTATTAAATATTTTTTAAATTTCGTAATTCGAATTGAGCTGAACTATTAATATTAAATAGGACAAAAATAATAATAAATCCAATAATTTAAACAGAATTCGTGTGAAATAATAATGTTTTAAAAGTATTTATTTTTGCTTCGTTGTTCGCGAGCGACGGCGCGCTTCAAGTTGAGGAACAATTTTACAAATGCTTCACAATTTAATAATTTTGAATAATGTATTTTTGTTACCTTTTTTATGACAAATTCTGTCTCTTTTTATTTATAAAAATCGAAAATGATTTACGTTTAAAATGTCGATCTTTTATTCTTTATACAATAAAGAACTATTTGAATGAATCAGCTCACATGTCTTGTAGCAAACCGTCTAAGCTCGGAGCTTGAGCAAGCAACCAATGTATCAATGACTTGCAAAGCCACGATCTGGACCAATATTAAGATATGACATTTAACAATGATTTGTGGCGAAATCTATTTATTTAGAGTATTCAAATAACACCATTCGACGCCGGACCAAGACAACAAAACGACAGGCCGCTCTTTCACGACCAATGCTTTAGAGTTAGTTGTATGATGATAAAATCCGAACTCACATGCATTTTTAACCCGAATCTATCGTTCACTTCGTGGTCACGCCACCCACCTAGAAACGGTTGAATAATATAAAACGATGCGACATCTATACGAAATGACATAACTTGTGCGCACGACATAACTCAGATGGCCCTGACGCCTGTCGTCGTTCCGCCCGGTTCACACGTTGCAAAAACAAAACAAACTCCATATTTGAGTTACGTCATAAAAAATCTAGGTCCATGTATGAAAGATGTAATCGTGACAAGGGTCAGACCGCCGCCCCGCCGCGCCCCGTAGACGTGTCGGTTGTCACAATCATTGGCAAGCTTTGAGTACATACAGTAAATGTTTGGTTTGAAAGACGTCACTTACATAAGCCCATGTAATAACAGAGGTATAATGTATCTTATTATTATAATTGTTGGCATTTTTTCTAATATTTCTTGTAACCATTCCTGGCAAACTTGAAAAAGCTTGTAGAATATGGTTCACGACAATAGTCGAATGGCGGAATTCGAACTCACGATCGCTAGATCGGTAGTCCGTACCCACAACCATTAGACTATTGGCTGATAAAATGATTAAGAGAGTAACGCAACGCAACGCAACGAGGTTGCAACGAACGGACGAACTTGCCGAGATGGCCAGTATCAATGCGTTATAACAATGTTCATTGCAAGTTATTTAATTCTTATGCGATCTGCGCACACTAGAATTGTATCGACGCCTTTAGATATGTTTACAAGATCGCGGTATGAGAACTGTAAGCGTATATACAACACTATTATCTAAAAGTGAATAAAAAAAAATGGATGTGTTTGATACTTTAAATAGTCTGGCGTTTCTTTTTGTATGGATTACTGTGGCCAGTTACTTCGTCATTAATAAAACCATCGAAGCTTGTTCACTCTTCCAGATAACAATCTATTACTTTTCCGAATTTCCAGATCCGCCCGTCGGTTATCGAGTCCGACATCCGTGCGTCCAAACGTTCGATTTCATTACCAACATCAATGGTGTAACCGGTCTCTTAGTGGTCTAGTTAGGAGTGGCATTTACCCACAGTCCTAGATCTACGTGTGTTCCGACGGCATCGTCCTACTTTTTACTCTTGCGTAATGTGTACCTTGTCACGTGATGCATAACACAAAATTATGCCTTTGTGTAGATAATGACCTCGCCAATTGTTTACTCTTTGGAGATTAGGTAATACTAGTGATCGCACACCTACACAGCGACATAACAATACGTTAGTTTTGTTATGTTATTACACTATACTTTTTATTATATTGTATAATGCTTTCCGAAGCGATCTCTTTACGAATGCAGGACTTGAAAAAAAAGCATTAGTAACAATGTAGAACAGAAAATAAGATTGCTTGATAAGAGAACAAAATCTGTTGTCATCTTAAAAAAAATGAAGCAACGCATTCGTTCAGCCGTCCGCGCACCGGACCACGTTCAGAGCGCGGCTCGATCTTTCGTTTCTTCTCAGTGCCGCGACTCCTCAATGTGTCCATTCAAACGAACAAGTACTGGTGAGCATGGCCCTCATACAAAGTGGCCTACTTTCTTATGTTACGGAGTCAAATGAGATTATTAACGATTTATATTGTGCAATGACTAATATGTAATGGTTAATCGTTTATTTTGTGACTAACCTTTTGTTTAAGACTGCCAATTTTTGACGCAGCTTTCGTTATATCCAGGGATAAACGGAATTTGTTCAAGCGACATTTTTGAAACGCTTCAACGACTCTGAAAAAATCGCTAATTTCGAATATGTATATAACTCAATAACGCGAAAAACTTTGCTAAAAATAAATCATCATTTCGTTTCTCGATATGATAGTCACTCATGTTTGCGTGTGTCGGTCGTCGTGTGTGCTCCGCTGCTCTGCCCGGTCCCCTCCTGATCGGTCGATTCATTTAAGTCTATCTAATGAATCGACTATAGCCTAAGAGTTACAGTTACAGTTAGGATTTCCGATCACGTGGTCGAATGTTCCAATTACGACGTTTTTTGCAATTTTTGGAAATTAATCACAAGCCTGGAGTTGCAATACGACAAGATATATTAGTGATTTAACAAAAATCTGCTAATTAAAAAAAGACTGTGGTAGAAAAACCAGTAGTGGCACGGATTTCAAGGTTAATAAATATACTTTAAATAATGCATTTTAAAAACAAAACACGAGAACGGTCACTTATTGGAAACAAGTTTTGAAACACATTCATTTCGTGGAGTGTCAATGATATAAATTACATATACCGAACACTTTCAAAGTCAATATTAAAAATGAACACTATTAATATTCATGAGATGCGCCCGCCGCAGTTTTCTGGTACAGCGATGCATGCTAGAGTAAGGTTACGTTCGTTTTTATTATTAAATATTATAAACAAGCAAGCAAGCAAGCATTTCAATACCGACATAATTATCTTTATTTCTCAAAACAAATATATTTTAAAATTCGTTTAAAAACACAAACGGAACTGCGTGTCGACTGCTGTCGATTATATTTCCATTGTTCTGAGAAGTGGGGCTGAAGCCCGACTCTATCTTGACAATTACGTATCAAATATTCACTGGACATTTCACGCGATGCGACGCCGCACGCACCCCGCCCGGCCAGCCCTATGCAGAGACGAGCGTAACACGATAAGGACGGTGTATCTGAAAAATATATTTTTTAATATGACCATAGACAACGAGCGCAGTTTATATATTGTTGTCTCTGTTGTCTCGACCAAAGTGAGAGAGACGTCAATGTAGACATAACAGATGTCGCCGGCCACTCGGTCCGCGCGGTATTAAGATACGTAGAATATTGTGTTTCATGACTACAATGACACGGTTTTTCTTTCGTCGTGTTCGTGAGAAACGGCGCTAATCTTCCCGGTTGCGGGACGCTTTTGTGTAAACTTAAACTTGAATTCTGTGATGCAAGGCTGTTTGATCATTACTTGCTAATCAACTAAGAAATTAGTAGAAAATACTTTTAGAAACTTTGAATGAACTATCTACAATTTTTTTTTAATGTACTTCCAATAAAACCACGTAATTTTCGTTCTTTTTTATAACAGAAGAGAGCAAACGGGCAGCGGGATCACGACGCGATTCACGCCGCCCGGACGTGCGCAACGACATTGTCATTGTAATAATGTTATTTACACGTTCACGACTTCGACTTATCGCTTAAAGCTTCGCGAATTTTATCCTTCACTCACCTTCATAACATGTTTTTTAATTAACCTTTATTCGTAGATTATTTTAATTTTTAATTAAATTATTTTCCCATAACGACAGCTACTTCGTCGCACATCCTTTATTTCATTTGTTTTAATTTTTACAAGTTTTGAGAACGCTCGCGGCCGCGGCGCGTCCTGGCCTTATATACATAAAGCATCAAATAAAAACAAATCCATAATAAACCTTTGGAAGAAGAAACAGTATGAGAGACTTTGTTTCTTTTTCTCGACATTATACTCCAAAGTTCTAATCATTACAAACGTCCGCTCGCCGCTCGCAAATGTGAACGTGAGGCCTTGAAACAGCCCGTCGGAAGTTCACATGTTCATGTAGTCTAATGCAAAGAAATATAACTCGGCAACGACTTCCTGCCGCCCAGTAACAAACTTTATTCCGTGACACGTGCATTGTGAGATTGTCCTCGTCACAAACAAACAACTTATTTCCTATCGTCATCATCATAAAATGTTAATGCCATTCCTTCCTCGTGGTTTTTTATTTCATCCCGGACAGATTCAAACGTATGTAATAATCTACGAAGTGAATATTTTCATATTTATCTTTCGTACAAAAGTATACTTTAATAAGTCAATGTATTATTTATATTTATCTATCTATCTATATATCTATTATAATGCTTTAAAATTTCTAATAAAAACATCGATATAACTTTGTTGTTACAACCCTAACGGTGTTCATGAACGTGTTAATAATTGAGGAACCAACATTTCACATCTTCGTCGATTCGTTCGCTCTGTTGTCGTTCATTGTGATTCGAGGTCGTTCGTTCGTTCGAGCGTTGTTCGCATTTGCAGACAATGTGTAACTTGCGACGTTTGTTAATGACGCTATTCATTGTTATGTTATCGTTGAGAGAAATATTAGTAAACGATACAAATTGTTACAAAATGCTAGCGGCAGAAAGCGACTCGTCTAGTAATAAATCCCACTCAGCAAATACATCGCAAATAACGAATTGTGTGCGAAAGTTAAATTACAAGAATCTAACGAAATCCGACGCCGCTTACATTTGGCATACGATTATCAAAATATTTAATGGCATATCAAACATACCAGAAGAAACACTGTTGGTTCTGCGCGGGGTGATACCGGCTATCAAAGTATCGGATTACGAAAATATAACGTTCTCCCAGATCGACATGATACAAAACTTCGGCATGGATTACAATCTAACAAACGAACAACTATCTGCAATCGCCGAGCGGATACTGAAGGATTCTTCGTCGAAACAGCCGGAGGATTACACGGTGTACGATCTCAAAGCGCTCCGAAATATACTGTGCGGGTTCAATGTGAGCGATATTAACAGAATACATCCTTTAGCGTACAAAGACGCGTCCGAAGAGGTCGGACGGCTTAAATGCAAGTCCGAAGTGATGACGGCATTTGCTACTTTGGCCGTCGACGAAGAAGCGTACGGTCCAGCGGAACGATGGAACGAGGACATCATAAGAAGCGTTGGAAGAGTTGCCAAATATTTACCTCGGAATGTTCGCGGCAACATTCACGTGCTCACATGAGACAAAGAAACACGCACACTTCATCAGTGACAAACTGAAAGCTCAAATTAAAATTGAACCGTTATGTAATAATAACGATTTAACCAATATAATGTGACCTGTTTGTTACTCTCACTCTTAGCTGTACATCACTGAACTCGCCAACATTTCGACCCACATTTAAAACGTATTTAGCATGTCGTAATGTATCGCCGAGCACTTCACCACCACACAAGTGTTTTAATATTGTCTATGTTAGAGAATACAATCTTGAAGCTACAACTTCCTCCTGGTATGCCTCAACACTGGCCGCTTTTACAAATTAAGGTTTTTTTTCATTTAAAATTTTGACAGATTTTTGTTAATACGTGAGTAATTTCTTGTTTAGTCCTGACTAAGCCTGTGCTTGGTTTCCGTTTCCGACAAAAGTCGAATGGCGGGATAGAACACTCGACCACGCCATCGGAAATCTTTCTTTGAGTAATATAGTTGTCCCAGACATTGTGCTTTTATATTACGAGATTTAAATTGACAATGGATATCTTTTCATCTATTCTACATTCATTAAAAACCAACGCAGGGAGGGTCTGAGAAGGTACTGTTCCAGCTGAGGTGGCCACCTTTTTTCACATTCTTTTTTATAATAGCGTAGCATGTTATGTGGCAGTAAATGTTTGTTCTATTCTGTTCGCTTTTTTTAGCAAACAAAATGATATTTCTGCTCATCGCCAGTCAGATGGCATTAGTTCAATATTTTATACACTCATCATTACGCAACACGCCGTAAAAGGTTATCGAATAAGTTACTGCCTATTCTTGCAGGTGTTGCGAGATCGGCGATTTGTTAAGATTGGACTATTTTAGTTTGACAATAGATATATATATGTCTTGACTTAATTGGCTTTTTATTTTACTGATATCATAAATGCGTTAAAATGAATGCGTATTAGATATTGCGTGTCCTCGGAACAGTTGAACTGCATGAAATTTGGCATAAAGATTATTACTATTTGAAATAGCGATTAGGTTAAGTATGTTTAAGGTTAATTTTGCATTGGGCGCCGGCGAGCCCCTCCGAGTCGAGTGCGTCGCCCCGGGCTCTTTGTTCTGCCCGCACTCTATAAGCTTCGGCCAGCACCGCGCCCTCCGCCTCGCCGCCTCGCCGCCCCCGGCGCCCCGGCGCCCCGGGGAGAGCCTCTGTATTGATCGATGTCAGTTTGCACTTCCCGGGCATTTGCACGTTATTCACGAACATATGCAGGTTATTGTCAAGTACCACATAAATAGAAAGGAAGGTTGTAAGAATTATCAGTTAATTCATTTTCGCTAATAATATTTCGCAATAGTCGAAAAGTTCAAGTTATAAAATAATAATTTATTACTCTTGTTAACCTTTGAATAATATAATGCGATTCTAGTATGAAAAATGCATCAGAAATTGTCTTGACAAATGCACGATCAAATATTCTGTTGCAATGATGCAAATTTAAAGGAAGCCATGGTCATAATGATATTTGAAACAAGGTCAAGCCGATGCAACTTAGGAAAGGGATGTTTCAAAAATATATGGAATTTATGATTTCTTGCCTGGACTTATCTACAGGATGTGTATTTATCGTTTCCGTAAAATAATTAAATTTGCATTTATTTATTATTAATCTTGAAACGAGACAACATCAAGGGCGGCGACTAACATTAAGCTCACATAAGGAAATGATTATGTCGCGTGTATGCATGTACATTCAAAACTCCCTCGTAACAAATCTATTTCTCTATTTCTCAGTGCAGGCTACATACACTTCTTCATTATTGACATTAATCTTTTTGTTGAAACATTTCAAGATTAGACACTATACTGGACTTTACAACGACAGTAATCGAAGGTATTAGAATCGAATGCTTGTAACAATAATTGTAACAATATACAAATCATCATCAGCTCAGCACACGTCCCCACCGAGGGGCTCAAATCCTAGTCTATTGTTAGGGGTAACTAGGCCATAGTCAAAACACGCTGGCCCAGTGCGTGTTGCTTGACTACACACATATCTTTGAATTTCTTCGCCGATATGTGAAGGTGGCATTACGATGTTTTCCTTCGCCGTAAGAGCGTCGGATGATGTATATATGCAATTCGAAAATGGAAAAACACATCGGTACATGGCGGGTATCGAACCTGGACAATGTCGCGTACGGTCCTGTCCGGTCAATCGCCTAACGACTGCGCCGCCGACGCTGTAATACGAATAAGGATTTTAATTAATTCAAATTAATTGAAACAAATAGATTAACGTATTCGATGCCAGTTTAACTCGTGTTTATCAAGTCGCAGAAGTAGTCTAGGGAGCCGTGCCATTGTACGGGTTATTAATCCCTATTTTACTTTTTTTACAGCGTAATGCAGTCAGCAAGTCTTTTGCTTACTGTGGGCACGACATGGGGTACTGGGGGTACTGGTAATGAGAAATGTGAAGACGACCTACTGAGCCACACGCCCGGTTATCACATGACGATCGCGGCTCGGGAGCTGCGCGAAACGCCCTCGACCAGAGAACAGGCACTGAAGATCATGAGGGAATGGATACAGAAGAATCACGATATAAGAAACGTCAGGCAAGGTATACTGGAGTTACTTTTTACTGTCAAATTGACATTAGCCAGTTTATAGGTGGCGTGTCGGTGACCAGGTCATACACGGGTCAGCCCGGGCGCTCACGAACCGGCTCGTCGTGCAAAGGAGTACTTTTACTCCGATATGCCAAGTTACATCGTTTAACAATACCTTTCGAGTATTGCCTACTCCATGGCAAAATAAATTATCAAGAGATACTCATAGGACAAATTAAATTTTTCCCATTGTATAATTTTGAGATGGGACTCTTAATATATCTTGCTCGGTTCGTAACCGATTGCTAATTAATAGGCCGTGACGCGCTTTCGCCAGACCTTGATGCTCCCTTACGAATAATTCTTGATAATCGTTTCACGTTTGTATCTCACCGGAATCGAGACCGGAGAATGAGCATCAGCGAGTACGCTCCGATCGCTATTACACTGCTTCCGCTTTTTAAACATTCATTTACACTTGATTACATCACATCGATTCTAACATCGCAGAGGTCAAACGAAACTACAACGGCTCCGCGCGGCTACGATATCTCAACCACTCGTAACAATGCCACCGGATATATTTTAAATAGCTTGCATGTATGTGTGAATCATTGTATATCCACTATATATGTTGTATGTAGCGTTTCTTACTTAGCTCATATACTAAAAATATCCTATCAAAAAACACAACAAACAATGCTTTATCTTGTTGTTTTTGTTTTATACGTTCCAGCGTGCAGCGATGTCCTAGTAAAATGGAGATTCATTTTTAATATTAATATATTAAATAAAGTTAATTACTACTTGATTTTAATTGCAAGTATTCGCCGCTCGTTTGCAAAAAATGCGGATAAATGAATTCTCAGAATATCGTAATATGAATAGTAAAGTGGATGTCTGGACTGTACTGTCAGTGCCGTGTGGAAGTCGCGCGGCTCGTCCGATTGAACATTGCCCTTTCTTGCAGATGACAACTTTTTGTTACGTTTCCTTCGCCACAAGAAATACAGTATACCGATGGCCCAGCAGACATTATTGAAATATCTAAGCTTAAGGAAATATTACCCGGAATGTTTCACTAATCTCGACTACGACGAGAATAGTGTAGCCGATATACTGAACAGCGGGTGAGTTACCATTTTACAATACGTCACTTCGTCAGCGTGAGATAAAACAACCCCAGTATTAAAAAAAATCTTTATTAGGCCTGTAATACTGAACAGTAGGTAAATATTTGATTTGGCTTCGTCTTCTGTACTGGGTAAACCTGTGTCACAAGAGACAGTATTTAATTCATTGCTGACTTATTGAAAAATAAAACATCTTTTTTTTATCTATCGCTCAGAAATAATACTTTTGTCGAGGATACGTAACAGGTAACCTATTACGTATTCTACACTGGAATCTATCTCTGTGTCAAATTTCAATTAAATCCATTCATTTATTCAGGATTTACGTGGCAACAAACTTTTTTAGTTGATCCATTGAAACTTTCGCATTTATGATATCAGCAAAAAGTAAGATCGTCTACACATACACGTCCTCACCAAGGCGACCGAACTATTCATAAATTTAAAATGACTGCGTCAATTTTAACTCATTGGCCAGTTTGATTTAGTATTAAGTATACAGTTATTGCGGGATGGGCAGGCGTTGGGAAAGGCCTATGTCCAGGCAGACAAAATGCATTAAACACGATTATTTATTTAATTTCCAGGTATATGGTCGTATCTCCGGTCCGTGACAATAAGGGGCGACGTGTCATCGTTTACAACATGAGTATGAATTAACTTTTTATTATAATTGAAGCGAAGCGAAGTGAAGCGGAGCCGAGCTATGCATTTTAAAAAACTAGTATATGAATTATTTGGTTCGATTTTTTTCTTTTTTCATACCACTGCAATTTTTTTTTATGCTTTGCCACGAACTGCGCGGTCTTCTGTTTTATTTTTTTTTGTATAAAATATATTGTATTTGTATCTATGTATACCGCCGTGCATTGTCGATTACTTTTGCGAGAAATAGGACGCCACGCGACATGTTACCCATTTGCACCATACAAAAAACTATCGTGTCCCTGTAGTATACTTTGAAGGAACAGGGATATCAATTCCCTTTTATATGTAAAACGTCTTTTTTATAACCTTTAATCTTTATAAATAAATAATTTTTTTACTAGGTAAATTCAACGCAAATAAATACACGTGCTGGGATATGTGCCGGGTGCATATCATCGTTTACGAAAGCCTGTTGGACGACCAAGTCGACCAGATAATGGGTTTCACACACGTCGGAGAAGGTACAGGAGTAACCGCAGCTCACATCACCGCCTGGAACCCAACTGATTTCGCTAGAATGTTGAAATGGGGAGAGGTATGTAGACTACGTAGTTACACTGTAGGTGGCGTAACGGTCGCAAGACGTTGAGACGTAAATAGTCGGCAATATGAACTGAGGCTTCGGGTGGTAAATCATATTTATCAGCTTGTCTCGCTCGCACTTACAGGCTTTATATGGAAGTATGTGAAGTGATATGCGTAATAATTGTAAATATCGATAACAACAAACCCCGCGTAGTTGAGTATCGATAACGGGTTGCACTGCGCGCACATTCCTACTGTCAGTGACAAATATTGCCAGACTAATGAGTTTCGAATGCATAGATTATATCGTGTTGTGTGAAGGCATCAAATGCTGATCTCTATTCCAACAGCAATATTATTATCGTAGTAATCCAAGCGTGATGGTTTAATTTATACGTCCTTGGCATATGATATAATTTGGTGGAACTACTTCCGTTACTTTATTTCCAATCACTGCAGACTGCAATAAAGTTATTTTTCAAAGTGTAAATGCCACGGCTAGGACAATACCATCATTTAATACGGTTACGCAAGAAAAATTTAGGTAATTCTGTTGTTCTCATCTGCACTCAACGAATTTTGACATAGGTTAAAGATATATCGATTTTTAATAATCGATGACACACCGCATCGCGTTGAAGTTTCCGTTACACGAAAGGGATGGAAGTATGCTACAACCGATGGTTAGAAAGAGAGCGAACGCGTGTGTTCAATTCAACTGTTTACTGCCTCTAATTCCACGGGTTAGCTTCATGTCCTTTGTTTAATGATTTGTTTTTTTCAGCAATCGGTACCGATGAGACACAAGGATTTTCATCTCGTCAACATACCGTCCGCACTTAAATACATCATAGACTTTGCGATAAGCAAAGTCTCATCTAAAATGGCACAAAGACTTAATGTAAGACATAAAAATTATCAAAAATTTGTTTCCTTTTTTTGTTTTTTAAAATGTTATCTATTTCAGATTCACACAAACTTGAAACAACTGCATAATAATGTAAACCCAGCATGTTTGCCGACGACATACGGCGGTCCCTTGCAGCTTCAAGATATGATCACTCACACGAGGCAGCTCCTATCGGACCAGAAGAAGAGACTTCTAGCTTTGGACGACATGGAAATCCTGAGCACCAGAGGAATCACTTCTTCTAGAAACAGACCAGTTATCAAAGACGGTACCGTTTCAATCGAAGGGAGCTTCAGAAAATTAGATATAGATTAACTTAGAAATAAATTTAGTGTGTAAATATTAATATATAAATGTTAATGTAGCAATCATTACAGAACAACATACAATTATAAACTTAATTTTTATTCGCAATTGGTACGTCGAGTATAAATATTGAATTCAAGAGATTAATAGCATCATGACGACAGGCGTGTGGACCGACTTATGAAAATTGTGTAATTCTGTAAAGCAATGGATGTTTTATTTAAAGAAAATAAAACAGCTTTATGAAAAGATTACTATAAAATTTTGCATTCTGTGATTTCAAAAGCAAAACAGCATAACTTGATAGTGTTTTCGACGACGTCGCGCCGAGTAGGTGAACCATATCTCTCTCGGGTTGTAAACTTTCTGCACAAGGTGTAAAAGAAACTACTGAATATTGTATAGATTTATTACCTTCTTTATCTGGCCGCTAAAGTTCTAACAAGCAAATGTGGAATATGTTACGATGTGGCATTCATAAAATGCAAAACCATTATCTTTAACACCGATTACATATACGGCGACTTCTAGTTATGTAAATTTGAAATGTTAAGTAACAAATAGTAACACAAAAATACATTAGACCAAGGGAATGCGCGGAAAAACATGGAAATAAATAATAAAAATAACAAGTCTTATTTAGTCCGACACATGACCCGAACACATTTGGATATTACGATGTTCAGTTATTTTTAGTCACAGAAGTTCTGAAAAGACTCATTCGGCAAAACTAATTGAGGTCACTTTGGGTACATTCTATTTTGAACCCACTCCCACGGCATCCCCAGAGTACTGTATTGCCCTGCTATCCACAACAAGCAAACATATGAGATGTCCATGGAATGTTACTCTTAAGAATCCAACCCATTCAGCGAAGAACATGAATATGCCTATGTTGCAACCGCGCATATGCAACTTGCCAATTGCGACGCAACACTAAGCCATATCCAACAGCTTACTGTGTCGCCCAGGTATCCACGACCAGCAAGCACGTGCTATGTCCATGGTTGGAAGCATTTAAGCACACATCCCATTCACCAAAGCACTTGGATATGCCTATGTTGCTACCGCATACATGCCACTTGCCAACTCCAACATAACAACATTGAGACTTGCCGACTCCGACACAACAACACTGAGACTTGCCAACTCCAACACACCAACACTGAGACTTGCCGACTCCAACACAACAACACTGAGACTTGCCGACTCCGACACAACAACACTGAGACTTGCCGACTCCGACACAACAACACTTAGCCATATCCACAAGTCTACTGTGTCGCCCAGGTATCCACGACCAGCAAACACGTGCGATGTCCATGGTTGGAAGCATTTAAGCACCCATCCCATTCACCAAAGCACTTGGATATGCCTAAGTTGCTACCGCATACATGCCACTTACCAACTCAACAACACTGAGACTTGCCAACTCCAACACAACAACACTGAGACTTGCCGACTCCGACACAACAACACTGAGACTTGCCAACTCCAACACAATAACACTGAGACTTGCCAACTCCAACACAGCAACACTGAGACTTGCCGGCTCCAACACAACAACACTGAGACTTGCCGACTCCGACACAACACTGAGTCTTGCCAACTCCAACACAACAACACTTAGCCATATCCACAAGTCTACTGTGTCGCTCAGGTATCCACGACCAGTAAACACGTGCGATATTCATGGTTGGCAGCGTTTAAACACCAATCCCACTCACTGAAGTACTTGTCTAGGACAGCACAAAGTATATGTCTTCGCCTCTACCGAACACACGCCATGCCAACTCGACAACACTTAGCTTTGCATACTCCGACACACCAATTCCGAGTCATTTCCAACAGCTTTCTGTATCGCCGAGGTTTCGACGGGGAGTGGGGTGACCATGTAATTTTGTATGATTATTTTAACATCAAAGGCTATTAAGCCATTAAGCTAACAACTTCACAAACCACCTACTGCCTAATGCCAATTTTGTTTTACAACTTAACCAACGTTCAAAGTAACATACAGAAACCATTATAAAAATAAAAATAAAACAAAATAAATTATAACAAAAAATAAAATATTTAATCTTATACAATGTTTATAACTTAAAGTAAAAGTTACTTTCCGTGTACAGAGATTCAGACAATTGTAGAATATACAAGTATTGACTAATAACATTACAATAAAGCCAGCTCAGTACGGATCTGATAGTTGTTTGTTCCATTGCGGTAATTTACTTAACTCAAGAAACAGATATCTTGGCAACTCTTTAGTCTTCTTACCTATTATGTCGAAATGTAAATCTAAACGTTGTTGACTTATGGAATTTTCTAGAAATGTTTTGGCTTGCATAATTTGAGCTGTTGATGGTGCTTCATTTGTGTAATTACCTGTAAATAAAAATTATATTACAACATATTTCAATTCAAATAATTAAAATTGTTGATTCTTTTTACGATATTTTTAAAATGCCCCGACCCCAAGGAATACCAGTATGGCACAAGAACCAATAAAGCAAAGACTCATTACCTATGAATGCCAACACTATGGTGTTGCCAGGGTAACCTGAAAACGTAACTGAATTTTTTCGCCATCCCAGAGCTTCGAAGGTCTGTCCATCAGTTGACACCAAAAAGTTATATTGTAAGCCAGTTCCATTTTGCTACAAGAAAATGTTAGTTTTATTAGAAAAATTGTTTTCATTCTTCGCTAAACAACAAATTAACCCAAAACACTTAACTAATTCAATTTAATACAATGTAAATTTTATCGAATCAATTTCATTATGACCGGATGCAAGTATTTTATACACTCTTCTATTTCAAAGTGGAAAGCGTTCAAAAATGTACCTGCATCGAGTTGAGCAAAGTGGAACAAGTTTCCATACTGTTGCACTGTTGGGTGTCTGTCTGTACAATAATGACAGTGTGCTTTGACTGTGGCTCAATATCTAACTGATCCACTGCCTTACTTTTATCCCACTGAGCTCGGCTAACATACCGCTCGGCTGCCTCGATCGGTGGTAAAACATTCTCTGTAAATTAAGTTCTCTGTATTATAAGTATAAGATAAAAATATATTTAAGAAAGCGAAACAAAAAGTTCCGAGTCTAATTACAACTCGAGAAAAAATAAATACAAACCAACGAAAGAAAATTACAAGGAAGATGAGGACCCACTTAAAGAAATACCTTACTTGTCATATGTGAAATTCTAATCATAACCGTACGAAAACTACATTTTAAGCTAAAACATTAATTCCAAAATAATTCTGGTAACACCTCTTCTCTCATATAACAACAGCTATTTTTGTTTCACAAAATTGCTTATAAATACCTAAAAAAATATGGTCATCAGGTATGGAATTGGAGATGCCTGTTTACTCAATTCAGAATTTCAATGATAAGTGATATAACTATTTCCGTCAGATGATCCAAAATATTTTAAGCCAAATTATTAATAGCCAATATGCAGATGTGCAAAAATGCTGATTATATTTAATAACTGAAATGACGTTGTTGTATGACCTATACAAAAATTAATATAGTGTTAAAATATAGGCAATACAAGAAACGGTACTTCTGTACAAAAGTTTTAAATAAAAAGCAAGCGTGTTTTGCAATTTCACCGCAGCTTACAAAATCACACAATCATTAAATCTGCCCTGTTATTTTGGTTACACATACATATGTGTGACTTAAAAAAATATGTACATGATAATGTATCTATTAATAAAATATTCACCTGATCTGCTTTGGATGATCAGGAGATATGTGCCAATAACAATGCCAGATAATAGGATTAGGAGAAGCAAGCTGACAACAGCCCTGGTGCGATAGTGGTTATCATTGCCTTGATACCTCGGGAAGCGTTGGAGAAGCGGTGTGGCCTCTGTGCCAATGTTCTCATCTTCGGCACGGTAAGAATTGGTGCGTGACTCGTGATCTAGGGACAAATTACATTTACATTAATTGTTATCATCAGCTCATATTAAATGTTCCTACTGTATCGCTCAATTATAAATAATCGAAAGTGTAAATTAGAGGTGTTTATATATAGGGCTGTATAAAATTCAAAGCATATAACTTAGTCGAAATAAAGATAATTTTAAAAATATTATTAACATAATAACTGGTAATAACACATTCAAACACTAAGTGGTATCTTCTCAATTAATCACAGCAATAAAATAAAATATGCTCAACAATGTGAACAAATACATAAAGAAACAAGGAAACAAAGGTACTTAGATAATTACATAATTCTTCAAGTAAGATCTCAACCATAATAACATTAATATGGACACCAGAACTATTTACACATTGTGTCACAACTAATGGTTAATAAATACTCAAGTCATTATCTGCACTGCGGGTTTTATACTTCTAACTGTAGCAACTTTATCTGTTGTAATATGAGTAATCCATTTAACTTTACATCTGGTTCCCGAGATAGTAGAATTATGTTATATGGTATTGAACATAAGTTATTTCAAAAATATTCATATCAACATTGATATATATTCTAAATACTAATGTAGAAGTACACAAGTTACAAATATGGCAGCGAGAAAGTACCAACTAGAATAGTGTATTAAGTTTTTAATTCCACACTGGCATCGTCATGAGCAGAAGCTGCAATTTAAATTTTTTGGCGAAAGACAGCTTGTGAACATTGAGAAGCAACCTGTCTTCAGTTCAATGTAGGGATAAAAGATAGTAATCCAAAGCAAATATAGTATCATGTTTGAAATCTGAACGAACCATTCAAGAACAACCAAAGAATTAAATTCAGCTGCCATCGAGCATTGAATAGTCCACTTACAAATGTTACCGTGAGAGCTGTAATTTAGCCTTTAACAAATAACATTCCTTAAACATAGGTCAGGTAGGCAGACAACTAGTCACAAACTTGGCTTAAAGCACTGATCCATCTCCACAAGAACGAAGCTTCTCTTTGCCTCATTTAGGTAACTAATTATTAAGTAAATTGTCACTTCTTTAGAAGGACCGAAAAAAAGGTTATGGTTAGTTAACACAAAACGGAATTGTCATTTCTGACAAAATCAATAAAAGCCTGTATGTTCGAATTTAATGAATGTAGATATTGTGAAGATGTAAACATATCTTGATTCTTCTTAAAATCAATGAAAAGCTTTAAAGAGATCAATTTGTTTCTGACTAAAAATCAATATCAATTAAGTATTTTTATAGAATAAATTATAGAAAATTTACTCACCAACTGGAGATATTAGCGGTTGCATTTTTAGTCAGGACACCAAACAGCACAGAGCTCTTTTGTTAACATTACTATTCTTACGAAATATTTTTACTCATTGCCGTATACTGTTCGTGTTGACCCGACGACAGTCGACAAGAAAAGAAAGACTTTATCAACTGTACCAGAGCACTATATGGAAAGGAGGAATATATATAAGCAACAAGTATACAAAACTAAAAATCAATAATGGACAAAATCAATAACAAGGCATACAGTATACACTACAGATTAAACAAATTATATGAGTACAGATACAATCAAGTTGCTATAAATAAAATTGCGAAAGTATCGAATAAAAATATCAACAGATTAAGAAATAATAACTATAAACATAGGATGAATAGAGCGCGTAGGCGCGATCACAATAAGCTTCATGTTTTTCCTCATTTATTCAAAAATAAATTGAACAAAATACATATGGATTAGTTACAATTAAATTAATTTCATTTTATAATAACAATATTAAAAAAGATCTCATTGCTGGACTCAGAGGTCGTAACTGGCCATAAGCCTTAAAATCTTAAAAAAAAACATTATTTTCACCTTTTCCCGCGCATTCCACAGTTCACGCGTCTATCATATAATTTAGTTACTTCACTCTTTGACATCGATTAAGCCATATTTCGAGTTTATTTTACCCACTTCACGTTGTTTTTAAGTTCAGTTCAGTTGAATTATTTTAAGCAAGTAGCACGTAATGTCTAAGCAAGTTTACTAAGAATTTTAAGTTTTATTTTTCATATTTTGACTTGCGTTCAGGCATAATGGAAAAGGACAAGTATTTGAAATTGAAGGAAAAGTGGCGGCGGTATTTAGATGAGGAACAAGGACACGTAAATCGCGCAAGGTATATCAATGATAATATTACGCTATAAATAAAATATTGAAGATATTGAACATCCTTCCATCGAGGTTCCGATTCGATACACCAAAATTCCAAAGAAATGTATACTTCTGTCATTGTTCCTGAAATTCTATCGTAAATTACATATTTATATTCAATTGTAGCTCGCCCGAAGATTCCGACGAGGTTTGTCCAGTACCAAGTCAAAATAAATCATATCCCTCTGGCAGTGGTCCTAACCCACAAATTGAACATGCCGATGTACGTATTTTTACCTGTTTTATACATATTTATAGTAGTCCGATGGGGCTGCAATATTTTCATTAAAAAATTTTTAATTGTCTATTTGTATAATGTGCATATGAACAATATTTTAAACAGGTTGGAATAAGTAAGGTTGATGCAACCGTACCGCATACGTTCGAACAGCAATTTCATTCATTGAGAAATGCAACTACTTTCAAAGGATTGCCCTCGCCAACTACGTCTAAAGTTATGAAAAATAAGGACATAAGTAAAACAAAGTTGATGTTAGCAAAATTTAATGACGAAGTCGACATAAACAAGCAACTGAGATCGCTTAAAATGAACCAACCTTCTGAAGCAATGACTTATATTAATTTAGGACCACAAGGGCAGTTTTGCAAAAAACCATTTAAACCCCTGTATGCTCAACAACACAAAATCAGATTGGAGACTATACTGGAAGAAGATGAAGGGACTGAATTGGAAAAACAAACACATGTGGAGGTAAAACAACAAGATCTCATTGAGAATCCGCAAGCAGATCTAGCATCTAATAAGGATGAACCAAATTTGGAGCAAGAATCGGAACTAAAAGTTCCCCAGACTAAGGATTGGAAGGTATGTAGCAATTACATTAGTTAATATTTCCATTACTATTATATTATTCAACTTAACCAAGGTTCAAAAAGAAGGATGAATAACTGGAGGCTGTAACAAAACAAAAGGCATTATTTTCGAGTTTTTCCTGTAAACAAACTTTAACAATTTAATTCTTTTAATGCAAAGCAACTAACGTTAACTAATAAGGTCAGAATAAAAATATGCTACAAATTCCTACAGTTATTTCATTTTGTAATATTGCATTATATGTTCTACGCAGCAACCTGTACTGTGGGTTTCACCGACATTAGTACACCACTCATAAGCTTTTTTTTCATTTAATTTAGGAAGCAACGTCTGTGGTTGAAGTGTTCCCAAATATCAAGACAAATGGTAAGTGATTGTTATCATAGTACTGTTTAAGAAAGCCGTGAGAGGTGAGCTTTACCTATTATGTTTCAAACAAGAACAAAAGGTTGTAATAATGTATTTATGTCGTTTTCTGCTTAACATTTCTTTAAAATGATACCTATAGATAAGACATTTAATGAAAAAGCTTCTTCTGTACGTATTTCTTTCAAAGAATTTATTATGTAGCAGTGTATTAAGGCAATTTAAGTTATTTGTAACACACCTGCGCTTATTTGTGTTGAGCAGTAACCCCGATGTCGGTGGATGTGGAGTTCGACCAAATGCGACCTGAAGCCGACTCTCCTCAGCCCATTATTTTGCCTGAAGAAGAAAGGATGTAAAGTAAAACATCTTACATCCTAGTAATTGATTTGAACATGTTTAACCTTGTTTAATGATGCCTTGAATTTGGTTATCCTGTATTAATTTCCTTTTGATATGTTTGGATAGACAAGAGTCACTATCAACAGCATTCTGTCTGCTCGCTGCAGGACATAGACCTTCCCGATGACCTTCCTTAGTATAGATTCGTTTTCTTAGTTTTTCATTTAATTTTATTAGATAATTATTCTTCGGCGTTCTTATAACTTATTCAGTCACCATATTAAATGTGTTAACTTTAACTTTTGTATGCATTAATGTAATGTTGTATTCCAAGATCAACGGCAGTCAGTTTGCCGCTGTGCTGTGCATATCCATTCTGTGTGTCCAAGCTGTGCGATATTTGATTCTTACTTACCTTTTAACTAATGTATTGTAATGTGATGTGTTTGTTTTGTTTACTTTATTTTTGTTCTATTGCAACACAAAAATCTGCCTCAAGATAGTGTTTAGTTGAACATATGATAGTGATTCTTCCAAAGATAATTAGAAATTTATATAATTTGTGCTTATGGAAAAGGTGAAGGTTTATAATAATAATTGATATGTTTATTGTACACATTGCAAGAATACTGCACAATACATTCTGTGATAGTTAGTCTCTAGCTCAGACTGAGCCATTAGTTTCTAATTAAAACTTGTTTGGACATGTCCCTTATATTCCATTTACGTTGTTGTTTTGATTAGTGCCTTAAGTATAGTTATTACTTATAAACTTTTAGTCATAACACAAATTTTCTATATAGTGTTTTATTAGCTTTGCTACTAAAGCCAAAGGCGTATAATTATTTTAAGACTGACATAACTCAAGTTATTCTCAAATATTTATGGACGACTGTGCAACCCGTCAGTATTGATTTAGTGATGCAATGTTACCAAATATAGCTTAATAATAGGTTTAAATGTTAATTATAGATGGGCATTGTAATTTGTTGATGAAGCCAAGGAGTGAATTTGTAAATTTGCTACCTGGATCCATTGTCAAATTACAATCGGAACAAAGCTCAGTGAAACTTTGAAGACTCATTTGTTGTATTTTTTTCAATGTTAACTTGTAATGTAATTTGTAATACAAGTAGGAAATATAACTTATTGTCCTACTAAGTTTAGCTATAAACTAGTTAAGTATTATTCTGGAACAGAAAAGTCTGATTGTAATTGCCATAATATAGTAAGATTGTTATAACACCGTCTAGATAGGTTGATGCTACATATAATTCCGAGTCATATTTCCTAGGTTTAAGAATATTTGATACTAATTATAATGTCGTAACTTCATTATTTCCGTTCAACTGTGATTTTTTTCTTTGTCATTTTGTTAGTGTTTTGGCACAATTTTAGACTGTTTTGAATTTGAGACATCTTTAAATGTGGTCCGTCGAGTCCGCTGCGTTACACCTTCTTTAAATGTTTATTATAACTTCGATTGATTACAAGTCTTGTTTTATTATCCCCGCTACCGTTTAACATGTTCATGGCCTTTGGTAACCAGTACGTGAGTGCAGCGAAGATCAGGATATCGGCTGTGGGACGATACTCAGTAAGTATACGCGGAATTCAAATATGTCACTGGGAACTAGCACTTCTGACAATCCTTGCAAGTTTAAACAAAGAAAAACAAGGTTATTTGTTGTTTATTCATTAAATGTATTCAATATAAAAAATGTTGAGACTCGTATATCACAAAAGATTGATGCCTCGCTAACAGTAACTTGGTTATACAATCATCGTTGACATCTTAAACATCTTAAACATTACATGCGGCGCCCTTCAATGCCTACCTCCACATCACACATCACAAATTAACAGATACAATTGTCTGTCTCAACTGTAACCAATTACAACCAATCAAAAACTAATACACCAGTTGTCGCAATGCTAAACGAATATTGGGATATTTTATTTTTTAAAGTAGGGTCACATTAAAGAGATATCTCTTCTGATAGTTTTCTCTAACCTTTTCTTGAAACATAAACTTTATTTTCATCGCCAGTCAATATTATTGTCAGTGGGCAAAATTTAATAGGGGTTTGCTAAAGAATTTTGAGAAAGCTTAGTGAAGGATTCAAAAGACTATTAGATACAAATTAAATACATTGCGCCGGTTAATTTCGTTCCTTCATCGCACGGAACATGTTACAAATATGACAAGAAGAAGGTCTATAACCAAACTGCTTCATCAACAAAATGTGCAACATTTTTACTTCTACTTATAAAATATGAGAGGACACAACAAAAATATATACCTTAGTATATTTTATCCCAAAAACCATAAATATAATTATAAAAGTCAGCCTTTGTCAGTATTTCATACATGCACGTCATATGAAACCAGTAAGCTGCACCGACCGTAAACTATTACAACAATATTATAAAATGCTTATTATTAAAATTAAATCTATAGAAATAAATGTACAATTCTTACAAAGTATGTCCTGAGATTAACAAAGTGATCACTTGATGAAAAATCATACAGGATTATTGAGGAGAAAATGAACATATATATTGGTTGAAATACATACAATGAACATTGTAACAGATATACAAGGATTTCATGTTGCATTTAGCAATTGACCATTTTCTGATGGCATATCCAGCTTGTCTCAGCCCTTATTTTTACATTTTTATGCCAATATCACTTCTACTCATTACTACTCGTATCTTCATTTCCCGTTTGAATTATTACAAATCATTACAAGAAAGTAATCAACTTCCGGCGCTAGTGACCATTGGAAACTCACTCTATCATCTCCTTGAAGTAATTGGTAGGATTTACAATCAATATTTTAAGTTCCACTAAAATAACATCTACGACCTGCGACAAGTCACACACAGACACAACCTAAAAGATATCAAGAGTATGTTCGGTGGTAATTCTTTCATAAATGCAATGATGTATTATAAATACAGTATGTGAAAATCTTTTAACAGTCTTGTATTCGACACTATAAATTATACTTTGGCACCAATCCACCCAACAATATGTAAGCGAGTAAAGAATTAAATTTTCATAAACAATTTTTCTTGAAATTAACTAATTTTTAATAATGAAATGACTTATTGATGCCAAGGCTTATACCAATTTTCATTGCAAAGAAGTAAGACTTATCAAAAATATTTTTTTTAGATACCAAATTATGTTACTCAAATTTTATCACAAGATTTAATAAACAATAATTTCATATGAAAATATCCACATAATCAGCAGAAGGCTGTTGGAACTAGTAACTACAATTCTCAACTGATAATTTGCTGATCAAAGACCAAGTGAACGCCTGTAATCCCAAAATCAAAGTAAAATGTTATCTTAATTACATTTAGAATCTTTTAACCTCACTGGCGGGCATTGAAATATCAATATTTGAGCCATTTTTTTTTTTACATAGAAATTCCATGTAAAAAATGAAATACATATATTCTACAAGTCTGATCCACATGGACTGGCTCTTAACAAATGTATTTTGACTTTTTAAATTTCGTCTTTGTGGCGCCGATGGCAACAGTTGACAGTGGTGAGGATACAAACTAATATAGATTAAATTAACTTTTACTAATATAAGGCATTTTTAAGTTGGAATGAAGCTAAAGCTGTCATCTCCGAGTAGCAACCAGTCCCTATCAGAGTTCAGAGCTATTATATATCTGTTAATTACAAGTTATATTAATTTTGTCACTGTCATATACAAACAAACTTTTTAAACAAACAGCCGATGTATTCATCATCAACTCTTTATACCACCCCACCGAGGTGCTTAGGGCCTACCCTATTATTATGTATTAGGTAACAAATTTAATTCCATAATATGCCAAGTTAGTTTAATAGAAATTGGGAAACAAAATACATTCTACAAAATTTAAGAACATGAATATTTCTTCATAAAGTAAAGCCTGCGTCTGCAAAGTTCATGTTTAATCACTGTATACATTGATGATGTTAGTTTTATAGGTTTACATAATACTACAATCGCTGCACTGTAACATATAATGAAGCCATACCACTATACATTCCTCCTTTTCAACAGTAGAATCAGCCGATTGTTCCTTAGACAGAGATTGCCGATGCAACATGTTAACTTTACCAACAACATCTTCACCTTTACGCTGCGGCTTGTCATCACTATGTTCTTTATTTGATATGTCCTCTATGGCACCATTGACACTTGAATTGGAGACCCCAGCCTGCCCGTAATTAACAAAAAAAATTATGCATCACCAATTAGTTGTGTAATTTAAATCAATTAGCTCCTAGAATAACAGAGACATGTGCCTTGATCAATTTAGTTTCACTCAGTGAGAGCAAGATTGAATATATGCCAATATGGGCCACTGTTTGTTAACACACATTAGGTTTACGAAGTATTTCCATAGTATTGTAAAGAAACTATGTACTACTTTATTACAGGTACATAAGATATCACTTTAAGGACTTGTTACATTATGAATTTTTAAGATAAGAGACAAGCGGCGGATATTAACAGGTGATAATCATTGTGCTACAAAGTCAGTACTTACGTTTCCCTCGCGTTCATCGTGATTATCGTATTTGTCGTAATCCAAGTGATTTAGATCAAGAGACGATTCACTTGTTTTGTTCCCAAAATAAACCGGGGAAGTCATTTTCAGCGTTCCAGAAGTAAACAGATCTCGTTCCTTGCTTGTTTCAATTTTGTCCAATGAGCGATCAGACATGCTGAAAGAAAATAAAAAGATTGTCAACTTATTCTTTTCGTTTATTTTGTTTCTTTTTGATGCCCACCTTGTAGAGTTCATAAGCACAATGCCGTGCTTATACAATTTTGCATATATTTTATATTATACGTAACACCTTTACTATTATTTACTCGACGCCCAGGAAATGCGAAATATGATAAACAAGTTGTCAAACAATTTTAATCTTTAGAAATGTCAAACTAACGTCAATCGAATGACGCCATATTTTGATTTAACTCTTTTGTGCATTTTTGTTATTTAGTTACTAGCAATTGGCATACAAAATAAAAAATTTTACTAAACGTAAAAATTTGTAAACATAATTTGGCCAAACATTTTTTTCGTGTAAATGTTATTAAAAATAATAAATCTTTAGTCTATATTACATTGTTACGCCACGTCGTAAATATTAAACTGATTCGACAAATTTAGACTTGGAATAGATTAATTCCTAATTCCAACTCGACGACTTTTGAGATTTTTAGGTTGATTGTTTTATATTTTTTACTTACAAGTTGTACATTGAAGGTGTTCTTTCTTTAGAACGGTCACGTCCATCGCTATTATTTAAGTTTTCTTTTAACTTATTGCGTTTTTTCTTTGGTAGCCATATTATTCCAAAAGTAATTGACGATTTTTTATTTTTATCATCCTTATATAAAGAAGAAACATAATTCTTGTCAACAACTGGTTTTGATTGAGGCACGAATTTAGGAAGTCCATGACTTTTAGAACTTCCCGCCTTTTCACCAAAATTATTTGGAGAATACTTCTTGTCGTTATAGGACGAAGTTGGTGTCGCAAAAATATTTTTAGTTTGTTTTGGATCAGTGACCCCAGTACTGCTAAATTTTCCTTGGAAGTTTTCTGTGCTTTTCTTTATAGTCTGGTTCAGTGAAGTCGTTTTTACTGGAACATTGTTCGTCTGTTTTTTCCCGTAGTCCAAAGTATTGCTAGATTTTTTGGACGTGGTTTTACCAATTAGGCCAACCTTGCCGACCTTCTTTTTCATATCTTTCACCATTTTTCTTCTAAAATACAAGTGTTAGTGTATTTCTATATAATTAGTAGAATTAGTTAATGTGCCAGTAATTTAATAACATCAAAATAATATTGCGCAATTTAGAAAGTGTTGTATTAAAGAAGGCGATTGAATTGCCCCCTGTCCAAGGATTTTAAATATTTCATTACACTATATTATGACTTACGATCACGGTACTTATGATTCGATGTAATAAATCATTATGAATTGTTCTAGATAAAAGAAAAACTGTTAAACTGTTAATTGATGGGGGTAATTGGATCACTTTATTTGTGTCACAGTTATTAAAGGTTTACATTGTGAACCCAATAATTACTCAGATATTTAATAGTTCAATCACTTTTAAATTGAGATCAGATGTTTCGCTGGTTGTCTATATATATAAAAATTGCTGTTCGTTAGTCTCGCTAAAACTCGAGAACGGCTGAACGGATTTATCTTATCTTGGT
>JAODUI010000025.1:7670961-7682911 GCA_027563995.1 Papilio gigon
CACCGAGGGGGTTTTAGTGAGTATGAATCTCACATGACCCTGCCTTTCCCCCAGAAGGCAGGGTATCTTTTGAAGATATCCCCCCCGTAACCAAAAAAAAGGTATTCTTCCAGACAACATTCTATAACTGTATCAAATTTCATCCAAATCCTGAGTCAGTCATTTAAACACGCATACAAACATCCAAACTTTTGTATTTAAGTACTATGTTAGTATACCTAGGTCTTATAGTTCAAACCCATTCTTATGTGTTTACATCGAACCAGAGTAATTAAGTTGCATTTTTTTTTGTTATCTGTCCGGCGAATTTCACCTTCTAAATAAACAATTGAATACCGCGTACATCATATAGTACTAAGTAATTGAATTTCGATTTACATCCAATCAAATACAAACATGGCCGAAATATTCGACTACCAAAGTAGAGGTGGGTTTCCACTGTGCGCGATTCTGCGGACGCAATACTCTAATATAACCTGCACTTGTGCATCGTTGCGTCTGTCGCGGAACGCAACATGGAAATCCACCTTTAGTGGGCATGATTCTGTTACACTTAATTACTGTTTGTCCACTTGCTTTGTCACGAACTTGTATTTGTGGACCGTCACAGAGCACCATACTTGATTAAGAGTCCAGTCTGTCGAGTAGGAATCTAGTAACAATTTCATATACGACATATCTGACGTCTCTGCAAATATTTACTCTGTGCTTCAGTCGTGTATTTACATTATTTTCATATGTGTAAAGTTTTATCAATCTCTTATTTAAATATTAGAATTTAAATTGTCTACTTTGGGGTGAGTGGGCTCATAGATAAGGCAAATAGTACGTTAACCGAAACCAGAAGTATTATGAAAGAGGTTTGCGAAAGGAGCACGTTAGCTTGATGGTGTGATAATGATGTTGTCAGTGACGTCACCCTTCAGGTAAATTTGCTGTTTCCAAGAATGCGATCGGAGACGCCTGGCAATTCCGAACTTAGCTCTGAAGATCGCACGGCTCACAGTACAACCGGCCTGGTCAATCGTTAGTGTAGTCAGTCAGGTTTGAGTTGGCACGTACAGCCAACTTATTATTATGTTCCATACATCGCCGCCGGCAGCTACTGGACACTTCAAATAATATTACAAGCAAGTTCATATGAGATTCTGTGAAAGTTTTGGATCATGTTTAGACTCCGTTCTAGTTTAGATTTGTTGTTTTACGCAACGTTTATTTGTAGTTTATTTTAATTATATGCATCTTAATTAAAAGCTATCAACCTATCTGGTATTAGCACATTTTCGTTTGAAAAAAATTCAATGAAATTACTTTTTTTTATCAAAATTGACAATTGATAATTTTTCATTTGTTTTTTTTTTTAATTATTATCTAATTTCAAAATCGAAGAGTTTTTATGATCTTCTTACGATAAAAACATAGACATATCCTTTCGTATCGATTGAGTTTCGAATGGACCTCCGTAGGTGGCTTGCACCACTGAGTCATACAGGACAACTAAAAAGGAGATACGAATTTAGCTTTCACGCTTTTTATTGCGTAATCGTGTCGTCTATACCGAGCTAACGGGACAAAGATCTGTTTGTTATATTTATCTGTCGAATTTTATAAGATGTATTTATTAGATAGCAGTTACAAAACAACGCTAGTTACAAGCTCTTCTCAAATTACTTAAGTATTGTTAATTTGGTGTTTTTTTTTTTACTTCAATATAATATAAAGTACTGTATCCTCAATCACAAATTATAGTCTATTTCTGTACCAAATTTCACCGTTTTGCATTTTAGCTATTTTGGAGTTATATTGTAACACATCCATACATATAAATTTACACGCATGTATTTAATCTTTTGCGTTAAGACTTCATAAAAGATAAATTACAAATTTCTTTTTAATTTTCATTATGATTAAAAAGTTATTGGTGTACCAAACTGATATTCTATTCTTGTGGAAATATTTTTCTCTTTTTAGATTATATTTAATTTTTATTGTACTAACGACTAAAATAATGTAGCTTGTTTTGAAAAACGACAATTGTTATGATATTATTTTACAAGTAGTGTTATTATTTTAAATTAACTTTTAATTTGTTGTCTAATTACTTACTTCATTTCTATTGCGGCTTTGAGTAACCGCCCTTTGAAAACTGTACTAAATGTATGCAGGTTTGTCCGTCGCGTTACGTAATCAGTGAGGTAACCGCTTCACTTCCGTGGTCGGGCCCTTATCAAAATCTATCAAAGTCAAATTACTTACATATAATTGCACAATGAATTATACAAGAACTGGATATGGATTTTTGATCTTGACGATTTTTAATATCGTCAGTCTACGCCCACCTGATTGTCCCACCTGTTGTCCCCAGATTCAGAAGAATATGTGACTATTTTCTATTCAACGTCCATTTCAAAATAAGCATATCTTTATTGGATGTACCGTCGCATTTGCGCCAATCACAATGACTTAGCAAGTTTCCCTTAGGAATTATCACTCGGGTGTTATGTGTTAATGTTGCAAATTCTAGACAACGTAATGTTGAAGTCGTTTTAAAAACGTATTAAATAGTGAGACATTGTTGAAAGAAAAATAAGAATAAGTAATTTCATCGTATAATTAAAAATGATAATCAAACGTTAAAAATACAATAACAGCCATATCATCTCCATTACATGCGAAGCTGGTCGTTGTTATGCAATAAGTGCTCGTTTTGGACTCGCGAGTCATTTAGAGCTCCAAATGAAATTAATTCGCTGCTTATTGTCTTATACCCGACACATCCGGTCGCCTGTTGACCAACATACGAAGCGGTAAAGTTGTGTAATGAGTCAATAAATATATATATATATATATATATGATTTATTTTTAGCCGTACACTAATTTAGCGAATAATTTTTGATGATATAAATTCCCTTTTCCGTAGACTATAGAACAATTGACGCAATTTATTATTTGCTTAAGTCAATAAATCCAAGACGAATTATAACGCATCATCTCATTCGTGCGTGTACAATATTTTACAAATTAAACTGTTTCTTTTGTTGTATGTTCTTGATTACGTCTTTATGCCATCTATCCTTTAGTTCTTAAACTAACATCAACTGATATAACCCACCTCCATATTGAAATGAAAGCCTTCAGGCTTTTCTAAAAAAAACTAGACATTTGTGCAACCGAATAATGAAATGATGAAAAGGAAAGCGTAGTTTCTCTAGAACATTAGGTTCAGTACACATGGTATATAACTGAGAGCCTCCCAGGTGTAAATGAATGCAAACAACTAAGGTAAATTGCGCAACTGATTTACAGGCTTATCGTCTTCGCAGCGGGACATGTGACTCCGTGTGTCAACATTATTATCAGCTTGTTATTATATACAATGTAAGAAAGCCGAAGTTTATGTAATCATTTTATTTATGTATTTTATCATATGTTCTTACGTTACAAAATGACATATTCTGGAATTATATTGACGAAAATACAATAATTGACATCTTTAGTCACCAGGAGATTGGCAATATTAGAAATACCTAAAAGTATTTTAAATATAATTAACTTCTTATTTCAAAATCAAGGTATAAAATCACACGTTCAATTTATAATTAATTAAGCGCCAATAGCCTAATGGTTAAGGGTTTCCGATCACTTTGTCAAGAATTCAAATAGACTATTGTCATGGACCATATCATAACACAAGCCTAAAGCTTAGTTGGCATGTTAACAGAAATATTAGTGAATTAACAAAAATCTGCCAACAGTTTTTATAAAAAAAATAATTGCAAATCATATAAACGTAATGATTCTTCTTCAATTTTTATACAATGTTATGCGTTAATAAAATACATTTTATTCATCCTACAAAAACTAATATGTTGTCGAGAGTTAGAGACGCAGGTGAATCTGCTTCCAAGAGAGAAGACTTAGTGAGGAAGGCGGGAAGTCGTCGGTTGCGGACGGAGGACCATACACTGTGGAAGACGTTGGGGAATAACGATCCTACCTAGTAAAATATACTTTTTTTTCTCACGAAAAATTGACTTAAAGTTTTTCATTGTTGATATAAATTGCATTATTGTTTTATATTCGTTCGCATAAGTTCAAATTGCGTAAATCGACAAGTCACGACGCAGTATCAGGAAGTATTCGCTGTATAGGACTTAAACTGGTATCTGCTCAGGTCGGTCTGATTTCTGTAAGGGTTGGCGGACCGATTACGTGTTTCAATGAACGTTAATATCCGGTTCATAAATATTACTGCAGTCGATGAACACCCGTGTGATACCGACGCTCGTTTGTCCCCTTCTTTTGTAACAAAAAGGTCAACATAGCAAACAGATCTATTTTCATCCTGGAAGTTGCCTGGAGGTAGTCCAGGCAATATGAAATGTATGGTTAACCTACTATTACGGAAGTGAACTCTTCTACAAACGGGTCTGGCTTTCGCTGACAACGCCCACCTGAGACTAGGTACTTGTCACAACTTGAAAATAGCCCGATCAATTGTAAGTACTCACTATCGCATAGAAACCTTTGTTCAATATTACGATCGCAACTAACAAAATTTCAAATTAAAGTAAACATGATTAAATCTAATAGTCAACTGTTTTCAAACAAAACATCAGTAGATTTTTGTTAACTTACTAATATTTCTTGTAACCATTCCTGGTAAAATTGAAAAAGCTTGTATTAGGATATGGTACACGACATTGGTCGAATATCGGGATTCGAACCCACGACCGCTAGGTCAATACTCCATAACCATTTGGCGCTTTAATTCAATGTATTGTTATTGACACATTTTTGAGAATTTGTGTCCGTGCTCAGTAAAAAAAAAAACTTTTAGTACAAATGTGATGACACGATGTCGGTAAAGTAAGATAAGATTACACTTAATATTACGTGAGTTATGTTTGGACGGTCGTTTCGCACAATACATTCAGGATAGTGTTACGTGAGACCGGACCATAACAAAAACAAAAACCCACTTTCAAATATGGAGCCGGTCAATGCCGCGGTACTACGTGCTTATATTACCCGCGTAGCTCAGCACGAATTGATTACAATTATGTAATAGATCTAGAAAGATCGTGCATGTCTTCAATTATAATTTACATTTAGTAACTAGCTGACCCCGCGAACTCTGTTTCGACTTAAAGCTAAAAAAAAAAATTCCTCCTCGGAAAAAAACTATTTTGGAAAAGGACTATTTTTAAGGCTTTCACGGGAGTTTTTCTAATTTTTATCACCTTTTAAACCTTCCCTAGACCTCCACGAACATTCCAAGACCATGATAAGATAAATCCGTTCAGCCGTTGTCGAATTTTAGCGAGACTAACGAACAGCAATTCATTTTTATGTATATACATTATAAGAAGTTTGATGTAGCATTAACCACGCGCAGTCTAGGGACATTTTAAAGTTAATATACAATATAACAATAGTAATATACAAAAGTGTTTTTCTAATTTAAAACGTACTTATGTGAAGAGTTGAAGGAAATCGTCGTGGCACTACCTGCACGTGCGCGTTTCTATGAAGAAATTATCATCCTAAGCGTTTTGATCAATTTACAATGTAGAACTCAATCTAGGTAAGAGATTGGGAAAAATGGAAACGATTTTTTTTAATAAAACATTATAATGCGCATATAAATAGAACGTAAATAATGCATAAATGTAAGACAAATTTCATTTTCTCTGTTTTTTTTTTTCACAACGAACCAACCGGCCATTGTAATCTGTATCGAAAACGTCGAAGATTTCTGAACTGAATGTACGGAACTAAATTACCTAGCTTATTTTGTCGTTTATAAATTTAATTAATTGCAACAATTTTCACTTTAAGATAAAAGCTAATAATTAACAACAGGCGCTTATAATTTAACTTTTTTTTATTCGAAAGCACTCAATCACCGCAAATTGCGATTCGAAATATTCAGGCGCTTTTAGATTACATTGCGACCAATTCATCCGGCTGAGGAAGAACAAAGGAAACTCACGAATCAGCTTCGGTTTGTGTATCATGTCTTATGCTCTATTGCTGATATCCTTATAAGAGATTTTAAAAAGCAGGAGCTACTCATTTGATAGAACTAAAGCGATAGCAGCGCCGCCACCATTGCATAAATTTGCGCCTCTTGTATTGTTTTTATAACATATGATTTGAAACCAATCCAATATAAAATCATAACTAATGTGTTTAAATTAGACTAAATGAATATGTTTACTAATTTTTAAAACATTTCAAACTTTTTTATAATCTGTATTCTGAACTTGTTGATTGGCACAAAGTCTGTAGCAAGTCCCCCATCCCCGGCTTTATGAGTTCGATCAATACCTTACCACTTTGCTCCAGACTTCGAAGGGCGGCTGGGAGTCTTCGTTCCTGTTCATCATTTCCGGGAGATAAATTGTTAAATTCTATCCTTAAATTACTTTGAGTTGCTACCAAAATGTGTAGCAAACTCGCAAGAATTACAGAACTTTTCATTAGAACCGTTGTGAATTCGAAACGCTTCGATCGAAACCTTCGTAATGTAAGTATTTTTCTATTTTCTATGTCTTTGTTCTATTCTTACATTAAAATGTGTTAAAACCCGTATAATTGTGTGTATAGAACGTTATAAAAACCTTTTGTGAAGAATTGTATAACTCTAGGTTCAAAAATCAATAGTCTACCTAAGTACACCTAGATACACATAGCTCTTGCACTGCGACGTTATTGATTTTCCATATTTTAGGGCAAGCGCAATGTCCACTATCAGTGTCTTTATGTTATAGTTTGCGCAAACAGCTACTGTGCTTAACTTTTAATATTCAATATCTTTTAATGTGTTGTTGTAAATGTTAACTAATTGCCTATTAACTTATCAATAAACTAAAATTATGTGTTCTCATATGGAAGTTAGGATGTACCTACCATTAAAGGGCGTGGCTCGGACATGGACCTCCATTTTGTGAAACATCTTTGTTCAGATTCAGCAATTCTTGTTTCAACCAGTAGAATCCTTAATTCTAAATACCATTGCAATTGCAATTCTTGGATTTCAAAAATCCTAATTTACTGTAAAGTTTTATTAGTAAAATTAAAGGGTGTGGCCTTCAACTGCCTACATTTATTATAATATTGTAGGTTTAGTTTAAATCTAAAAAAATTTTGCAAGATTAGACTGCATATAAGGTTTAGTTAATTTCATTGAAGTTCAACTGTTAGGAAGTATTGTGAGTTTTGAAACCAGTGCTGCAGTCTAGCTTGGTATGTTTGTTAAAAGTCATTTATATTATTAATATCGAGGGATTGATTTACTATTCATACAAAACCCTCAAGTTATCGGAAATTTGTGATTTTGTTCGGGAGTGGTCTTTGTATAGAACAATGAAGATCAATTGCTTGTGTTGTTCATCTTTACTGGGAAAAGATAAAATACTTTCCATCAAACCTTTTCTTTTTAGTAATTTCAATATGTAACAAGTACGGGTCCTTGCACTATACAAAACAGACAAATCGGTTGAGTCTATTGTAATGGACATTATAATCAAGTAAACAGCTTCATCTAGCTGTGGGCTTTCCCAGCCAAGTCACCTATATCAAAATTTATTATTAACCAATCATACTTTTTCAAATATGGAACTGCGGAGTACTATTTTTTTTGCCATTGCAATTCCAGTCCAGTTCCTTTGAACCTCATAAAAAATAATTTAAAATAAAAAGTCAATGAAGTAAAGTAATTCTTAATCAACATTCTTTTTTTTGATACAAATTTAGAATATTTAAATGATAGTCATTCAATGAAAAAAGGGCGTGGTCATTAACTGTGAGAAGAAAAAGAAATGTGTGAGTGCAAGCAAAATAACAATTAAATAGTAGCATTCATACAAATACATTTAAAGTAAAGAAACACAGTTATAGGGACTATAAAAAATAAATTTAGAAAAAAAACACTTTTTTTGAATTCAGTAGTAGCATCTGCTAAGACAAGATTTCTCTAATAGTCTCTATTAGGAAGACCCTGTGAATATTTAAAAGGTGTTTAAGTCGAGGCCTTAATAAACATGCAATCTCGGATTCTGAGCGTTAATTTATGAGGCAGTTCCTAGTGAAACAAAAGCGGGACTCGGGCAGGTCCCTTACTACTTTGCTCCGTCAAACATTGAGAAATTAATTTCAATTTTAGAAACAATAATATAATAAATAGAAGACAGTAGTTCACAATAAATACTATGAATTAAACCTCACTAATTATGGAAATTAAAAAAAAGATTTTTTTATAAGAGTTATGCAGTATCGGGAGAGTTTTTTGTAAAATAATACAAAAGATAGGATTCATACAGTTTAATGAGATACTAAAGAATTGTAAAAATGTTTTTTAAGGTACAAATGATCTATTCACATACCTTAGTCTATTTTCTTAATTTTAACAAAAATCGTTTTGTATTGTTTCAATCATAGATCAAGTTGGTGTCCTGCGGCGATGGGGTGGTGGTATCGGAACTCCAAGTCGGCCCTGAACATCTGAACGAGAGTGGCACACTGCACGGGGGGTTCATCGCTCACATGGTTGACACATTGTCCACCTTCGCTCTGCTGTCCAGCGACCAAGCAGTTAGCCGTGGGCTCTCCGTTGATCTCAGTGTCAGGTATGGTATATAAAATCCTTATTATAAGTAAAGCTTTATTTTAAATTTAGCAAAAACAATTGAAAGCAGTTCTGTCTTTTGCCTAGTAGTGAAAAAATGATAAAAGATTGCTTGTGTAATTAATGTTTAACATGTTTCTGTAGTGTAATTTAAATTAAATTTCTATCGCCACAGGATTTTATTTAGGAGTTTGATTGCTACATAAATGGGGGTTTACAATTTTTTTTTTTTACAAAATCGTTTTGATTTTATGGTTTATTCTATTTCGATTTTGTCACGGTATCCTAGCCCAGCATTCAAAATAGAGTAATACGGAATGAATTTAAAAAAAAAAGATGGCGCCGCCATTTTGTGGCAACGCCCATTTTGCATGGAATGAAGATGAAGATTCGGTTTTCTTTTACAAAATATTCTTATTAGCTTTCGCCTGCGATTCCATTACAATTAAACTGAAGTTATTTGAAACAATGTGATAAATTACAGCCTGAGTGCACCACCCACATTCTACCTAAATTTAAATCAAATGCTATAATATTTTTTGTTATTGCAGTTACCTATCAACGGTTTCCGAAGGCGACAAGTTGGAGATAGAGTCCGTCACCAAGAAGGTCGGCAACAAGATCGCTTTCCTCGAGGTCCAGATCCGCAATAAAGATAACGACGAGCTAGTCGCCACAGGTAGGCATACTAAATATGTAGGTCGTAAATGAATGTTACCAGTAGTTTTAGATGAATTTGTTGTTGTTGTAGTTGAATTTATTTATAAAGTGTTTTATTATTTTTGTTGTTTGTTTTTTTTTTTTACCTAGTCAAGAATAAATGTTCTATCCAAAACCTTTTTTTAATTTTACTTTTCAATGTACTTCTTCATCATAGTGTTTTTGCAGCGAACCTGTTTTAAGAGTTTATATTTTTCAAAGAGGATTCCACTTTCTTTATAAAGTCTCCAACAAATAGATTTTCAGCTGTGACAGAAAATGTTGTTATTAATACATTTTATTTTGATGCTGTTCATATAATTATCTGTTTTGAATATGTGAAAATTTTAAAGGGTATTGTAAATATAGTGACAATGCATTTTATTTAATAACTTGAAATCTGAACTATTCATATATGACAAATTTTATTGTTGTGATTTTAATATGATTTAAATACTTTATATAATACAAAATGTTATACAATTATTTTGTATGTGATCAATTTAAATATAATTATAATGGCTGCATGTAAATTACATCTCTTCGAAAATTGAAGTTAACATAAAGACCAGCACAGAATTGAGATTCCAAAAATTATTATAGCGTAATGAAAACGGTTTAGTAGAATCAGAAAAAAAATTATGAACTTTAAAATCCAGACAGGCCGCATGAAGGTGAGTGTTCGCCGCTCGTCCGATCGATCGGCCGATGAATCGGTCCAATGAGATTTCTCCGTTTGACTGCCGGGTCGCCGTTTATGGATATCTTTTTAAATTATTCATCCTAATTATTCATTAATAAAATGAAAGAAAAAAATAGAATCATTTATTTCCAAATTAAAACGAATTCTTTTTAGTAATAATAATAATAATACTCATTTAATCCATCCATATAAAGAAAAATTGCACACTGTTATACATGGAGAAAAAAAATCATAAAACGAATAAAAAGAAAATTATACAGAACATACGAAAACAAACAAAAAAAAACGCGAATAAACACATAAACAATAATAATAGAAAATAAATAAATAAACGCAAGAGATGCAATGATGAATTGATAAGGCCCTCAGTTAGCCTTATGATTACTGGTCAGTAATATGCGCAATTATTCTGCGTGGTTATTATAACCTTCTATGGTTTTTAGCTATAGGATGTGCCTTGTACATGTATATCTTTGAATTTAGATAAACGGTACAATACGCTAAAACTATGACATTCTAAAATATATCTGATTATTAAACGGGAAATAGAAATTCTATTGAGCCGGTTGATCGACAAATAGGACGGGACACGGAAAACACCTGAAGATGCAAAAAAAATAACAAAGAATAACTCGTTTGTATAGTATTATGAGAATTAGTATGTGGTTATGTTGTAGTGTGAGGTTCAGGTTTACTGGCAGCTAATTAACTGTAGTAATCAAATCGCGCAAATAAAACATTTGAAGCATCACAAGCGGTGACCAGTCGACTCCTGCGCAGCTATTCAAAATTAAAAACGAATAACCACTGCGCACGCAACGACAGAGTTCAACTTCATGATCTTTTGAAAGCCATATCGTTCATTCGATTTAAGAATGTACTATTTATCTAACGGTTAAATCAGAAAAATAAAGCTTAACGACCTATATTTCAAACAGATGTTCTAATCAGCCAAGTTAAATGTAAAAACCGACTAAATTAATTAAAGTTTTTGTGTGCATTAAAACAATTGACGCTTTAAAATCTGTGTATTAGTCTATTTAGAATCAAGTTATCTGTACATAACTTATTTTTAAGCGTATTATTTTACTTCTTTAAGATATTGTGATGACAATAAATTGCATGCTATTACAGTACCAATGCAGTAAACGAAGAATTTGGAGATTACGAAAGTATTTATGAACGGTGGGACGAAGGACTTTCCCAATTTCCCCTTTGGGAAAAGCCCAAGTCCGACCGTTTATAGGTACGTTAAACGCACGCGTCCCGATCTACAGCATTAACTACATAAATTTGCTTAACATCGTCTATTATAATGATTTAATGGACCCATATAAGAAGATTTGAACGACGTATTCGATATCAAGACGCAAGATAAATACAGCAGCCTTATCAACCGACATCGGGGACATGGGGGACATCGGTTAGGATGTCTGGTCTGTGTCAACTCGTAATGATATATTAGGCTGGAGCCTATATTGAAGAGTAATTAATGCCCGACATCTTCGATTCCAAGACTCAAGATAAATCCGGCAGCCGTATCAACCGATGTCCCTGGATAACTTACATGCTGTAGCTATTTAGGGACATCGGTTAGTATGTCTGGCGTGTTCCAACTCCAAATGGTATATTCAACCGGAACATTAATTGAAGAGTAATTGGAAGTCGAAGTCACCGATAACAAGACTGAAGAGAAATGCAGCAGCCGTATCAACCGATGTACCTTGATGACGTAAGTCATCGGTACATCAGTTTGTACGTCTGGTCTGTGTCAACTTCACATGGTATATTCGGCTGGAATCATCTTTGAAGATATGTGAAAATCGACGTCTTCTAAATCAAGACTCAAGAGAAATGCAGCAGCCGTATCAACCGATGTACCTTGATGACGTAAGTCATCGGTACATCAGTTTGT
>JAODUI010000025.1:7683011-7702987 GCA_027563995.1 Papilio gigon
TCATCGGTACATCAGTTTGTACGTCTGGTCTGTGTCAACTTCACATGGTATATTCGGCTGGAATCATCTTTGAAGATTTGTGAAAATCGACGTCTTCTAAATCAAGACTCAAGAGAAATGCAGCAGCCGTATCAACCGATGTCCCTGGATAACTTACATGCTGTAGTTATTTAGGGACATCGGTTAGTATGTCTGGTCTGTGTGAAGTCATCAGAAGTAATCTAGTATTGATGGGTTCATAACTGTGTTTTGTGTATAACGTGATTAGCCTGCACTTTATATGTTCACTTTAACTGAGATATTACATTTTTAGAGTTCGAATATCTTGCTCTCTAATAAAATGTACTCAGAATGTTAAACATAATAAATGCAAATTATTTCTTTTAAATTTTGGTATACGTAAGTGGTAAGAGATTATTTACATGATCGTATTTTGTGACTGTCGTTTTTGTCTGAACGTTGTTTTCTTTTTTTCATGCTGCGTCCAAGGGATAACTTGGCCGGATGAGCGTCCGGAGAATCCCGTGGGAGCTGAGGGTGCCCGCGATCGCTGGAAGTACAGCACTGCTGCATTGGCGGCGTCTGGCGCGGTTGCAAATCGCGTGGCGCGCGCAAATCGTCTTCTGGGCAGGGCCGCCACTCAGATGCGCACCCAACAGGGAGATCTCTCGGACAATGAGTAAACCGACTAGTCGAGGTTCTTAGAGAACATGTAGTTTGTAGATTTCATTCGATCGAGATGTATTTTGAAGTTGTTGTATTCTCAGTAGATCGGTGTCACGTTAAACAATTTTGAATTGTCCTTCATACATTTTATTAATACAAGTTGAATAATATTGAATTATATTAATTAGTTTATTGTTGATGTTACTCCGTCGTTATTTATCATTATCTTTGTACATTAATTTATCATTATAGCGGTACTATCTAGTTATAATTTAAATACGTATTTGTTACGACTGTTCCGTCTCAAAATTTGATCAATAGTTTGTAGTTGGGAAAATAAAAAAAATAATGAAATAACCGATTTTTATTTTTCTTGAAGACTTCCTCTTTTTCTAGTTATCTTCTAGATCGATTGAAGCTGCATATTAAAACAAAGTTGTTTTAATATGAACATTATAAAATCTGTATATTTCGAGTTTATTTGATAGAATTGTTTTGATCTAATGAAAAAAAATAATATGAAACTTTTTAAGTAAATAAATTCTTTTTCAATTCAATACTCGTATTCTATGTTAATAATTTTACGTTTTTTTTTTATTAAAAATATTCATAGTTTATTTTTGTATTTACTAATATATCTTTTTCTATTCCAACTACGCTCTAAACTTGTGCTAGGATATGGTCCAGGACAATACTCGAATGCCAGGGTTAGAACTCTCGACGGAGATCGGAAATCCGTACCTTTAACCATTTGGCTTTTGGCGCTTATATAATTAAAATATTTGCGCACTTCCGGGAGATACGAAGTTGAGAAAACCTGGTTAATTAATTAATTTTCTAATAAACTCCCACGCGAAGTTTATCTACGTGTCTCCATTAATGAGACTGTCTTAGGAACAGAACTCGCGCATCCGTGTATGCGGGTATTCAGTTTAGTTTTAGTTAGCTCTAATTAGACTTCCAACTAATTACCAAACATCGCAACTATTTCGAAGTTTTGGATGCAAAGGGTATGTCATCGGGATGCATATATAATATAATTGTATCATCTTGTATGAACACTAAATAGCCATTTCATTCATTCGCTATGAAAAAAGAAAGACAACGATAGTCTTCATATAAAACTGTCTAAACGTTGTAGATTCAGTTATGTTGAAAGTGTGGTGTCATATTTTAGCACAGACTCCTAAACTACAATCGTGGTATGGAGTAAGAGAACTATTGGCCACGTCCGTGAGCATCGAATTCTGTCTTTAGAAGGGCACGTCATAATGATCATTGTTCTGTGACACGCCTCCTTGAAGTTGTAGATATCGACTGCTTGAGCCGTCCGTGTGTAGTAGCTTAAGTTTGATTTACACGCATAAACCAAAAACGTCGCTTTAATAATAATAATAATTGTCCGCCGATTTCTCTCCCTCTGTCCCTGACCCTCGGCTGTTTGTTCTCCCCTGCCGAGTGAATCCCCTCCGTCTGGGATTATCTATATATATATATATGTATATTTTATTTGTTATATATATTCTGTAGTATATTTTATAATCTTTTATTAGTTTTAATTTTATTAACATTCATATTTATTGTATTATAACCAGCCAGATGGACACAAAATATTTAAATACCCAAAATAATAATCATTTCATAACACAACGGTACACATGTTAACAATTATTTAATTTATATATAAAACATTATCACTAAACAAAAAATAAAAATAGAATAAATACAAACAATTAAAACAAAAATAATAAAACATAACAATTTCCATCTGGCCGACTTTGTGCTGGTCACTTGAATGTGCTCACGCAACCAGTGTCACATGACGTGGCAATCAGGCTTCACACACAGTCCTCTCAAGATGTTGTTGGTGCTCCCCCGAACTCTGCGTAAGAGTGACGCTAGCCGTTTACGCAATACGGCATCAAAACCATCCGTCCGTGTTTGCGCAAACATTTCGGACGCGCTGCAGTGTCGTGGGAGCCCCAGCAGCATCCTAATGCTATTATTGTATTGGATGCGAAGGGCGCTGGGAGCCCGCTGCGTGTAACTGACCAACAGATTGCACGTATAGAACGTTTGGCAGTACGCCTTAAATAAATTGATTTTAACATTTGTGGTACATCGCGCAAATCTGCGGGCCAGCATGTTACCGCGGACAGTCATCGCCGTTCGCTCCTTTTCAATGTCTTTGTCGTCTTTCAAGTCCTCAGTGACGACATGTCCCAGGTATTTGAACGACGACAGCTTTGGAGGAGCAACTCTGTTTAGATCGATGGGGGGAACATGCTCCATCATACGACCTCTCGCATGGAACCCCATAAGCTCGCTCTTGTGGACATTGTACACAAGACCATGAGTATTTACGTATTTCTCACATATGGTCCCCGGTCTTCTCAGAGCGGCAACCGAAGGACTTAGCAACACCATGTTGTCCGCATAGCTTATGCTGTTCACAGCGCGACCGTCGATGGAGCATCCCACACCGGCGCTGCTGAGCTCGACGATTAGCTAGTTTATATATATATATTAGGTTGAAGAGCGAGGGCGAGGATAGGTCGCCCTGCCTCAGTCCTCACTCCAACCTGTATACCCGTGAATAGCGATCCAGCCATCTGACCTGATTGGTTTGATGGCCATATATTTTAAAATATTAATGTATTCACCAGGAACACAGAAATCAACTAATTTGGACCATAACACGTCGTAGCTAACCAAGTCAAACGCCTAAGTCAGATCCAGGAAAGCCACAGAGACAGCAGTCCGCCTATCATGCTTGAGAGGCAAAATGGCACACTCGGTTTATAAATGTGGCCTGAAACCGAACTGCGCGTCATGTAGTGTTAAGTGACGCTTGAGTTGTCCCTCAATCAGACCGTCAAGTATCCTTGCTGCAGTGGTGGCCAGTGTGATCGGCCGATAATTATTCTTATCCCCTATATCACCTGTCTTGTTCTTGACTATAGGAATCACAACAGACCTCATTAGTTCGTCCGGCAAGTAGGAGTGCCTAATGCTCAGAGTAAACAACATACCCAGCAGTCTCGGGAGGTGCGGACCAGCGTACGAGAAATGCTCAATACATAGACTATCATATCCAGGCGACTTGCCTCGCGTCATTCCTTTTATCAATCGCTCCACGTCTTTGGCGGTGATGTGTTTGGGCACATGGGACACAATGACCTGAACATCCTGGCCCTGAGTTCTCAATGGAGATTACACCTGAAAATGTGAGCTAAGCAGGCTCGCTACTGCCCTCGGATCATGTATGACCTCGATGCAAGCCGGGATGCAGGGCTTAGGTGTCGTCGCTTTTGTGTGGTTCCAAAATCCATGAAAATCTTTATTATTATGAAAAGTTACTAAATTATTCATTTTAATTAGGTGCTGATTTTTTGACAAAACTTTATTTTATTTTTTAATTCGACTATAGTTAAGTTAGCTTTGACTCATTCCGGATTGACAGAGTTTTGACATTTTGTTTTTGCTAATTCGCCGTCATTTAGTTTAACGTGTTGATAATAGAGGGCGTTGTATAAATAAATGACTTTACGTTGTGCGCCGGAATAGTGCGGTAAGTTTCTCTGTGCCGGTAACAGGGGCGCTGTTTTCGCGTTCACTTGACAACAGTGAAATATGACAAGAGTCCTATAGTACGATAAGGATGTTGAAACGATTTTTTTATTGAGATGGGGGGCGCTAGTAGGCTTTGATAAATTACTTTGACTTATGCTCATCGAGATAAATGTGGTGATCTATAGTAATACAGCAGTATTCAAGTTATTGAGAATTATTTTTCGTGTGAAGCTGGGAAAGACCTCTGGTTTAAAAACTACGAAATAAAACAGTGATTACGTTTTTCATTTATTTTTGATTACACATTGGACACCGATTATAATTAAATGCTATTAGACATCGTTACCATAAAATTTCCGGCATATTGAGAATAAGTAACTCTGGGAGTGCACTGGATGCGGGCGGCGCAGGACCGGCTATCGTGGCAATCGATGGGGGAGGCCTACGTCCAGCAGTGGACTACACTAGGATGACAATGATGATGATGATGAACTCTGGAAACTAAATGTTAAATTTGCTTTTACAATGTAGTTGTATTATTATCGAAATATTAGTAGAATTTTGTTCATATGTCTTGTGCCATAACAATCAAACTCTAGACTTGTGCAAGGATATGGCTTACAATAGATCGACCACCCGAGGTTCGTGATCATGAGGCTAATTTTGCTTTAACTGAATGTGGCATAGAATTACATCTTTGGTTTATAAGTTTTTACGTTTGGTAGTCTGGATAAGAATCTATTCAAATTACATTGAGAGGGCCTACTTGGGTTGTTCATATGTCTATGTTATCGTAAGTTTTCATTGCGAGAACACCTGCACAAAAACATTTCGTTTATTAGAAAGAAGGGTGTCTCAATATGATGTTTTTGTACAAGTGTAATAAATGCGGTAATTTAAACCTACTCTTACATTGAAAATACTACTTTCAGAATGTTTCACAAAACAAAGCCTTTATGTTATGTAGTACATGAACGTAATTTAAGGAAGTAATTTATGGTTAAACGATGTCAAATAGCTTCTTAACGTAAATGCTAAAGATAAAAGTTACTTAAGTTTACGATGGGACCGCCGAAATGTCATCTAAGTAGTAATTCCGACGATCAACTATGGTAACAGATTCGATTACTAAAGTACATCAAGATTTATTAAAAGATTAATAGTTAAACACCTACCTAATTAATAATATAATAATTACTAAATACAAGGAAAAATGTTCATCCGTGAAATTTTATTTCGAGACTGAAATTGAGAATTGTTTAATATAAATATTATTAAACTGAATGAAATTAAATAAAATTATAAACTCATATTGTGATGTTCCATAGAAAATTCGTTACTGCAATACAGGGAGAATTAATATTCACGGCGTGCAAAACAATACAATTTAAATAAAATTAAACATCACCCTCATATACCGATCCAACAATCCCTGTGTAGCTTTCAATTTTAGCACCAACCAACATAAATTTAATTAATTATAAGTAATTATTACATTAATATTAATTCTTAATTAAATCACGACATCTATATTACTTAAATTTACGAGAGAAATTATTTAAAACTGAATAAGAAATTGCAACACCCGTGTAATAATCCGATTTCGGCACCGACTCGTTTTGAGTCATACGCGGGCAATTTATAGTGGGACTGGGATTTTTCAGGTTGCGCTGACCGTCCATCACTTGAAGCCTCAGCAACAACTTCGACGTCGCTAGTGCAACCCATACTTTCGAGAGGTGAGTAACAATCGCGAAAGAAAGAAGGCCACCAACAGGACAGTGTAACTAGTCGGTGCTGAAACCGGGTTAATGCGTGACTGGAGTCATTTTTATTTTCAGCTTACGATTTCGTTTATTTTAAACTACTTAATTAACTTACAGTCTTTAAGTGGTCTCCCTTAGTGTAGGTTTCTTATACTAAAACTACACTAAAGGACTCCCAATAACTAATTAATGACTGAGTATGGAAGTTTGTGACCAATTAACGACTTTAAGTCAGTAACGTACATTAGATGTAACATTCTTTTGTAAGTTTACTCCTCAGATGTCTTTGGTACAACGGAAAAAATAAGAATCAAAACTTGTCTGGAAAAAAATTATTACCATTAATTGTGAAACTTTGAATTTCGTTTTGTAATGCTGTTAGAATTCTCCAAATTAAAAGTATTTTTTACGTTCAAATTAATCTAGAAATTATAAGACAAATCTAAATGTAAGTGAAAATATTGAAATAATTATTACATTCATAAAAAAAAACATTAATCTTAGGATTAGACGAAATGTTTTTACCTGAACATTTTTATAGTATTTACTTATTTAAGAGAACATTTCGAGTTATTAATTACTTAAATTTTTAAGTATCTTAAGACTATCGTGAATAAGTAATTTAAGGAATATAGAACAATGTATGTTAGATTTTCGACGCAATTTTAATAGATATCAAGTTCACTTCAGCACTGATATTAAACTCATTACGTTTCAAATCACCCTTCAGTCTTGAGTCAGCAAAATTCACGATCAACTATTCAAACGGACAATACAAAAATGTCTCATCGCTTACCTCGATTAAAACAATACCGAAATTCTTCAACGCTTCAAAACCCTCTCGCAATGAGTACAAAACTAAAGGGTGACGATTTAAAGTTTGCACTACATTGAATTAACACAATAATCCACATTAATCATCCTACATCTATTTCTGCCTTAAACATAAATCTAGTTACACATCAAGAAAGCGGATTATTTTTTAAATATAGTTATTTTGTTGTCAGGGCAACAGTTGATATTATTACGGTATTTGTTTTTACGTCGTTCCTTTGTTCCAGTTTTAGTTTTCATTTCTTAACATTATATGTAGCATAGTATAGAATAAGTACATGATTATTTCTATTTGATTACATATATCTAATTAAGCCATTACTAAAGGACAGAGAAATTCCCATCGGGCCGATTGTGCGGTACGCCAGTCGGCCGAAGCGGATACACCTTATATTACAAGATAGCTTAGTAGTGCGTGATTAATGTTTTTTTTTAATAAATATTTTAGTTAGTGATAATAATGAAGTCAGCTAAATGTATTTCTGTTTCGCTTTCTTTTAGAATTTAGCCGATGATGACATTTTTAATTTAATTTAAAACACTCCCAAGCTGTCAAACTTATTTACATTCTGATAGTTTTCACTGCCGAAACCGGTATCAAAGATTACCTCTGTATTTTTAATGAGATTGAACTTTATGACAGCATACTTCTACACTTATTTCGGCCGTGAAAACTCACGGTTACTAACATCTATTGACTTAGACTAATGCTTAAACGTTACAAGTTCAATGCAATGAATTCATACATAATTTATCGAACCAAAACACCCATAGAATTATTATAAATGACTTCCTACTAATACATATGTATACTATGCAATAGATAAAAATACTAGAATTACACTCGAAAGCAATGAATCCGGGTCATTTATAAACCAATGAATCTCGGAAACTAAGAATGCTAGCTTAATGAAATAAACCGTGTTTAATAGATTATGCTACTTAGGTGTTTAATAGATAATTTGATAGCCTTAATTAAAGATATTAGCGTTCGTTTTATTAAGCCTGCATTCTTAGTTTCCGAGATTCATAGGTTTATAAATGACCCGGATTCATTGCTCTGGCCTGTATTTAAATTTAATGTGGTACTACGTCTTTTACTGCGTACTTCCTTCTCCTGCTATTTAGTGACCGTTCTTCGAGTTTCGCTACAAAACCGGAAATGAAATGGTACCTCTGGTATTGTGGTTGTTAAAATGGGTGTTTAAAATCACCTTTGTGACCCCCCGCTTGTTTGCCAAGAAAAGAGAAAGCTCTCATAACAAAAAGACTTCGTATGCCGCAAAATAAGTAACTATCGATTTCATGAAATTATACATATATTAGTTTCCGTTGTATTGTTATCAATTTAGTTGATTTTTCACGGGAAATATATACATTTTTTGTTATCATTAGGTGTATATCAATTGAATTACAAATAAATCCAGAACACGTAATTAAAGATTATCTTTGGTATCTGTAGCTCAAAATCCTTCCTTCAGTAATTGAATATTTCTTAACGTACACGACATTGATATGCGGTCAGGTCTAATCCACGATAATTCTAGGCATTTCTTGACGGAAAAAAATTAGACAAAAAAATGCTTTGTAACTATGTTAATCAATTAAATTCAGCACTACTGTAAACTACTTTTTTTGTATTTTTTGTTTTTTTTTTTGTATTTTTTTTTAATTAATCTGAAAAACGACAATGATTACGAGATATTATAGACGTACAGCTATTTATATTACAGACATATATGGAGATAATGCAGTGATTATGAAGATACTAGTTGATTATCAGTTACTTAGACGAAGAGTTTTCTAAGGCTTTACGCCTCGTCCGATGATTCGGAATTTCTTCAATACATGTTTTAGGACGGAACCTGATCGCGTTTTTCATCAATACATTTTCTAACATAGGTAAATTTAAACCAAAATTATACACTACTTTGTTAATTTTGAAATCATATCATTGCAAAGTAATATAATACTGCAGACAGCAGTCAACACTGGCATTAGAAAGAAAAGCTACAATAGCACAAAATATTACGAAACGAAAACTACCACAACAGTCATTATTTCTAGAGAAAATTTGCATTCAACATAGAATTAAGCACACATTATGATATTGAAGCTTATTTCTATGACTATACTAACATTTACATTACAGACTATGATTCTTTAAAACTAGAAATCTTTGTTTCGCTGATTATAGTACTAATTAAGATAACATTATACTAGGATGAAACATTACATCGATATAGACACCCTGAAAGAAGCAGTCGAGAAGGAAAGATGAAAATATATGGAAGAGGGTATAAAAGAGTAAAAATAAATTCTTGTATACTTGGACCGCATAGAAAATAACTTACGTACTATGATAAAGATTAAAAATGGGTAATACGAGTATCTAATGAATAACATTACGTCCTTAAGCGTTGCCGAGTCGAGAAGAATTTATCTCGGTTATAATTATACTTGTTGACTTCGTTAGAGTTAGTTTGCGTTACAAGTTTCCTCTAAATATTTGACACGACCTTTTAATCCGTTTAAAACTTTTACCATTTTCTTCTGCAGATTTTCAAGATGATTAACACGTTCTTCGTAATCATCGAGTTGATTGTAAATATCGTGTTTCGGCTGGGCATCTCGGCGGTAACGTCCCTTGCCAGTTTCCTCTTCTTCACCGCAGCTCTCACAGTCAGCCCAGTAGCGTAGATCAACAGACGGTAAATCATCGCAAGAAATAAGTCCATCCTGAACTTCGGGGAGCAGGAACACATTTTCCCCAATTGTGTCAATGTTGTCACCATTATCGCACAGTATTCTCGCCAGACTTACTTCCTTGATTTGAGCTAATTGTTCCTTCTTGAACGTAGTAGGATTTTCGTACCAAAACCTATCGCCATCCCTAAGACGTTTAAATTGTTCTACTAAAATACATGTAAACAACGGCCCAATTTTTCCTCCCTCTGTTTGGTCTTCCAATATCCCGCCTACCCATACATCAATGTTATGAACCGAACCATAAAGTTCTTTCAATTTATCTCTAACATTTTTATTGGATATTTCACCCGCCAAATCCTCAAAATCGTTCACTTCGGACATGTTGCAAAAATCTCGCCATTTAGTGTATGGTGGCAAGGCGTGGTCACGACCTCTATGAATGTTGATCGCAGCAAGGTCTAAAGCCACGGCATGGGCAGTGTGAAACAGTTGTTCTGTTAGCTCAGAATTCAAATTTTGAGTAGGGGTTTTCAGTTTTGCTGGTGTTGTGAACATTCCCCTCACCAACGGATCTACTCCACCTTCATCGACAAGTCTCCAAGGTGAAAAGAAAGCATTGCGTAAAAGCAAGTGGCCTTGGGGGATCGGTTCGAAGTTTTCGTCGTAACGATGTAGAATGGGATTTATCAAGGAGTGACCGAATCTTAGAGCTGCGGTGGCAAAAACGTTCGAAATAGAAGGATTTATTTTAGCGTCATAACCTTTATATTCGCCAATCTGTTTATATCCTTCAGTACCAAGGATCAAAGGCAGCCAGTGTTGATAGCTTATATGTTGTATCTCGGCACCAACCACTTTCCGGGCTTCTTGGTAAATCCTGTCACCGTCCCAGAAGGGGTTTACGGCTTTTAATTGAGTAGCGACTCTGTTATGTTCGCGCATCCAAATTGTATGCATGGCAGCAAGACCAATTTGTTCATTGGCTCTGACATCGCCAGCGACGAAGCAATTGCGATTACTTTCTTCCAGATTACGCTTGCAGTCCATACTATTTAATCCAATTGTAGGCAAGAGGGGTTTTTTTCCTGGGAAAGTAGCCCCAACGCGCAACAATCCACTATCGTTAGAGATATCTCGGAGATCATCAGCTACTGCTTTTTCAAAACCGTACACTTGAGAAGCATCAATATATGAAGTAAGTTGATTTATCTGCTCCCTAGGTTGTAGTTTTCCAAAAAGCACAGATGTCATTCCTGATCCACAAACAGAGCTTGTTCTAATGACATCAATGCACCGTCGGTTGGTAATACGCGGATCACCTTCTGGTACGTCGATTGGGAAACACGGTGCTGCATAGTCACAAGTTTTTTTGCAATCAACGCCATCCCATGTTTGGGAGCTCACAGAAGGTAGGGAGTGGTCTAGGTCATGATCCAACCACTGGCCCCATTGCATCACCATATGCGTGATCTTAATATCCTCGGTAATTTTTTTCGTAGATATAACAGAGGTCGACACGAGTCGTGAACTGGGCAATGTGTAGCCATTGTATTTAATATTTTTATTCCAACCCACTGGTTGACTGAAACCATTTTCGTATATAGGGTAAAGAATTCGTCTAAACGCTGTGAGCGACGAGCCCCAAGTAGGATGAGCTAAGTTGTTGCAGCTACCGTCGACACTGCGATATTTCAGGTGGAAGCACATATCCAAACATTTATTTTCCTCTCTATGGGCCACACAACCAGAAAGCTTTGCAATCAACTCTAAATGTTCTGCAGACAAAACTTGTTCATAGTTAAACGGCTCTGCAGAAGACACCTTTAAACCAGTTTGGATAAATTCTTTAACTTTATCTAATGCACGTTCATATATTTCAGCAGGTCGCGCAACAGCTCTAGCTGGAGCATTTGGGAATCTAGTTACTCTATATAGATCAGTAATACTGGCATTGGATTTATTGGTTTTAAATAATTGTTCCATCGTCTTAGCAATAGCTTGGTCTATATCCCGCGTAGCTTCCGTCAAAGCTATGTTCACGTATTCATCACCCGGTAAAATGTGATCTTTAACAGTTAGAAATGCTGACACTGTGTCACGACCATATTCATTAAAAGCTGAACATTCGTAACGGCCAGAATCAGTAGTCGTTAAGTTATTAATAATGAGACTACCTATTATAGAAATAGATATTCTATCATTAGGTTCTATATGCGTACCATCCTTCCTCCATTCAATCAATGCTGGCGGTTCACTCTCAACTTCACAAGGCATTTGAACTGATGTCTGTTTGAATGCATCTGTGTCTTCCGGTCTAAGTACAATTTTAGGTGCTATTATCTGCGCTTTTTCCACCTTAAGAATTGCTGATATCTCTGTTAGTCCTTCAGAATTTTCAGCTCTGCAGTGATATAATCCATCATCATCATTCGATACTTGAATAATCGTTAAGTTTTGATTATCATCGGAGATAATTATATTTTCATTTTCTGATAATGCCATTGTGTTTCTGTACCAAGTTATGACCGGTTTTGGTACACCACGAGCCGTGCATCTGAATTCTGCTGTTTCCCCAATGGTTATAACTTCATCTTTAGGTACGACCACAAAAGCTGGTGCAACTGTAAAAGTAATGTAAATATATGCATATAATGTACTACAAATTAATAAATAAAAAAGATCAAATAGTGCTCATCTTACCCATAACTTCCAGGTTAGCTTGTGCTGATATATGACCGTTCAAATTTTCAGCCTCACAAGTGTACAGGCCAGCGTCAGTATTTTGTATTTTTTCAATAATCATAGACCCGTTGTGTCTCATTGTGACACGATCTGATAGTAAAATCCTTTCTTTATTGAAGAACCAAGCTACATGAGGTGTAGGATTACCAGTAGCTACGCAATCAAACTTTACATTGTCATCGAGTCTGACAATTTTATCACGAGGTAAAATTGTGAAAACCGGGTAACCTGTAATTATTAATAAATTAGTAACTAATTTTGTGACACTCAATTGCCGATGGAACTAAGAAGAATTATAACAAACCATTTTCATCGGCTTTGGTTTGAACTATCATCCTTGCTGGTTTTGATTTTACCTCACCAGCAGGATTTTTAGCTGTGCATTCAAATATTCCTACGTCATTCTCATCAGCGGAATGCACCATCAGTGTACCATTATCCATTACTTCATAACGATGGGTATCTAACGGAACGGTGACTGAATCTCTTAGCCATACTATTTCTGGTTGCGGCTCTCCAGCGACCACGCATGTGAATAGTGCATTATCACCGAAGTTGACGACTGTGTCTTGGGGATCTTTCATGATCTCAGGCCGTTCTGAAATTATTAAATAAAAACAAACTTTATTCATTATACTCTCTATACATTATTATAAATAATTGACATCAATTGCACATACGGCATTTGAAATCTTCTTCCTTCATGGCGGATAACGAAGTGCCCGTAACAGTATCTGGTTCGTAACACGTCGCTGCGATATCCATGTCACCGTGTTCGACCAGCATACGCACAAACCACAACATTGAACAATCGCAGATAAGAGCATTGCTGTCTAGGCGAAGTTTGCGCAGACTCGTCAGTCCACGGAATGAACCAGGCGGGATCCTCTTCAAGTTGTTGTTATGCAAATACCTTAAAATAATATCATTGTAAGATACATAAAGCTAGTTAAGTACACTTCAAAGCAAGATTAACTTACAATCTCTCCAGCCTTGGTAGGTTGGAAAACGTTTCCGGTTCGATTTGGTGTATTTCATTGACGTGAAGGTACCTGGAGTGATACAGTAATATTAATTTCTAGCCCCTTAATAGTAGCAACGTAATTAAATTTAATTAGTAGATAGAAGTGAAGAAGTGTTCTTATCTCGGAGATAGGCATCGTCTATTAAGAAGAGGAAATAGAAACCTAATCTAATAACAAGTATAAAGGATACTCACAGCTGTTCCAAATGAACCATTCCCTGGAAAACGTCAGATTCGATGTGTTGGATGCGATTACGATATAAGTATAGATACTTCAATCGACGTAATCCATGGAAAGAGCCAGTACGCAGCTCGCGCAGTTGATTGTCGTTCAACAACAACGAGCGTAGACGATGCAGATGACTGAACACTCCTGGAGCTATGTCGAAGATCTTGTTGAAACGTGCGTCCCTGTAAACAAAGTTAAGTTATTAAATATAAATAGGTCATCGCAATGTGCTTATGACTTTTTGATACTATTTAATTGGAATATACACCATTATAGGAATTAGTCTCAACACTGTGAGTTAGGTGAACCGTTAGTCAAATCAAAATGTTGGTTCTCGTATGTTTTCATATAAATGTCCAGTTCAAACCACTGGCCTAATTTTGATTATTTATTTAGTTTTTGTCACTGAAAAGTCTTTTAGACAATAACGTATTTTTTAATCGTTTCTTGAATTGAAACCTAAAACATAGCAGACGCTTTCAACAAGCAAGCTGACGTTAACACAGGAGTGAGCTAGGTTATATTCTATTATTAGTAACTTTATGTCGATGTTGCCTTCGAATACGAATATTCTTGTAACAATTATTACTTTATGGACCTTAATTAGGCTTTTGTGAGTTCTCCAAACAACTTGTATAATACCAGCGCAGCGAATACTGCGTCTTGATACAATTATTTGCACGTGCATCGGTCTGCTTGACGGCAACCAATTAAAAGTTTTAACCACACCTCTATATGTTGAGGAAAGTTTTGACTACTTATGGTTTTCTTTAACATTGCAGAGATGTCAAAATTTTCATTTTACAATTTATTTGTGTAACACCGGAAATTTTATTACAAGTGTAAATAAATGTACAAAATATTTTCACTTATTTTGAATGAACAATTATCACACAATTTTACATATAGGATTTACTGGACAGGCTGTGAGCGTTGTATTTTGTGCCATGGTATTTGTTTATTGATATGTTGGTGTTGACAGTAACGTTAGCTAGCTGTGTTGACTGTCAATCACAGCAACAGACGTGAGCAACATATGTAATTGTCATCTTAACTGCCATAGAAAAGTTACAGAATATATATGGAGGAATGGCGGCTCCATGCCGCCTCTATGTGTAGTCGATGTACAAAACAATAGCAATGAGACTTTAATTCAATTAAAAATTTAATATGTAGAAACGTCAAAGTGTGTACACGGTCCGCTAATCAAGGGCTCGCAATTAAGCTGGGGCGAGATAGAAAAGAAAAAAGTTACTTTATGTCACACTGCGCGCGAATGCATCGGAAATAAAAATACGTTCGCTAAATCCTTTTAACGGCCAGCGTGCAATTAATCATTTTTTTCTCGTTCGTCGCTTCGTTGATTTGTTGTATTGGTGTCGGAATAATTGATGATAACAACTGGTGAATTCTTAATTCCGGTTTATAAATTAACAACCTGATATTCTCGGTTGATTTTAAAATTGTCCGTATCCAGTTTACACTTTATATCTTTATGTTTCTAATATATTTTATGTTTCCTGTGTACTTAGCCTTAGGAATTTTCGTATACATTAAGAATAATTAAAGTTAAAAGACAGTATGGTAAATATATGTAAGTAAATGACGCGAACAATACATATATGGGTCTAAATTCTAATGGGCAATGTGATGTTCATTTGAGTCCTGTTATTTGTAATTTATGATATGAGAACGTTATTGATCGGAACGATGATGGAGTTGATTCAAAATGTCAAACGATTGATAAATGAGAATTGATGCTTCATTCAAACTAGGCTGTCTACAAGAACACATTTTAAACCAAGCGTTAAACTAATGGGAGAAGCTTAACTGGGCCGGTAATGGAGGCGCTGGTGTCGTGGTTAGTTAGGAATATATATGTAAAATCGTATGTATAATATAAATAATCGTAAAACAAAAAGGCTTCCTATAAATCGATACTTAAAAATCGGTCCAGTTCTCTACTCAAGATTATTAAGCAGTTAAAAAAAACCTTTCGCATATAGGACAGTTCATTTCGTAATATAATAAAAAAAGATATATTTACATTTAGTATAGTAATTCTACCATGTTAATGAACAAAGAGAGTACCAAGAATTACGTAATCCAACATTAATTACACTTGAAGTTACCAAAATTTACGTCCGCTACATGTAAAACAAAATACGGTTGATATCTCGTACATAAAGTGCACGGTTAACCATGGCTAATGCAGCGTAGTTTCAGGAGTGAGCGATCTCAGATTTAAGGTTATCTACACGTTCGCTTTAACAATGAACCCCACTTAGACCCACTAAAGTGGATTTAGCAAACAATGCTGAATTAAATTTGTTACATGCGATATAATTTGTGAATATTAGTTAATTAATTGTGAACGATAACATCCTACATTATCGTTTACGTTTTTATGACATTTAACTACCTAATAATTTACCTATCATATTTTGAAAAAGATATCACAAAGTTCCAGATAAAAAGCGATACCTTGACGTAACAATATTCAACTCGGTCTGTCACAATCTGACGCTCTTGAATGTGAATGTTGAAAAATACGATTTTGCTTTACTTAGTATTCTAATCTACTTCCTTAAAACAGTCTTGTATGGATTGTTTTATGTATAATCGGTGTATTTAAGGTACAAGATTCCCCCATACATTCTATTACTCTTGAATAAATCCTTAAATATCTTTCTCTCTCCTAACAGTTCTTTCTCCTATGTCTTATTTCACGTATTCCAACAACGCATTATTTGGTCTCTAATTTCATAGTCATCTAACAATATAACAAGAATTATGAACATATCTCGCATATAACAAGCAGATTTACTCCTGCTTGTTATATACGAGATTGTACCTACATATTATCTGAAACGTAGGTAAGACATAATTTACTTAGTCGAGGAAATTGAAAGCGGTTTACCCAACACTAAGCTTCTTCGCATATCTACTTGTATATATGATAAAATAAGACATAGCTTACAAAGGAAAGTAATTATTTGATATTTATCATAAGTCAAATTATATATTGTGACAATTTTATTACTTCTTTGCTGCAGCCACTTCTTTCGCGGCCAATTTTAAATGTGTAGTTAGTTTTAAACTTTTCTAAATTGGTTTTGAAGTCGTAATGCTTTATTATGACGTCACTGTTGTGACAGTCTCAAGCCAATTAATTCCATTTAACTTCATTCATATAGATGGTTACACAAGATGTAAACACAAAGTTTAGTGAACAGTGTAACAGCAGAGTACGGAACAATGGTCCTTAATAGTTTGTTTGCGTCGGACATGTTTTTCAATGGCAGAGTTGACGCCAACCAATATTGCATTTAGAATGAATGCAACCTTTGATTGCATTGTGGTACGAATCCAACAACCCTGTGTTTACAGTATTACAGTCTATTTTTATTTCATTCCCCTCTGAAACAATTGTTTTATAACAAGGTTATTTTATTGGTTTAAGTATCCCGCAATACTAATTTGTACGGGTACATAATGATAATACAAATACGAAAGTTTAGATGGATGTATGTTTTTTTGCAGTTAACTGAAAAACTACTAAGCAAATCTGTATAAACAACAGATAACTGGTTAGAATAGCGCATGGGATTCAATTTTTTTTTAATCATTCGAAATGTAATTTTCTTTTTAATCTTTATTGAAAATAATTTGATGTACTTCTTTACTTGGAGTTTAACCGTGTTAAACGTTTGTTATCGTGAAATTTCTTTGTAAAATATTCACTCAGCGTTTTAATAAAACACATATAACATACTTCTATGTTATAATGATAAGATATTAGATTAAAACAAACATAGTTCACTCAACGCATACGGTGTGTTAGAAAACACTAAACCACTGAGGAAAGAGTCTCTTGCTCAGCCGCAATATCATTATGTTAATGTATCGCCTACGTTTCTAAACGGGGCAAGTAAACTTGCACGGGATTTTCGTTCTTAAAGAGATCTTTTCGAGTTCACCCCATTTAAAAATGCTTTGAAGCGTTGCGATAAAGAGCGTTTATTTATGAGTCGCGGGTTATAGTGGTCATAGTGTCAGCGGGTAGAAAGAACGATTGAGCTTAAATATTGCTTTAATAATTACGACCTACGCCTTATCTGGTATCCTTATGAAGTGTATGCGAAACTACGAGGCAAGACGCGACACTCGTGGTCTTAGCTGGTGTCATTGGATATATTAAAAAGTATACTCGACAAAATTATCAACAAGAAGAAGTTACAATTTAAATCTAACTAAAATTATTATTAGAAAATGTTCTTTGAAAACCTTGGATCCATTTACACCGGTAAGACCGCTACAAAAGCGGTAAGGGGAAATCTCAAAATGAAACCGTGATTCTTATTTCAGTTTACTATTAAATGCATTAGGAACTATTTAGGAAAATTTTCAATACTTTCCATTATTATTTTGTGAATATTTGCATTTGCATTGCATTTTTCATTATTATTTTTTAAGACTATTCTAAAAGCGTAAAATGATTAGCTTAGGAGGAGCGGAATAGACCGTTATTATGCCTATCTTAATCTGCTGCGGTGTATTTGTAGACCTAGGAAAAGATGGATTGCGTGAAAGGGGACAGTATTAAGAAGATAGTGACTGAACAGAAGGTCGACCTGGAGGACAATGCAAAGACAAGTGTCACCCTGATGATGAATAGAATTTCGCTCTCTACCATATATTAGTTTTCAGTGGCTTTTAATACTATGCTTTTAAGTCTAAAGTACTAAATGTGTCTTTTCCCATAAAACAATAAAGTTTTTTCCGGAACTTACATTAATTAATGCAATAAATAAGTCCCACGAATTATCTTTGAAACTCCCGATTGCTTACGAAGTTAATTTTGTCCTTTGTCATGTTAAAAATTAACGTGTGCAAACCTTTTCTTTTTTTTTAAATCTGGACAATAATAATGAAAAGGAAGCCGCTGTCATTGGGGCCACCTCATTATATAGGTCATGGCGTTTTTACACGGCTTCTATTAAACAGACCTCTAGGGATTGTACCGAGATCCTTTTCAAGGAGATATGAAATTGTTTAGTGCTTCGTTTCTTTTTACTTGCAATATTAATATTGCATTATGAATCAGTTTTATAAGATCCAATCAATTTTCAATTACATACTTAGACTTAGGCTTCAGCTTCGCTCCAATTAAATTGGTATGGAAATTCAAAGAATATAGTTAATAAAAGAAGGCTACGTGTACTGAGATGATAGAAGATAGTGGAATAAGGAAAGGGTGATGATGAATTGAATTTCAGGGAAATTTTTAAAATCTCTTTACATCAATAAATTATTACGAATTAAAAAAAATGTCAACTATCAATACGGGCTCTTTACTTTAGGGTTTCAAACGAAACGAAGGATTTGTCGCCGTAGCGCGAAAGTCGAAACTTCGATAACCATTATTTACAATTTATAATATGACACGTTATTTGTCGTCAGTAGAATGGTGCTAACTAGAATAGCTTGCTGGTTGATTGATGAATGGTTCGACGTCCAATTTAACATGACCCCCGTAGCGTTTGATCATTCTGAACGATTACTTCTAATTGGCGTTGCCTGTCCTTTGTTGATGTACTAATTGCTTTAAGTGGAGGTGTTGCTAATTTGACATGATTCTGTTTATACCAATATTTTCGTGTCACAAACTGCCGATAGTCAATTTGATAAGTTACAAGCTAAATTTGAATTATACATTCAATTACTTGAAGGTTTATTTATCTATGCACATTTTAACCTACTTAGTATGTTGGGTTAGGTTTTTGTTTCTTTTTTTAGGTTAGGCTGTGGCTTCTATTATCGGATTTTTCAATGGATATAAAACATGGAAACGAAATAAACGGTCATTTCGTTACGTCGGATTATAAAAATATTGAATAAAAAATTCTACAGCGGTCGCGCTATTCAATACACGGTTTAAACAATACACACCGATAAAATTGATTTTAAAATCACATATCTCGTTATGACGTCGGCATCGTTATGTAAAGTTATGAAAATGTTTTTATAACTGTTAAAAACACGTGCATTTTCAGTTATCTGACTATTTTTTTTCTTTTATCAAAACATTAGCAGATGTTTGTTGATTTAATAATTCCTTCAACACTCCAACTAAACTTTAGGCTTGTGCTAGGATATGGTCCGCGATAGTAGTCGAGCTCTCGACCACGTTATCGAAAATCTGTACCCTTAACCATTAGGCTATTTAAGCTTTAAAGCTTTTGAATTTGCGAGGTCGCAATAGTTATTGGTGTCCCGATGGACAAGACACGGTAAAGTTCAAATAAGGGAAGAATGTAAACCAGTTGTGAGTAATTATTATCTTAGTATCATATGTAACTAACTAACTAACTAGAGTGGCGCAGCGACCCGAAGCGTGTCTTGGCCTCCGACAACAAACGTCTCCAACCAA
>JAODUI010000025.1:7704088-7728546 GCA_027563995.1 Papilio gigon
TCCCAGACTTGCAGCTCTCTCAGCTCTCTATCATATGTTAACGCAGATAATGTCTTGTCCACCGGCACATCTACCTTCTATTATATTTGTATTGAAATGTATTCTAATCTCCATTTTGTTAAACTCTCTTCATTACACCATCGGTTGTCATCGCCGAAAAATCAGTTCAAAGCATGTCTATCTTAGTGCAAAGCTACGGTCTTTACAAGAGAACAAAAATCTCGTAAGTTAAATAATTTTATATCGACAAAAAAAAAAGTGATAGTATAACCAATTGATAAAATATCATAGAAAATTGTTTTGAGATTATAAAAAAAAACATATATGTACACATCTTAGAGGTTAGCAAAAGTGAACTGCCATTTTCATTACATCAATTCCCTAGTTGACACATCTGTGACTCTTTGAAAAAGAAATATTTTTCTTCTATTTAACTAAAAAACATTTTTTTTTCTCAAACACAAAACTTTCAACGTAATCTGAACAGTTGATAATATATGTAATAAACAAAAACATTAATTATTATTACGTAGAAAAAAAACAAAAAAAGATTGATTCACCTACCACCTATAGATGTATAATTTGATAAATTAAAACACATATTGACGCTATGCGTAACCTCCCAAACATGTTAACAATAAATGTCATATAATGAGGAGCGGAATAAAAAAACACAGTCAATTACGTCGTAAAATAGTCAGTTTAAAAGACATTACACCGAAATTGGCAATGGACAAGCGTGCGTATAAAAATATAAAGCCGGGGTTTACATTTAAAAATTCTTTCCACTGAAAAATAAGTTTCAAATTAAATAAATTTTCTAACTTATTGTATTTATAAATTATAAACCTACATCAAAATAATATATACTTTAAACTATTGTTTATTTTTATAAATTGATCAGTCGATCAGTTAATCAGTATCTAACTTATATAGTTAGTCAGTCAGTGAATTGGTCAGTCGGTCAATTATTTAGTCACTTAATTCAGTTAATCAGTAAGTCAGTCAGTGAATCAATTTTCTCTCGTCATACTACTACCAGTAGGTATGAATTATAGTTATCAATTCTATTTCCTAGCCATCGATTTATTTCGCAAAGAAATTTCTCTTCATTTTACAAGACGCCGCGTCCTATCAGATCAGATGCTACGAACTATACAACATTTTAAATTGATATCGATTCTCCCCTAGGTCCGCTGTACACGGACAAACATCGGCAGTTACCGATTAAATTTCATAGCACTGTAAACAATTCTATGCTTACGGTTAATAAGGAAAAATCACCGACAAGAGCAATGTCGATAATCTGTTATTAGACTTTTGTTAGTAAAGTAATACGCAGAGATATTATATAGAGGTGTGCCGTGTGTACACACATCGCTACTTCACGGATTACTTCACCTCAACTCCTATGATAAAGTGGTTGGCGCCTTTCTGAATTATTTTCCGCCTTTTATTGCTTCATGTTTAAACGAATAGATTTTTTAAACAAATATCAAACAGTCCAGTATTGTATACATGCATATCCATTATTTCAAATATCATTAAATGTCTTTTTCACTTTAACAAACGTCAAAATAGATTTAATTTCGTATTCACAATGGACCCACTGGTGTGTATCAAATAAATTCACTAAGTAAACTGTAAGTACCTCAGGCGTTTGACGGTCGTTCCTGTGAAGTTTCCATTTAGTGCGCATTTTTTTTATTATAGCAATAAAGTAATTTTCAAAAACTATCCTCACTTCAACTAACTGTTCTAAATCTTTATTAAATCGTATCACTCTTTTCACCTAAACTATATTTATTTTATATCTTCAGTAAGGTATTGAGTCTTCTAAAACAAAAGACAGATCTGTCATATGCACATAGACTAAGTAAATATGGGATCACGATTCCATGGAAATTATATTAAACATTATTTAATCAAATAATAAACAATACGTGACATACTAAATGCATTAAGAATTAGAATGAAGTACTCGCCGGTCACAACATTTATCGGCGTTATTTATTATCACTTACTAAAGTTTAATTGTTAAATTATTAAAACTTTCGTGGAACATTTCACTATACTACTTATAATAACGGCTAAACTGATGTGTAGATGGTGTAGCTACCGACTTCCGTACCATCCGGCGTCCATCATAAGGGCGTGCTGTACTCGCGGTCGCTATACGCGCGGTGTCTCTGATTAATGTCATCGTCTTAATCAGTATTTGTCTGCCCACTGCTGGGCATGGAGCTTTCTCAACAGTTTCCACAGTAAACATCTTAAATAAGTATATGAATGGACGAGCTGTTTGCGTGTGGTTTCACCAGAAACAAATTCTCGCATAACAGTTTTTGATAATTTGCCCATCCCCTGAGTTTAATAGCGTCATAATATATAGTCTATAACCTGCCGTGGGTATAGGTGTTGTATTTATAAAAAGAATAATTCGAATTTGTTGTTTGGTTGCTGCCATCTTACATAACAAATTTTAAAAGGTTGCGCTTTACATAATGTTATTAATGTATGTTTCTATTCACACAAACAATGTGCCGACAAGAACTATGATAGTAACTGTTTTCTACATTATTTTCGACAATGAATTTTAAAAAGTATTTACCTATTTCTTTGTATATCTGATGAAGAATGTACACATAGAAATATCAATTTACATTGTTCAATGTGAATGCGACCTTTGACCGTTTCAATTCAAATTCTCTCTTTTAATCATAGCGTAGTCAAAAAACGAGTGAGAGTGTTAGGCGCTTTTGAGTGCTATAAAAGCGTGTATAACGAATTTTCCATCGCTTTTATACGAAGGGTAGTTTGATAGCCACGTCCAAAATACGCTTTTAATTTTACTTCAATTAACTCCGAGTGGCATGTGCTATCGACGAATGAATATAATATACGTAATGCAAAGGACATGCGAGCAGTAACGCCGGAAGCTGCTATTATTTTTACGTGTTACAGTATTTTCTTTTAAATTCTATATAATGATCTTTCGGTGCCACGACGCGGGTGTGATTATGCAAGTTATGAGATTGAATGTGTGTGACAGAGGTAGGTAGGAAGAGCTGGTAAAGTATGAACGAGTCATGTAAGGTAAGGCAAGACTTGGGTAAAGAAATTCAGATGTGATAGGCGATAGAGATGATTGTCTAGGGAAAAGGGCTGATTTATGTTGACAGTGGTTAAAAAAATTATATTCTCTTTATCAAATCTTTATGTCATAGATTACACATTGATAAATACATTTATACCCAGTTTAACAATTTATACAAAGTAAAAATGTACTCGTAAGGGTAAACTGTACTTATTATTATCTAATCTATGAATACAGAATTATTCAGCTTTCTAAAACCAAAATAACATCAATCTCAAGCGAAATAAACGTCGGAGTAATTTCTTAACTAATAAATTATCGATAAAAATTATACGAAGACAAAAATAGACTTCGGGGATAAAATATGGATGGAAAAATGTATTAAATATTTCTATGAATACATAACTATTATTTTTAGAAGGGAACAATGTTTTTTTATGATAAAATGATGATCATCCGTTTTAATTACTTTTTTTTCTTAAATATCGTTCCATTGTCCAAATCGAATAACAAACAATACTGTGCAAAGTTTTTTTTTAATTACCGCAAGGAGCGCAAACGATTCAAACTATTCCCGACTTTCAGGTAAGTTACAAATTCTAGCACATTCTAAGACCTAGGTGAATTAGTTTCATTGAAACTGATGAAAGTAAAATATCGACTCCTCCTTCGTAAGTAATGTGCATCACAAAGTGCACTAATTTATGATAAGGCTTTATTTTAAATAATGATAAATGTCATTTATTACAAAAAAAAATTGGATAGTAGTTATCTGAAGACATTGCACCATTATATACATTATACAACTATCAAAATTTGAGTGTCTATGAATTATTAAAAAAAAAACTTATTTTACGAGCTCGATGTATTTGTTTCATTAATACGTAAATCTATTTTTTTTTGATTCTGTCCGCTAGTCCGCGTTTGTACCAATCTCGGTGGAATTTTTACTGGAAGTTAACTGTTTGGAGGTAGTTCAAGCTTATTTATTCATTTGTCTTTATTTCTATTTTCGTCCGTGATATAATTCCAGACAAAGCTATTCATAGAGCTTGGATTCAACAACAGAGTGCTAAAAACGAGTAAAAAAATAAGGCATGACTAAATGGGTAGAATACTGACGTGAGAAAGAAAAGTTGTGACGGATCGTTAAATGGGAAATCTGTGTATGTCTTGTGACGTACAAAATGCAATTCTAACTATGAGTACGCTTTGAAATATTCACGTAAAACTTGTTCCGTGGGTCCAGCGCGAAATTTGGTTCGCAAGTATCGATATCGACTAAATTTACATGATATTAGTTTTACTTAACGTCCGATAGAGGCGTTGTACAAATGTCATACAGTTTTGTCGATGGAGATCGGTTCCTTGCTAAATTTCTTACCGGGCACATTGGTCTCCAAATATTATGATGTAGAATTCAACTGTTGTAGACTTTTACAGTATTTTGTGAATGAGAAATTTATATTATTCACTTTGTCACATGTTAAATATTATCCGCAATTTCCTTAAAAAAAGGTGAATAAATATCTTTCTTTCCATTGTTGAATCGAACGTAAAACAAAATTGTCTCCATGTTTGGTTTATGTATGGACATTTATTGATCTATCGACACACACGACAGTCTGTACAATCGAATAAAACGCTTATCGAATTATGGAGTTGAACATTTTGTACCATGTTTGTGAAATTGTAATCACAAATGAAACATCATTACTGCTGTGCAATTAGGAGTTTTATTTACATGTAATTAAAGGTGTTCATTGTAAGATTGTTTTTTTTTAAGACACTACAATAAACATATACATCAACTCAGACTCCACTGTCGGAGCAAGGTTCGCCATTGACGCATACGTCAAGGAGGAGATCATGATCTAACGGATGGAAGCCAAGGGAAATATACTTATTTCAAATAATTTAGATAGAGTTGTATGTTGCTCGAGTTGCTTGTTAAATAAGTTAATGCACTACTTTGATAATTTAACTCAAGCTTTCCCGGCAACAAACTTATATTTAGTAAGTGTAAAGTTAGAAGATGTAATAAATATTGTCCGGGAAAGTTTGCAGCATTTTTAAAAATTTCCAAAGTTTGACGGATAGATTTTAAATAAATAAAAGGCATCGATGGATCCGCGGAGCAATTTTTCAAAGTAATCGAAAGTGTATTGAACGTGTTCGGACAGTGGCGGGGCGGATTCAAATACAGAATGTTGTTCATGTAAAATAACAGCGTGTCACATCGGGTCCATTGTGTAGGTACGCGTTATGCAATGCATTTTTTAACAAATAAATAATTTCCTATTTTCGATTGTCAATTGTTTAATTCCTTTCTTTTACGGTATAAGATGGCGAATGCGACTCTTCTGAAATCTCTAAAATAGCGTAATGACCACCGCCCGTTTATAATAAATTTCAGAACTTGTTTTTAATGAATAGAGGAAATAGTTTTATAAATCAAGGATTTTCCCTTTTATATGAATCCCGTCCTCTGCCTAATGCACTACCGTATTTTAGTTCTCAGTATTTGACTTCTATACTTCCTTCCATACATCGACTTGCGTTCTTTCCATTCTTATACAGTCACTTTCTAAGAGCAGTCTCTTTTCTTTTATTTATCAAGATGTTTTCTAAACAGTTGAAATGATATATTACAATTGATGAAGTTGTTGTAAAAAGTATTTTTAAATTCTCACAATAAGTTGACCATTTCATAGCAAATACGGTCTGACAAACAATCACAGTGATGCACGTTTTAAAGCCACGTAGCTTTTGTGAAAGCGTAAATAAAGAGTTTATTTAAACAATCCGGAACAACGGTATTGACGGCAATGTTTTATCGTTTATTTCAATTTAATAAAATAGTAGCCAGTGCTGTTCACGTTTCACAGCACAAACATTATATGAAAACTTTTGGAAATATTCAAAATAGTTTTCATCTTTTACTGGTGTTTAATGTCCCCTTTTGTAACCAAATAACAATTGAGTTCAACACAAATACGTCTCAAATTTAACTTATTACATGTTTGTAAAAAAATATATTATGATGAAAAAAGTAAAACGCTGTCAATTATAACTTAATTACCAGCCTATACGTTACACAAGGTACGTTATGTAAGCTGTAACTGTTCCAAAGTCCAGATCAGTCGTTTTAGACTCAGGTGGTAATTTGTTACTGATGACTGATGTTTGCTGTTGATGGTAAATTGTACAACGCGAATATTAAGAAGATAAATTTGGATTGTTAGAATAAGGTCGTCAAAATATATGCGGTAGCTCTAAGTAATCAAGTCTATTCTAAAACCCACACAAGCCAGTTCTTAAGCCAGTTTCTGAATCGAGTATACGTACATTCAAGCGTCGGAAAGTTTTTCAAATGAAAAGCTTGATACCAACGTGTTTTTGCTTTTAAAACAAAACACTCTTGGTTTCTCCGACGGCTGCTGCGTGGAGCAATAATGTACAAAGCGAAAACTTCCGACCATTTCATGAAGACGGAAAAACTTCCTAATAAAAAAAAAACATTTTTCACGGCGAATTTTTCTTGTATAGCTAATGTATAAAAATGAAATATTTTATTCTACGTGACGTATGGTTTTAGATTGTTTTTTAATGATACATTAACACAAAAGCGATTCAACATGTTGTCTACAAACTTAAGTATATAAGAACATCTTGCACATCGAAATGAAACGAACAACTCACGATCTCGAAGTCTGAACTTGTTGTACAAATAATTGTTCATCTTAAACTATCGAGATTGCATCGCCGAGCCAGGCCCGAGTCCAAACAATTTGCAATTAATTTATTAAACTTGTCGAAGCGCTCCTTCTCCTTCTCCTTTTACTTTGTGTCACAAGCGAGTCACGAAGTTTAGGTGAAACTTACATTTTATTGTCGACGAACTTTGTGGAAGGTAATGAGAATGTTTCCTAAACAAAAAGCTATCCAACTTCCCTATGAATACTAGTTTCACACAAGCAGAGTACAGTAGAACAGTACTGTATTCCAGTATAAACACACGTCGATAGCAGTACTGCACCGTCTCACTGCTCTTGTTAGAAGCGTTACTGGAAGCATTCTGTTTTCAAATTTGGAATCAAAATTACTTTTGCAGCAGCGGCCACGTGTCTGTTAATTAAATTCTTTTAAAGAAAAAAAAAATTCGTACCTTTAATAAACGATTGCTTGTCTCTGATCTCTTTGTAATGCTTTGTGCTTTTGTACAAAAGAGGGATTGGGAAATGGTTTTATGAAAAAGCTTTTACAGAAAAATTTTTACGTAACTCAAATGAGATAAAGAGAATAATGTTTAATAATAGTTTTAATAATTCATTTATATCTTTGAATCTATAAATACATTACAGCCAACTCCACTGAAGCACAAGTAAGGTGTGTCCTTTGTGTTCTTAATTTTAATATGTACAATTTACTTTTGAAACAAAAATCATACTAATGTTAGAAATGCGAATGAAAATGGATGGTAAATCGAGTAATCGGTAATCGCGCGGTATTTTCAGACCAATACGACTTAGGGTTCATTAAAAAGCGAGCTAATTACTTTCTTAAAGGCCGGCTACACATCTATGGTTCTTCATAATTATAGATGATTCAGATGTCCATGGGCGTCGATGACTAACCTAGTGGTCCCGCAGCTCGTTTGCCCTCTGCTACTATAAAAAAAATGGATGTAATCTGCTAAGTCCTAAACGTTGAATGGATCAGGGTGATATCACCCAGAGATACAATATTGTCTAGACTAGGCAACTAGTTAGTTTTTTTTTTAATTCTTTGCCAACGAAGCCGCGGGCTAAAGGTAGTAAGGTACATTTTGATACAAACATACTAATATTTATATTTACAGTAAAGTTGATAAATGATTATTTTATTTTTAGAATAACGATATTTTAAAATAAATTGTATATCTTGTCTTTACAAGTATAGAGTCGTTGACTTAAGTATGCTCTGAATACGAAGACGTACTTCAATGAAAATACAAAAGTGATGTACAGTTATTACCCTTCGCGCTGTTCCACCTTACAAGCTACATTGAAACGACCACGCGAAAATATTAATACCTGTGCGTAAAAATCCATCAGTTACGCTTGACAAATAACTTTTTATTATTTTCTAGTCGTTTAGCACAAGTCACTGCCTTAATTGGTTACTTCTAAGAAAGAGCTGATTTTACTCGTTGCTAAGAACGAGGCAATTTTTCATAAGTGAAACACCGGGAGTAGCTCTAACTGTACTCAAACACTAGAGTTATTCTTAAGGTATTGTAGAGTAAAATATTCCCGGGCTAACAATGTTCTTACTGTGAATATCGACTGCCAAAGTATGGGAACATAAATACACTGTTGTATTATTTACTGACAATGTCAGAAATAATAGCATGTTTGTATGCACTGATCTCTGTAAACGGACAGGTCGTTACCTGGAATTGACAGCTTTTGCTTCGTTCCGATTTTAACATGCCTATTGATGTTACTGACAGTTAATTCTGTTTCTAATATTAGTTTCAATACTCACCACCGTTCGCATCGCGTAACGTCAGCACCAAAATGGCGGATATCATATGGACCCGAAATACTACGGCTTGGACGAATAGATATGTTACTATATTATATATTTCTGCCTCTCGTTCTCTACTCATTTAAACTTTCTCTGTAATAAATTGGTGTTTGAATTATAGTAATTAACCAGCTGTCCCGACAGTCGTCGTGTTATATAAAAATATTAAATTCACATGTTTCGTATTTTGTAATGGTCTAACCAATTTCCTTATTTTTTTTTTTGTTTACTCTGAACATTTTTTTGAACAATATACAAAACAAAAAAAACATCGAAATTGTTAACTCGTGACGACCAAGAGAAATACGTTCATTTTTGATTATACCATACTTATATTAAAATATATTGTCCTCCCTATTATTTTCGAAGGAATGAAAGGGATGACAATATTAGAAGACTTACTATCGAGCTGCACTGCTGTATGCATATTGCTCTCGCATAACCTCTTTTATTGCCTTTGACATACGAGAGATAGTAATATGTATCAAGTGTCATGGCTGTCGAATTTTCCGGTTAGTGTATGCGGTAATTAAACTCTTTAATTAACTGGCGTACACGCTTCACGCGTCCCTTTGGAACCTTTGAAATCTCGCCCCTGCAGTCTATATTAAAATAAAAGGCTTTATCCGTCACTTGCTATATATTTGATCGATGTTCATGTTGGAACTAGGTACAATGTACGCCGCACGCATAGATGGATGGAATGGTTTTGTTTGTACATATCTCTAAAATGTCTAAACGGATCTTGATGAAATTTGGCAGAGATGTAGAACATAGCATGGAAGAAGACAGATGCTAATTAGTTTTTTTTTTTTTAATTCCGCGCGGACGAAGTCAGTGGCGACAAGTACTTCGTAATTATTACAAAATCATTTGCAATTTTCTTGTTGTCGCCCATTGGTCGAAATTTGACCGTAATTGAGTGAACCGTAAGTGAAGCGCCAATAGGCTAATGGTTATGGGTACGGGCTACCGATCTAGCGATCGCGGGTTCGAATCAACACATGTCCTAACAGAAGCTTTTTCAAGGTTACCTGGAATGGTTACAAGAAATATTGGAAAATCAACTAGAATCTACTAATATTTAACACAAAAAAAATCATAATCATATTTTTGTCCTTCACTAATTTTGGGGGCAAAGTGTAAGTCGACGCTTGACCATCATTTAACACAATCATTACGTACAAAGATTCGACCCTTTAGTATTTGCTTAGACAAATTCCAAACGGTGGTAATCAAACATCGTTCGGTGATATAACTATCGTGTAAACAGAACAAAGCATTAAGAAGACGAATGCTTGCAAGGTACGATATTCCAAGACGCATTGTTCGCTATATGACAAAGCGAGTCGTGTTTGCTTGTCGCCATCTTGATGCACCTTATCTTGAATATACTTCCTACATCACACAGGCCCTAGTTTGGACATCAGTCCTTTGGCCGCAGGACAAACAGATATATAAGATATCATTTTTAAAAATAAATTGCAATTTACTTAGTTGTATTAATTATCCGACCGTGTTGTGATAGGCATTTAAACGACTGGCAATCTTAGACAATTCATCAAATGACAATCGTCCAGCGAACGTTCAGCCAAGGTTGACAGCTTTATTATATAAGTAAACAGCGTAGACGGCTTTGAACTTTACCTAGTTCATAACACAAATGTACAGGACAACAAGCTGGAGTCGACTTTGCACACAATAGTCTTTTTTATTGAAATAATTTAACTGAACCAATCCTACATTCAGCTCACGCTCATGAGACCCTTTGGTTCAAGTATGATGTAGGGGCCTTCAAGAGTATGGTGAATAGGCATATTAAACTAGCACGTACCATATTTCGACCACATCACTTGCCATCGGGTGGGACCGTGGTCAAGCGTTAATTCAGATTTTATCAAAAATAAACCCTGATGGACTAGAAAATGTTCGGTGCTGACATCAAACATGTATGTTAGTGTTAGACGTTTCTATTTATAACGGTTTTTTTTTATCTAAAAAAAAGTAGTGATCAACCGATTTTTTTTGGAGGGGCTCCTCTCGTTCTCTCTGGTTTGGTTTGGTCAGAGAACTTTTCTTTCTTTAAAACTATATACATTTATAACAAGTCCCGTGAGATCAACCGGTTGACTGCTCTGTTCTATTTGGTCTGTATGACAGACGGTATTTTGGCATCTAATAAAATATGTCATCGTATACGGCATCGCACATCTTATACTTGTACCCACTCCATTAGCATCACCATATTGGTCCGATGTTACAATGCTAACTTAAGATTTTTGACACAAAAATACTAGTTACATCATAATAATCAAAGTTAGCGTTGTACATTTTTTTTATTCTAAAGATCCCACTTTACAATGTATGTTTCTCTCCTCTATAATCGGTTATCGATAATTACGAGATGCGAAAACATTTTAAGAAAATGATGCAAACAAATGAAGGAAGTTATCACAGTTGGAGTTTTTTTTTGTTAAAGTGCTAGTAGATTTTTTTATTAATTTACTAATATTTCTTGTGACTATTCTGAGTAAGCTTGAGCTTGTGTTAGGATATGTTCAACGGCAATAATCGAATGGTGGCATTCGAACTCACGATCTCTCAATCGGTAGTCCGTACCCATAACTATTAGGCTATTGGCGCTTCTGAAGTTAATGTAGAGGGTATATATTTTTTTATCTAAAATGAAAATAAATAAAGTATGAGTATAAAATATGTTTAAATTTCGAACAATAGTCGAACAATAGACGACCACAAAACTTTCAAATGTCATCAAAATAATGGCAACCTTATATTTTCACTTCAGAGTAACTTGCAACAAGAAACACTTAACAATACACTTCAATATTAAAACCATGAAACTACTAAAAATAGTTACTTTATTTTTTTAATAATATTTTTTGTAGATTTTCGTCAATTTACTAATATTTCTTATAACCATTCCTAATATGCTGGATTAAGCTAGTGCTAGAATATGGCTCATAACAATAGTCCATTAGTTCGAACCATTAGATCTAGTTTAAATGACTTTACCGTCGTATTTATTTACTTTTTACTTAAACTGTTATCAAAGTAAAGTAATTACCCTAGTAACCCCTCGCAATTTCTATTTTTGATGTCCACGAGTTTTTTTTTTTGTAAAATATTAGTAGATTTATGTCAACTTACTAATTTTTCTTGTAACCATTCCTGGTAAGCTTGAAAAAGCTTGTATTAGGATATTGTTTACGACTATATTTGAAATACATATATACATTAATTTTGTATATTACTGTATTATAAATAATAGAATACGAATACAATAGTATATAATTAATTAGCGAGTTAATTAATAGTATGATTTGATGCAAACAGGCACAGATTAGCAAGTTTGAATTTTCATTGTTCCGAATTTCAATACATCTAGCAATACACCAGTTTAATCCATGTTAATTAACATCGGACATGATACAACACACGGAAATGACTACCTCGGTCGAATCGAACACACATCAAAAAGTAAGCGATCACATACAAAGGTTGTTATATTTGAAAACATGTTAGTAAAATGAAGCGCCAATAGCCTAATGGTTAAGAGCACGGACTACCGATCTAGCGGTCGTGGGTTTGAATCCTAACACAAACTTTTTCAAACTCACCAGGAATGGTCACAAGAAATGTTAGTAAATGAATAAAATTTAATAATTTTTAAAAACAATTGTTTAATCCTTTACGAAAAATCATGCATTTTCATTATTAAAAAAAACACATTGCTAGTGATCACTTTTTTCATAATGCAACCTTCCTTTTTCTACCCGATTATACGTTTTTTAGCTGTTTTCACCTGGCAAAAAAATCCATAATATTTTGTTTAAAAACAAAATTCAAATCAAATAAACATCAAAGTTTAGATTTCTCACACAAAATCCAGCTCGTACACTCTCTTACTGATGATGGCTCCGAGTGCGATGTAGTCACAATATTTTCGTTGACTTATCTGCATAGGTTTTTTTTTAATGTTTAAAGGTTTTTAAAGAGTCGTCGGTGTCAAAATTCCAATTTCGTTTGAGAAGTTAGTACGTACGGAGTTCCTATGACAATCGAATCGAGGCCAATGTGTATCAGCTTCGATTCATTGACGACAGAATTTTAGTATCATCCGACGCTCGGAATTCTATCCCTTGCAACGTATAAAATTCGATGCATTTCAATTATTCCGCCGGCGTATTGACACGCCGTTATAAAATGTCACCATTCGAAAGGTTCAAATTTAAAGGGAAATTTATTCAGACATTTGTGCAAGAGCTCAAAAAAAACTTGAAGTCTATAAAACCTAATTTAAATGTCATATGACTGGTATCCAATATAACTTTTCAACTCTGTTGCTTAGTTATATAGTTTACCAACTTAATTTCTGAACTGTCGAAAATTTTAAAAAATTTAAAAAATTCAAAAGTACATTTTACTAACGTTTTCGTCACGACAATATTTTATTGGATTAACTGTTTACATTTGTAAGACATGATATTTACGATGTGAATAATAGCAATAGTGAATAATAATAATAATACAATGTGAATAAAACAAAATAAATAATAGCATTCTCATCTAATTAAAAAAAAATCCTTTTCATCATTATCTTCAGTTTGTTTCAATTACATTAAACCGACTCATGCAACCTCACTGATATGACACTTCTATTGTTACGTATTCCTATCCCTTTCATTCTCTTACAAAGAAAAGAGACAACGATATGTGTTAATGGCAAACAAAACTTGTCAGTCTTGTTCAGTGTTACATTGGTCTTCAATTAATTACATCTCCAGTCTGTGCCATGACGAGATTCACGTTCGACCATTAATTTGAAACCCTGTGAAATCAGAAGATACCATTTTAGTTGCAATCGAATCTTGAAATCGAATCACGATGTCAATTAAACACGCCTGTATTAATTATACAGCATTTGATAATTAACATGCACAAGTTGGAAACTAGATACTGTCTGGAACATAAACCAACTCAACGTGCCCACATTACTTGAACATAACACTGCAAACTAACTTAAAGTAAACTTAACCCGAAACATACAAAACTCACTTAGATGTTTTTATAATCTTACTTCGAGTCTTTCGTACAACGATATAGAACACTGCTACAACGATACGAGCGTCGGTGGCGCGAACTCAACATGTCCAGGTTCGATTCTCATCACGATGAAGGAAAACGTGATGCTGGCAAACATCTGAGAAAAAATTCAAAGATTGTCTATTCAACTCGTATTGAGGCAGCGTGGTCGAGTATGGCCTAGTCACCCTTTTAATGAAGTAGGCTATGAGTCCATCGGCAATATTGTCGTTGCATACTAAAAAAAAAATGTTATTCTTGAATAATTCTTGTATAAAATACGTAAATCAGAAACGACATAAGTTTATTTTATTTTTATTATTCTCGAATTTTGAGATATACGTAAGATTTTTTTTTTATAAAATGTAATCCGCCAAATTCCAATTCCAATGTAAAATTAAAGTAATGATTTTTACTTACATGATTTATACTAGGATTAATTATATATTGGTGTAATTAATGCTAGTTGTAATTAGTTGCTCGAAGTTATTTTATCTGTTTTACCATTTTGTCATGTTAATATAAACAATAAGTGAAAGTATACATTCATTATAAGAAGTCGAAATGAGAATACGTTGCTTTGAGTTCAACTTATTGTCAAACGACCGCAAAAGGAAAGACACGATGCGTCCACACGTAGTTGGTAATTAAAAAAAAATGTGCTTCTTTTCACTTACATGCACTTTCATTAACACTTGATTTCCACCGCAATAATGAATATTCTTTCAACCTATCATTTAGAATACTCGTGTATTTTTCTAATGAATTAGATTTATTTTGCAACTCTTTAATATGACAGGTTTATACAATCGTCAAATCTCTTATATAAAAAATGTAATAACTTGAGTAAAGAAATAAGAATAACTTTTATATTAAGAAAATATATCATCTTCATCATCATCAGCCTTTGTCTGTCCACAGCTGGACAAACGCCTAGGAAATATATAATGCAGCTATTTTTTTCAGTATCTATCTTTTTAATTTAGTAGATATTATTATTTTATAAGGACTAATTTTTACATATGGAAAGTTTAATAGTATTGAAATCTGATAATTTTGCAGTGACATTAAAGGAAATTAACATCTGTTCTGTGGAGGCCGCGTATGAAATATTGTCTAATAACCTCAACATTGCATTTGCAATTTTGCTTTCAAGTGTATACATTTTTTGTTTAATTTTCTTTCCTCTTTCGAGTAGAAATAGTGAATGAGAACTTCAACTTAAGCACTCATATGGAACAGCTTTATGAAACATGCTATAGGTAAAGTCTGAGCGATATTTTAAAACTAGCTGTGTCAATTCATGTGAAACTAAGACTGATTTCACATAATTCACAAAAATTTCCATCTAATCTTGGCTACTGATTATTCCTTTCTCGCGTAAAGTTTTTTTCCATTTCATTCATCCCTTCAGTTTAAGAGCGTGATGATATACTTTTCATTCGACACGGTCTACACACCACTCACGTCTCTTCTATATTATTTTAAAGCATGTATTCAATTAAACGGATTAAATCGTAATCCCTTAGTTATAGATGGCGGCACTATACACGCACGGTCGTTATCGCCATGATTATCGTACACATAGGCAACCATAACTTTCAACGTTGCGACCACAATCATGGACACAGACCAGAGGCTACAGACTAGGAGCTATTTTTAATCCTATCGTTTTAAAAAATATTTAAAACCAGTCATGCGCGAGGCTCAATCCAAGGCTTGTTCACAAATAGAACAAATTAAATTTTTAAAATCTTAAAATGCATAAAACAACTCTAACGCGCTATCATGTGGGACGTACGGAAAGTGTTTCCTTGGTGAAATTTAAAAACCGTTGTGGTAAATGGATGTCGGATGTTGTTTGCATTTGGAATGTAGCGAAAAATGTGTTCGTCGGTGAAGCTCTCTGGAGATCGTGCGGTTTGAGGAAATATCTAAGCAGTGCTTAAAATATCACAATTGAACATATCAAATACTATTTTTACATACAAATGTTATACGTTAAATTTAAAATATAGAATTATAAAACGAATTTTGTAATAATGTATAATGTTACATCGTAACTCCAGAACTGCTGAAAGGAATCGAAAAAATTACAATCTGAAAGACTTTTTTTTTTAAATATTGCAGTTAATCGTGAATGAAACTTTTCCTTTTTAATGTCCTGTCAGTTTCAAGTGACTCTAGAGAAATTATAAATGGACGAAGTTCACTATCTATAGGTGGTCTACGCAATTACGTAGTGGGAGCGGATAGATGTCGAAACTTGTTAATTCAAATAACGTCGCAGCTCAGAAGCGTCGACGTGGCGTTTAAACAAATTGCCGAGTTAGTAAACTCAGCTTGTATTTATTATTAAGTTTTAGTTTACTTTCTTCGTGTTTACCATCCCCTCTCCCCCCAAATAAAATTAAAAAGTCACCTTCAAAGAAATTAAATCTCGTTCCCTTTAAAAGTTGGAAATATAAAAGTGCCATCTCTAAAATATTAATTTAAAACAGCCTGTAGTTTGTTGTTAGGTTGATCGTCGGTTATTTTAGAGCATCCTGTGTTAACTTGATAAAAAAGAACGTTGACCTTCGTGTGTAATCAGATTCTTTTTTGTTTCCAATTCCGGGAACAGATCGTTATACAAAAATATTTCAGCCGTTAAATAAATTTTCGATTCGATGTAAATCTACTTTTACCGTGTTTTGTTTTAAACTCTTATTTATTAGCGTAGAACTCCACTGCACTGGCATGTCGCCACTTTTGTTCTCTTTAACCAAACAAAGACAACAATACCAGACTCGCACCAATCGAAACCCACAATTACATTGCGCTTATTCTACTAGCAATGTAAATAGAACTGTTTGATACATCAGTTGTTCAAAAGCTAGTTAATTCGCGTTCATTTTATTTTATTTTCTAATTAAGTCAAACGTAAATAAAGTGAAAAGAAACATCGTGTCATAACCTTTAGTATTTTACAAATATGTGCTTTGTTTGCATTAACATAAAGCTTAATTTGAAATAAACGTAAGTGGATAAATGTATTCGGCGTTAAAATGAGAATTTACACAAGTAACAAAATGTTGGGCGCTAACGAAGTTACCTTTGATACCCAGTGGCAGTAGCTAACAAATCCAGACTACAAACAGCAGTTATTTGCTGAGCGCTGTGGTCAGAGACCGAGGCGATCTATACACCTTGCTCTAAGCCCTGTGTTTGTAATGTGGCAGAATTGATTGGACTATCGAGCCCCTTTACAATGACCCGACTTGTACGCTTCGAGGCTTAATCTATCAGACGTCGATGTTTGTCGCATATTGTCGCCATCAAAAGCCTGCACTATTGAATTCATAACGAAGTATTTCATTTTATGTACGTACTTACCAATTTATAGCGTTTTGGATATACAGGTATGAATTTGATATTTGACATGGTTAAGGATATAGTGAAGTTAAAGTTATATGAATGCAAAAAAAACTCCTCTAGTGTTGCGGATGTCCATGGACGTCGATGATCACTTCAGAGTTCCCGTCGCTCGTTTGTCCCCTTCTCTTATGTCGATGTAAATTAATTGAATATCAAAATCAATGGTTAAAATACTGAACCATTAGATTTCAAAAAATGTTACTAAAAATCCTTACATGGTTTGTCGAGGACCTTTGTTTTCAGTCGACTGATTCATGGATTGATTTTTATTAACTTTGTCTGAATAAAATACACAATACCTCGTTCCTCGTGCACGGATGAATTCTCTGGGCACTACACTGGTGCCCAGTTGGATTAATATTATATGAAGCAATATTTTATTTTACAATTCATGTAACACTGACGTAGAAAGATCAGTTTTACAATTGAAATTATTCACCAATGAAAAAAAAGTATCTAAACGTTGATTTCAATTACTACAACTAATTCAGTTTTTACTTTGGGCAATAACAAATTAAAGAAAAATGTAGCGTAATGCAAACAATACGAAAGTCGAATATTGAATAATGAACTGCAAGTTTTTTTTTCATATCACGCCAACGAAGTTTATAGCGACTACCAGTACTTACATTACGTATGTCTGAATATTTAGTGTACGGCTTTAGAGTAAGTTTTTAGGCACTGTGCCTTGGATGAGCTAATTATCTCCAAAGATCAGTTCGTAGGACTACACTAAATGATAATGTTACCTTAATTGTATGACAACTTGTAGCAAAACGAATTTAAAAAAAATATTTGGCGCATATTTAAAACTGGAAGTTAGAATGTTCTGGAACGGCAGCCTTACCGGTCTGAGATACACACCGGATATAGCAATGCATAGCTGACAAAAAAAAGGTGCACCAGGAATAAAAAGTAGGCTACAATATGCCCGCACGCTTCAGCTATCCTTCAGTAAAAATCACGTTAAATTCAGTCCAGATTTTCAGAGATTATCCGTTACAAAGGCGGGCTTGCGAACTGGAAAAAAATTAAAAATAGGTATTTCACGTTTACGGACTACGAAAATGTAGCCTTAGTATTAAATACAGACATACACATTTTATTACTTGTATCATTGTATTGTATTATATGTGTATTTTGTATCTGTAATTACCTATAGAAGATTTATTATGCTCTTTAACGAATACATTACATTTGACCGGATTATATTTTCCATTTGTACGTATCAAACGAACGCATTTATGAACAGTTTACCAAAATTGTAACAGGACTCCACTGAAATGTTGAAATGTATCTCGGTTCGTGAAATTAAACTTTTTCGTCACGGAAATTTGTTAATGTTGATAAAATTATTTTTTGAGGCATAAGTTGAATGCATATTACTGATCCGACAGTGTGATGTATTGGAAATTAGGAAATTAATAGGCGGAACGAAACAAATCGACTTCAGAAATCGTTTTGAATAGTAAATAAAATATGTAATCTTGAAAGATAGTTCTTTCTTGTATCACATCAACAATGTACTATCATTGTTATTTCGGAGTCGGCGCCAGCTCTGGTAGATTAGTGACACTAAAATCCGAGATGTCACACTGGTCTCTGAACACATTAAATGCACAACAGTAGACAGGGCAATACTGGTAGCTCGCAACTTGAAGCAGTACCTTGTTGCACTCAAATAATAGCAGTATTGTTATGTCCTGGCTTAAGCCTATTTACAAGAAGACATATCAGCTATTTGTCAGAACTTATAATAACAATACGTGTTAAGGTCAGTGACTCAGTTCTTAGTCAGCTGTTATATTTATTCACTCGCGTCAAATGTGCATAGCACGCTTAAGCGTTGTTAGTTTTATAAATTTTAAGAGAATTTGCCGTAAAAACAATTCAATTTCTTATCCTAATAACCTGCAGGTGACTATTGAAAACAGATATAACAGTAGGTAATAGTGTTTTTAATATGACAACGGTATTAATTCGTATTAAATTTTGAATTGACCCAATCTTTATAGAATAGGCCATAAATTTCTAAGGAGTCACTAAGGGAGTACTGTATTGTAGATTTTGTACGAGAAATCTATCACTTGTAGCCCAATACTTCATATAAAATACTTTTGATCATTTATTAATTATTGGTGCTTCAATTTCATAGTAGTACTTATTGTACTTAAAAATAAGTCTGCCATGCGCAGGAAACACAATTCTATCAAATCAACCTCGCCTGCCTATTGTCATCACTTGGGAATCGTAATTTATTCTAACAAATGAATAGAACGAATGTATTCGACCGTTAATAAATCGCTTCGAGCGACGGCCGACATCACACAAGTACATTTAGTTTTCGGACGTGACGATTTGAACATAACAAATATGATTTCATATATTTTAAATTTTCCTCAAACGTTCTTGTTTTGTTCGCTATACTTGATTAGTTTAAATTTTATGAGCTATTAACGTATTGATGACTAAGATTCAATACATCGTTTGGTATAAATTAATTGATCACACTGTATATAACGTTTTGATAGGTAACGCTTAGATCAAGGTACGAGTAAGTAAACTGAATTTCATGTATCACACAGTCGAGTAATGGTCTGTGCTAGATGTATCTAAAGCAGTACGGCTTAGGCTCCTTAAAGAAGCGTGAGTACCAACGCGTCCATTCGCGGTATTCCACCTAAAAGCTAGTCTTGGCTAGTACAGTCGCGTGCACGTTTCGCCTGTATTGAGTCGACGACGCGGGCACAAAAGCCACTAGGATGCAGTTTAAAATATGTTTGTGAGCAAAAAGTTTACAAGTAATTACTTTTTACTATTTTACTGGTTTATATCCTCCTAATTCGTCTATTTGTGAAAAAGGGTAGAGTTTGCGGATAAGGAATCTTTTTAAGGGGAACACCGCGAGCGTTCGCGATTGTACCTGTGACATTAGACCTTGTCAGACTCGTCTGCAGTCTATGGGTGTCCGCGTCTTGGTAATCCTGCCACTTCTCCCTCTTCTATTATAAAAAAGTGTTTCGACGGACTCTAAGATGGGGCTATTAGGTTAAAACTATGAGACAATGACGATACTCGGAATCCCCAAGCTCTAACATCATTCCGAGATGCAAATACGCCATTTTGCGGAGCGCGACAATAGCTCTTAGCGACGTAATCGAATACTTTACATTCAATAAAAGTAATTTACAAACTGTTTCATATTACTATCAACTGGCTGTTCGTTCTAAATAGAATCGAGAACAGATTTATAAATCCGTCTCTCTAATAATGTTAAAGTTTTATACTTATTTTATGGTTTTACTCGCGTTCCCCTTTTGTTATTACGTCTGTATTATTAAAGACAATGTGTTGACCAATATGTCTTAATAGATGTCACTACAGTCGACCGATAGTTCGATGACAAATATTATCCTATATCGTATACATGAAAGATGTGGGTAGTAATGAAAAACTATGTCTAAGTGAAATAACTTGTACGTAGCTCAAAGGAACGCGACGTAAACTAATACAGTTAAATGCAATTAAGTTGCGACCCTCCTCACTTGACGGCGTATATATTTATGTTTGCTTGCTACCTTACCTGTATGATGCAATTTGCCGTGTGCGCATGTTCCATAAATAGACCAAACAAGCAGAGGATGACGATGCATCTTTGGTATCACAACGCTGATAATATTATGCAATACATGCATACATAACATATGTACACATAATAAATCTTCATATTAATAACATTGAAATGTTATAGATTATATTAAAAAAACGTATTTCGAGAACGCATTGTATTCGCGTTGTCTATAACGTAAAAATCATTTTTTTTTAATATCCCTCTGTCGGGCCAGTCGCAAGCCAGCGTTAGTTCTGGATTATCTCTAAAAGGACTGCATCGATTTTGACGGGGCTCTATTGGAAGGTAGCTAATGAGTGCGGGATTGAATCAAACTACTTTTTCTTCCTCGACACTGATGAGATAGCGGGTATCAGAGCTAGTTAATGAAAATGTAATTTAAGATAGAAAATAAATCGACTACGATTTGCTTTTATCGGTACTTAGATAATGTTATGCTGCTGGTAATAACTTCGAACCAGTGATCGCTTTGTTATCGGCTTATGAAGCTCTTCAAACAATTGACGGAAGAAATTTGATAGAGACTGCTCGCTGAGAATTGAAAAGGCTATTCGATCTGTCTAAACTTATTTCACCTAGGTTAAATACTCTTTTCCAACTTCCATTTATAAATTAAGAAATTATAAACATGGTATAGTTAGATCGACAAATGAATTAGAGTCTAGGCGTTGTAGTGTATCTAAGATGACGATAAAACTTGTTCGTGTTTCAATTGGACTTGAATAAAACAATAATTGAGATCTCTAGGCGACCTCTCACGATCGCATCTGTTCCTATTTGCAGCACTTCAAATGTATATTTACACCTGCGTGCTAAAAGATTTCTCTCAATTGTGCAAGATAGATTTTGTAATGGAGCAAAAGTCTGTTACACTATTGCAGTAAATTTAAAAATGTGTTTTCAACCAACCGCTTCTACTAGCGTGATACATTGACTTTAACAATACTCAAGATTCTGGACTATAACTAAACTATATAATGCAATATCTGTAAGACCTATCACTTGTCTGAAATATGTGACACTTGTCTAATATCTGCTTTATATACACAGATTAAAAAGGCAACCGTATCATTATACAGTTAGCTTTCATACAAGTTTAACATCAAAACGAAATTCGATTTTCGAAATGTACCTTTGTTTTCTAAATGATAATGAGGAGTATATAATACTGCGGTAATTTACTCCAACAGAATACTTCACGTGGCCTTTTTTTCGATCGCGTTTCTACGAGTTCAAACCTTGTTATCTTTATAAATTTTAATTCATAAACAGATATTCAAATAATAAGTTTATTTTGCAATTATAGACTCTATAACTTTGGAAATACGACCTAATTTAAAGTAACTACGTTTCAGTTGGAAAAATGTAATCATATCTTATTTATTTTCTTTTTTGATGGGAATTAAAGGTAAGGTAAAGCTCGCCGCCGGAAGCGAAGCGTCTGTACAGGACACGCAGTAGCCGATTGTGTTGTTATTACGTTTTATTCTGTTTTTTTTTTTGTAACACGAAGGAAAACAACATCCGTGTACAGACACGGGTGCAATTGTAAAACTAAGTAAGGAAAAGTTTTATAAGAAAAATTGTTTGGAATTAACGTTACGTCGAAATCATTGGATGCACTGATTAGTTATTTGCGTTAACCAATTCGCTGAGTTTATCGGAAATCGGGAATTGCGTTTGGTAATCCAACTTTATGGCCTGTTGAGTATAGCATAAGCCGACTAGATCCTAATAAGCCTGCCGATATGATGTTGGAGGCTTCGATGCACATACATTCGAAAATTATTTGATAGGAACTTACGAACTGACGAAGAATGGACACGTGATTATCTTGAATCCACATCACCATCTATAAGCACGTGTACGGCTTCTAACTAAAGATCAACATTCACTGTATCTAACAAAGTCGAATTTTCATTTCATAATCTAAAATAAAAACAACAATTGAACAAAATCATATTGTCGTCCCTTTCAGGCTCTTTGAGATAAAAAGAGTTAGCAATATGAGATAACACTAAAGTCAAGTTCACGTCAAGAAGACATGGTACCGAGTGGCACCGAACATGGATTCGGAGATGAATGTGGAAAAGCGAGAGAGTTACCAGGGGTACGCCAATAAGTCTATAGCTGTGTTGATAACATAACACATATCAAACTAGACGTACCGCAACTTTACGTGCAACAAGTTGCTACTTGTACATGCATATACGACGCGCTTAATAAAGACGCCTAACTTAATATAATTAATAAGAAAACTTTTAATACTGCAAACTTTAAAACCGAAGCGTTAAGTTTGCTAGCGAGGAAATTCTTCGCAAGTAATTTAAGTAGACATATCTTCTTAGTAACCGTAGAATACAAGACTATATCAGTAGCTGGCACCGTCTACTTTAAACGTAATTAAATCACTAGGCTAGGCTTTACGTCGTATATTTCAACAAGATACCTTTAACCCTTTCGAGATAGGTATCAAACAATCATCCAAGCTTGATATTTTTTTTTAAGTAACCCGTTAATGTAATGTTACCATGACTAAAAAAGTTTTTATATGAAAATAAAAATAAATTTGAAGCATAATTTGTAAAAACAAAACACGACATCATTAATACGAAATCCAAGCTCAAGGCAAGTTAATCCTCGGTATAATAATGTAAGAGTTAACATTCTGTGATACTAACAGGGCAGCGAGTCTTGCCGGCGGGACTTTGAGCCCGGATTATCTTTGGAGATTCGTCCCATTATTGTGATATTAGAACGACTATAACGATGTTGATGGCTTCCCTTATTACTTGGACAATCCTGGTTTTGCTTTGCATTGGGGTTACTATTGGGCGTAGAATTGAAAGATTAATTAGACAACATGTCTAGCTGGACGACTACAGGATTTATAACGTATAGTTGCATATAACTTAAAACAAAGCAAACGAAAATATTCATTTAGCCAAAATAAAAATATTTAACTACTCTTTAGTTAGCTTATATAATGTTACAAGTGATAAAAACATCGGCATGGTTACTAAAACAATTATATTTCATTACTGTAGTAACATTAATTAGTTAAAAATATTTAGAATTCATAAAAAAAAATATCACGACCTTTTGAGATAACCTATAACAACTTATCGGTAACATTACATTCATGCCTCCGTTACTTTCAAGATCTACATTATTTATGTGAACAAAATTGTAAACGTAAAGATCCATGGTTCGAGTCCCACTGTGAACCAACATGATGTTAAGAAATTCAAAGATGTACGTGAGCCAGCTATCGTCACTGGGCCAGGTTGACAAAGGCCTAATCACTTAGGTTAGACTATCCCCGAGAGTCTCTACTATGTCATACGAAAATCATAAAACACATTGGTATAGCAGAGATCGTAACCAGGACCTTCAGATGAATAAAATTCAATGAGCTATACTTGATACATTTATATTTCCATAGCGTATTAAAAAACATCATAGTTGGCGTCTAAGTTCTAAGTCCGCGAAATAAGCGAGACAAGTATGTTGATTTCCAAGACCGTCATAAGATGTTCATATTATATTTTTATAAATTCATATGATATAACTTATAAAACGGCTTAACTCACGTGCAACTCGGTGTCAGTACCGACTAGTTTCGAGCCCATCGGGGGC
>JAODUI010000025.1:7728646-7745119 GCA_027563995.1 Papilio gigon
CGCCCTCGCAGAGCCGGAACAAGTTATTGTACATAAAAAGATTTTTATGAAGGACATGTGTTTATCTAAAAACACCACGGCCAAGGTATGAAAGGAGTAAGCTGTAAAGTGGCGGGTGACGGCGCCGCGGTCGAGCTAGGATACACTGTAATTAATTTTGTTTATTTTTTGTCACAGAACACTTCAATGGCTCGTAGAATTTTCTTGATTCTGTACTTTAAACGAGTTTATGATAATCACCTTAAAGGCATTTTTGCTATGTTTTGTAACATATTGTGTACCAGACCTGCCAAAGAAGGTTAGGTAAACACCGAGGCCCCGACAGACGGCGGACGGGCGACGGCGGGAAAAAGTTGAGAGTTGTTGAGTTGAGTTGAGTTGAAGAAGTACGCACAAAATGCCGACGCATGCCTTACCATCAACAAATACCAACGTCGTTATTTTCTCCGAGATAAACAGTGGAAATGTTCTTACAATAACAGAAAATGTTAAAGAAGGCGGGGCCGCGGCCGGCGCGCTCTTGGCACGTAGTTGTGCGATTTGTTTTTATGACGAGACATAACATAAATTTAGTGAAGAAAGATTTTATAGCTCTGGCGGGCAGCCGTGCACTTGTGGGCGTGAAGCAGCGCGCGCGGGGCGGCCGGCGCGGCGCCGTGCTGCGACTCCGTGCTGCGACTCCGTGCTGCGACTCCGTGCTGCGACTCCGTGCTGCGACTCCGTGCTGCGACTCCGACTCGGTGACGCAAATTGTCTCAAAGAAGTAAAAGAAATGCAAAAGCTCTTTGCGTTTAATTCTCTTGTCCCTTTTTATAAAAAAGCGACATTTTAGTCGTATTGAAATAAGCAAATGAAACATTCTTAGTTTCCGCTTCGTTCAGAGTCGTCTTGTAAGTAAATATTTACGTTTAACGATTTAAAGTCAGTCATCAACGCAGTCAGTCGCGAGGCGTCAAACCGGTTACTATGTAATCATTCACGAGCATCAGTTGTAATTCGTTTTCGGTAGTTTTTAAGCGTACGCAATGTGTAGGTTGCCAACAAGAGTGAAAAAAAATTAAAACTGCTACTGACGTAATCACCATTTAGACCCCCCGACTGCCTATGTTATCAAAAATAAGCAAAGCAAAGATCCCGACCCTCATAGTGCTCACGTAATAATTGAACGTCCCCTATCAACGGGTATTACCGCCCTGTCTTTATTCCAATCGTTCATTGCCAGTATCAGTTCAGATCTTCTGTCATCTGAGTCGTCAGTCCCTTTCTAATCATAGCACACAAACACAATGCACCTCTAAATATTTTTCCAAAAAGACAAAGGGAGATGTATCGGTACCTTTATTATTATGAATCATTTTTGTACATAAACAATTTAAGGTCAGACTTAGTTGCACGGACAAGTAAGAAGGGATTGCCAGTTATTGCGTTCACCGACTAGTCTTCTTTTCTTAATACTTTGTGATCGTATTGAGGTCGGCAATTTAAACTGTTGGAACCGGCCAATAAATAAACGAACAACTATACTAAGACTTTTTTTACACAATTGTCAATACTATCTAGATTCATTTAAAGAAATACGAAGCTTTGTGTACATCGGTACATCGTTTTCTTTGTTGTTCATATACGAAGATAGTCTAGTCGAGGTTGGCATGCGCGGATTATATCACGTCTATTAAGTTTCAGCATCCAACACTCATCTTCTAAAACCATATTTTTGGATAAAAGTGGAAAACGTAATAGTAAATTTACTATATTCAAATGATTAAAGTATTGCAGTATATTTTGTACATCTCATTGAGACTCAGAACTAAATTTATATCTTAATAAACCAAAGTAAAATCAACTCACAACCGATAAGAGTAAAGAATGCGTGCTATTCTAAAATGTTCACTAGACGTGTTTCCCGGCTTCACTTCGCGCTAACTTTACAATTCTCGAGCAAGTATGCGGAGTACATCAAGCAAGAATCCCGTTTACACGCTTCGATGCGTCTTTTCGTAGACATGTTGAGACGTGGGAGGTATTAAATATTTTAGAAATTTTTGTACCCCAAAGTTTTTATATATATCCGAACAGTTTAACATACTTTTAATGAAATGGACAATGTGTACAGGTTCAGCCACGAGATGATGAGCTCATAAACAAGACGGTAGTGAGATTGGACGGCTATGAAGGTAGACGCATACCAAAGAAGCTGTGCATGGATTGTTTGAAAGAGAATATGCGTAAGGGTGAGAGTTTACCCGTCACATCTGAACTCACTGTTAGAGATGTGTGGTGACATGTGTGGCGTGATTTAGTGATACGGATGGTGATAAGAGGCGCCATTTACTCCTCCGCTGTCACTAAGGGAGTACCTCATTAAACACTTATTTTAATCAACACAGAACGACTATTATTAAATGATATCACAGTTTTAAAACTGCTGACTCAGAACGACTTGACGATTAAGTACATTTAACGACTATATATAATCTTTAAATGATTCGGAGAGCCGCAGTTTTAAATATGAAATTTAATTTAATACATCGAAAATCAGTACATATCAGCCACTTGTAAATCAAAGGTACAGTCCAACGATAATGTTCAAAACATTTTAAATCATCGTAATAATTATCGCATATTTTACGAATCAAATATATGCTTCATCGTCGGTAAATTATTGAGCAATATGCTTATTAGCTTTCCATGTCAAGTTTGACTCAGCGCTGTCTAATTGTTGAAAAACTATCACGTGCGACTTCGTACGTTTCATATAAAAAAAAACATTCATTTGTTTTATTACTAATTTATTAGCTTAAATTCATTCAGCAGTGAGTGTACATTTTGTTTATTACGGAAGGAGAATTTTCCTGATGAGTAATCGTATCCGACAAAAAAAAGGCCACCCATCTGATAATAGTTCGAAAGTATGTTTTAACCTTAACAAAGACCTAACGTTGTCTACTTTGACGATGATAATTAACAATACTGATATGCTTCAAATGTTTTAAAGAAAGTCGTTGTATCAATCTCATATATAAGTAATTAAAAATGTTTTATTATATTAGTAAAATCTATATAAAGGTATGGCAGAACGGAACACTGACACAAGTAAATCCTAATTTGAAAGTATGTCACAGCATTAGACTTTTGTAAATAATTAAACAAAAAAAAACTGATAAAAAATTCAAGATTCTTCCATTCAAAGGATTGTATCTTTTAAAGTAAACACCGCGAAGTGCTCTAACTGTACGTTAGCGTTTTGGTTAATATTTCAATCTTCTTAAAAACCAATAACAGTTCAAGAAACTGTATTTTAAAGTATTACGATAATAACTTAATACAAGATGATTTCGAGTCGTTTTCTAAAATATAATAAAATTGTATAGGGTCATCATTTTGTATGCATTCGAAAATTGTATTTTATTTAGAAGTTTCGATGTCTGCAGATTTCATTAAGAAAGATTTTATTTCAATTAGGTACATTTTTTTGTTTTAATAACGTAATAGTCTGTTATGATTCAACGAATAATCTATATCAAGAGGACGGTTACTAAGCTGAGAACTTCGACTTTTAGAAATTAATTGCTTCAAACATAAACCTTTGTATTCGGATCCTAAAATAACTTGAACTCCGCGGACGGAACCGACAGTTTGTGAGCTAAATACTCTCGCAGATATCTGACGTCATCTATTTTTAAATAACACTAACATTATTAATGTGAAAAATTGAATATGTACGTTACTTAACAAACTGACTGGTCATGTCAGGATGTTCTTATAAATAGAGACAAAGATATACTAATTCTGAAAACAACTTAACTCAGGTAGATCGGTGTCGGTACCGATTAGTACTAACGCAGTGTACGACGGACCGCGCCATACCAATCCCACTCACCCTTAACAAGGCTCCAATGGGCTCGAAACTATTCGGTACCGACACAGATCTACACGTGATTTAAGCCGTTTTTTATAATTAGCATACAGTAATGTCTCACTCGTGTTTAATAAATTAACAAATAAAGTTATTCTGGAATAGATGATAGAGATTTATAATTCCCTGTTAGCAAAGTCAGGAGCGATAGCTAGTATGTATATAAAACTGTTGTACAATAATAATTGAACATCACTGGCGAAGTTGAAGTTACCATGTATATTGAAAACATATCCTGTCAGTACTCGATGCCTACGCGTCATCAGCTATGAATTGCATGTTGATAGGTCAATACAAAATCCTTTTAATAACGCTCTTATCAACGCGGTCACACAAAATCAACGTATGATATGAGAGCGGACATCTTCCTTCAAATATTTAAGCTTAAACGCACATGAAAGTCAGTACCGCCATATTTTATTTATGGCATAAAATAAATACATAATATGAAACAAAACCGAAACTCTATCGGTACAGTTAACTCAGTATAATGAACTCTTCCACTTCCTTTGTTTGATCCTTAACTTTTACGTACTAATTCTAAAATTAACTTGACTGAAATTGCTATTAAATTAAAAAAAAAGACAATAAGTCAGCAGTTTCTGAATTTCATCCTGATTTATTCATAGAAACAAATTCACGAAACGTTATTTCCACTGCCTCATGGTTCACGCCGCGTGTACCGGGATAACAGAAACGCAGTTATTTTTGGAATCATTTGAAATCTATTATTTCACGGACATTATTCATAACAGGTCGCCGTGAAAGATTAAAACGAACTATAGAGAACACTTTCGAGGTACATTAATGATGATTAACATATTTAAAAAAAAAAAAATTTGTTAGTATGCACTAGAGATATATAGAGTTCAAATCCAGTCATTCGACTATTTTATGACCCTATCCCAGCACAATCCTAGAGCTTAGTTGCAGCGGTAATAGAAATATTAGTAAATTAACAAAAATCTGCAAATATTAAAAATAAAAAAACCAAGTTGGTAAACGAGAGTTTTAGAAATGTCATTTTGTATTGTAAATTACAACATTTAGGGAATTTATCCCAACAAAAGATGTCGGGAGATCTTTTTTGTCACACAAGGAGATCGGATCTCAAACACGTGTTTAAGATTCAATATCATTGATATATTGAGTTGATATGAACACGTTGTATGTTCGTCATTGGTCCAATTTCTGATCTTACATATATACATTTGATAAATATTTATCCCCTAGACGTTTCTAAATTACTAAAACATGCTATATAAGACTGTTATAAATAATTAATTACCTTTAACAATATAGACGTACTGAAATATGTTAAACATTTCTTATTTTAATGATGAGACAACTTTTCTTGCTCAACTCTTTTAATCTACTGAATGACGTGGTTAGTATATTCAAAAAATACTTTAGTAAACTCAATTGAACAATTACACACTTATGTAACAAATTGTAAAATACAATTCATTTGTGACCAAAAAAATAACAGCTCTTGATAATTTTTAATATCGACCGGAAATTGACGAAAACGGACAAGCCGCTATCAGTTCTTTAACATAATAAAATTATAACATAGTTTTTTTTTTCTAACAAACAGCGTTATTATAATAAAATTACATTACAATATTTTTACGGTGGTTTTTAAGGCGAGTAAATTTTGTGTCCAATAAAAATAAAATGTTTAGAACAAAGGGTATCATGATATCAAAATTTAAAAAAAAACAACTGTTTAAGTAAACATTTTTTTTATTTTTGAAGTAATACATTGTAAAATATTCTACACATATCCGCGAACACATTTAAGATATGTGTGAAGTCAACCCGCTGTATGCCAGCGCAGTCGGCTGTGGTCTGGTCATTTCTTGAGTAGGCATTTTTAAGTAAAAAATTCTAAACGGGGTAATCCTATTTTGTACGGCTTAATAGTTTAAAAAATTATACACGTCGAGTGTAATTGAAGATATCGTGGTTAATATAGTTACAAAGCTATGTATTGGAAGTTTTATTTTATTTGACAAATAATAATACTAGTGACCAACGATTAGATTGTAAGCCATAGAAACGCACTTCCGCTGTTCGATTCCAGACGAGGTCAATTATACGGACACAAAAAATGAACATTTTTCAAAGTAAATTAACTGTTCAAATTAAATTTGAAGATGAAGATTATTTTATTTAAAAACTTTTATTACCGATTGAAAATTTATTTAAAAAAAAAGATGTAATTAAAAATGTGTTGGAATCAACAATTAAAATTGAAGTTGGAACATTATACGAAATTGTTTTCATTTTCTTTAACGTTCTTAAATATATATTTTTTAAGACCAATTTAAATAACAATTTAGGCATACAATAACTATAATTTCATAACATTATTTTTCCTTAATAAGAGTTTTGTTTGTGGCTATTGAAAATTAATTCCTTTTTTTTATTTAAACGTTTTTTATTTTTGTCAAGATTTTTTTTAATTAAAATGAGTTTTTATGTTTTTCTTTTTCCATTTAAGAGAACGTATAATTAAAAAACAATTCCGATCTTCTAATCCAGTAATATAATGGTCACGAAAGATAAAGAAATAATTCCTGCAACTTTTGCGAGCTTTAGCGCACGACGCGAGCTTTTAAAGTACTTTTAAACTTTTTTATTTAAACACCTAAGTTAAATAATTTACATCTGTTTTAAATATCTTCACTTATTCTATGAATCTAATAAAGCTGCGTTTAAGAATTAATAAAAAAAACAACTGCAAAAAGTTTTACTAAAACTTCAAGTTAAAATAATTTAAACTGCAAACGTTAACATTTTAGAAACAATTGATGATAGTAAAACTTTCTTACTTACAAAGACATGATTTAGGGCTTTGACTTTGCGAAGGTCTGAGGAACTTAACCTTACGCCGCGAGATGATTATCGGATTATTTAAATACACGAGTTGTCGAGATACAGCGACCGGCGACCGGTTGTTCGCAAAGCAGACATAGCCAGCCTAAAAGCACGTGACAAAATCTTTCGCCAAGTTTTACTCGCGCCGTGCATATACCGCAGCTCGCAAAAAAGTTCAGTCAAAGTTTATCGTACTTACAGTGTGTGCGCGTCCGTGGGTGTTTTCGGAACTGCCTGCAAGTCCTGGTGGAGACATCGGACCGCGTTCCGGATGCACTGGCATTTAGCCGGGCATGGTATCTCCGCGAACACGAAGTTCACTAAGTTTAAGAAAATGAGTATCTTTAGCAAGAGCCACATTTTCGGGATAAGAGCGACTGTTCGCTTACCGCCGCGTCCGATAGCGACCAGCGAACGAATGAGCCAGCTCGCCGGCGAGCGGCGCGTTGAGCGGTTCGCCCGGCAGCGGGTAGCGGGCAGCGGGTGTTCGCGGGCGGAGTTCCGCGTATTGCTGTCGCAGCCGACGCGCATTGTCCATCGCTGACAAGCACACTCCAACACAACATTGGGCGGGATTTTATACGCATCCATGATAGAAGCAGCGGTATCACACTATCCCGCTTTTTAATTTTTTTTATTCGATAAGTAGAAGTTTGCATTTTCTGGAGTCACACGTAGACCAAAAACTTCTACATCTATATGAGACTTCCTTATTTCCGCACGTAAAGGTCTATCTGGTTCTCTATTTAGTTAGATATAAAAACTTCTTAAAAACTTGAATCCACTGAACATATTTCGATGTTATCATTCAACATCGTAACATTATCTCTGAGTTCGACGGCCGATGACATCACTCAGCAACTTACCTAAATTAGGATCTCATTTGTTTATCCGCCGGCAAGCACACTCAATCGTCAACAGAAAACCTGCACTACATCAGGAATAGACCTATAAAATCATGCAATATTCTCTAAAGATTGCTGAGAGAGCAATACTATAAGCCATAGATTAATGAAATAGACGTCAAACATATATAGAACACTCCATCTCCAGAATATATATCTACGATTAGATCAATATAGCATTTCATGCCATTTCTAGAATTGTTTATTGAAGTTGGACAACGTATAAACCTATACGCAATAGGTACCAAGTAACATTTTTCTTATTAGAAATACAACAGTTATAATCGTATTTCCTCTAGCGATATACACAGAATGTTTTTTTTTTAACACACATATCCTATGCCCCGTCCGTGTCAATAACAAAAGATAGCAGACTTCAAAACAAATACAATTATCGAAGTAAAGTTAGGTACACGAAGTCACAATTGATGTTTATAAATATATTTATAGTCGGCATCGAATTTCGAACTCGCGTCTCGAGAGCCGGAGACTCGATGTATAAACATACTTGTACAAATATAGATTAGTACAAATGATGTCGAATAAAGTTTGTCGTATCCGAACTCCTTGGTACGCAAGTTCGATTACTGGCCACAGAACAATGCAATTTAAAAATAAAAAATGTAATTGAAAATAGAGAATCGCGCGGGATTCGATAAAGATAAAGACAAGATATAAAAATAGTCGTAGTTACTGTTGTAAATACAATGTGAATTTGTTTTATAGAAAACATTTTGGCTGCCGGCCTGATGTTTTTAAATTTTCCAACGTTAGCTATAAACATAAGTCGTGTATATAGCTGGTCACAAACAATATGCGCTAAAATTGTTTCGTCAGATTACAGAATTACAAACATTTTATAGGCGCGTGACTAAACTGTGCCTATAACGCAGCCACGGCCTGAAATCGACGTTTCTCTCTTCGCAAACAATGACGCAATTCTAACTTTATGCTGGACGCTTATTAATAAGGACCTTGCCAAGTTTAGAACAAGACGCAACGCAACTTGCTATGTAGAATATCTTAAGCAACCACATGCGAGAATTAACCGACGAAGTGGGTTACATGTATTTAGAGATCTCATTACAGATGTAACCTTCATTAGTTAATTGTAGCCATCAGATTTCTTATACGTAAATATATGACAGTCAATGTGCCAGTGAGGTACATACCAAATGCAAAGTAGCCATTATAAATAAATAGAAGTGTTCTTATAAATAAAAAAAAAACTTTTAACCATTTCATACAATGTCGACGACAACTCAAGAGTCAATTTTCAAAGTTTAATTTTTTATTGTAAATGATTGTACTAAGATAATACTTTTACGTATACGTGTTTTTTTTTTTCTTAAAAACATCAGCAGAATTTTATTAACTAGCTAATGTTTTTTTTACCAGTTTAACAAAGTTTTAGGCTTGTGCCGATAAAGTTTAGGACAATAGTCGAATGGCGGGATTCGAACTCTCGACCACGTGGTCCATCCCCTTAACCATTAGGCGCTTCGAACTTCGAACTCACATACTACTTGCTACTATTAGTAATAGGTTATTAAATATTACCATTAGTTGAAGTAGGAAGTATTAAGATTATAGAGTATTTGAAGAGTGCTCGTGCAACCGGGCGACACCGCCGACACCTTGACATCAGGTTCAGCGGAAGGAATATGTAAATTTCAACAAAAATATATTGTACAAAATAAGTTTGAGAATGTATAAAGCGAAAATCAACTAGATGAAATAATAAAACTCCTGTCAGGCTTTGACTTTGGAGTCAGCTGTTGATAATGTGGTAAAAGTCTACCTAGTTGTAGGCCTATAAATTAAATAAAAAAAAAAACTATGAAACATCATATTAATATTCTTTTTAAAGGTTTCATGAAAAGGTTTTAATAAAGGCTACAGCGACAAAGTGAAGCGACAGGTGATAATTTAATAAATTAACTTTTATTAAAAGCGTGATGAAAGGAAATTATTAAAAGAATTATTACTGTTTAAAAATATATTAATTATGATACAGTCTCGCTTGTGCTTTTATATTAAATGGCCAAACGAGTCGCTTTTATGAAGCTAATATTAAAACGTGAAGTGATAATTTTGTCAACCTTTTTAACTAAATAACGAGAATACATGAACGTTGAATTTGACAAATTTTATGTGTAAAAGTGCGGAACGCTCTATTAATCAAGATTAAAAATCTTTAATTAATAATTATCGTCTTCTATTAAATAATTAAAAAAGTATAACATAAGCCTCTAGGACTTGCGTGTAACACGACCACCACGTGAAAGAAGGAGTCAAGTGGAACTGACTTCGCGTAGTGTCTGATGATTGTGGATGACGGAGGCTAAATTACGCCTCTTCCCCTACCAACGTTTTTCTTATAATGGACAATTGGGAAGGGACAGGTTTGGCACAAGATGTTTACACATAGGAAGTAGATCTTTTTTATCATCTTTTTGTGTGTCATTTCTTCAGATGAAATGTAGACGACATGTGTAATATCAGATGTCTGTAGGTGGCGGTCACTTCGATGTTTTGGCGAATTAAAGTGGTCGCTGGCTCGTTTGCCATGATACAATGAAAGTAACAATCCAAAGTAGTGCTAATATTAAAAATAAAAAATTATATCAAAAAATAAAATTACCCATTTAAATATAATTTCGTAAGTACGTATACTTACTTATGTAATTCACATTTACATATGTCAATAAAACCGGTGCGATTTCGGGGCGCATCGCTAGAACAAAAATAAATTCTGATAACTTTATTATTCCAAAGTAAACATTAAAGAATGCAGCAAACAACGGGCCAGTACTGTCGTAAGACGAACACTTAAAATAATGTAAAAGTGATTCCACTCGTTTTAAACTGGAAGTTCTCCGACAACGAGGTCTCTAAACAATGGAGCGACAAAGAAATATCACGTAGAATAAATTAAATTAGAAAGTAAATAATATAAACAATTGTTATTTTTTATAATATAAGGCAACAAAGGATAGTCTATCAAGAGTAAAGTGCCAGTAATGTCTCTGACTTACTGTCATATTTAATTCTCTTTGTCTGTAGTTTAGAAGTTGGATCGAATGTTTTTTACAGTCATTACAGAATACAAGAGTTGCACACAAGATGCCGCACTGGCCGTCGAGGAAATTAAGTAAATATATACTGATATAGGAATTTAAAATTTAATAGGAAATTAAGTAAATATATACTGATATATTTACTTAATTTCCTCGACGTTATCCAAGTTAGATCGCAAACCTAAAGCGACACCGATGTCCAATACAACGGGAAACTCGCCAGATAAAACCCAAGTTGAAAAGTTCTTAAAAGTGGAAAAGTCTTCGAGTTTTGTTTCGACTTTAAAGGTTCGTAAATAACGGAACCAATTCATTGTTTATTATTCAAGTTTTCTTTGTTTTATCTTGGTATTATGCAGAAAGAATTAAGGATTTTTGTTAACTTTATTTTAAGACAAACATCTGTACAAAAGTATTCTTAGTTTTATTCTCTCAAAGCTAGCGGACAATTTTTGGAGTTATAAAAAAATATTTAGGGACATGTATTGTGGAATACGGAAACCCACCGTAAGTAAGGTATTTATTACGTTTGGTTATTTGCTTAGATTTCAAACAGTGTCTTAATCACAAAGTATCCCCGGTATTGGTTCATTACAACATTACTAACGTACTTCACCGTGCAAAATTAAGGTTGAGCTGCGAGCAGTGGAAGCGACGACTGAAACGAGAGCCTCGTGCAATCAGTAGAGCCGTCACTACAGAATAAACAGACGCGTGACGTCCTCAAAGCTGCTGCCGCTCGCATCCGATGCAGGAAATTAAACCTCTTGATCATACACCTCAATTCAACATTTCAACTCAAAGGCCAAATTTTACGAGACAATTTTACCGTCAACATTTCATTACCCACCTGCACTGACCATGGCCTCGTTACCCATAATAGGTAGGAAATACATCATAGAACTGAGTATCACTACATTGTAAAATGCAAAAAAAATAGGTACATTATTAAAATCCCAACCGTTGTTCTTATAGAAATATTTCTGATATAATGATCGAAAATAATTATATACAAGTTGACACATTACGTATATTCACGTCAGAAAATGACGTTGCAAAATTCAATCAGGTTTGATCCCAACAAAGGTGAAATTGATGTTTCGTTTCAGGTGAAAACTCGTTAACATGAAATTAAAAAGTCGCACGTGAAAGTCAACTTTGTAATATCAAAGCTCACAAAGAAGTCAATCACTATCAACCAAAGCTGACAAGCAAACAGTACGGTACCTATATTATTTTGAAAATCCTTTGTACAAAGAAAATATATTGTATATGACATTTGATTTTTTTATAATAGAAACGAGCATCGGGATCACGGAGCGATTGTCGACGCCCAACCATCCGCAATACTAGAGGAACCATAGATGGCCGGCCTTTGAGAAAGATGTACGCTCGGTTCTTAAGGGCCCTAAGTCATACTTGTTTGGAAATTCTTGTTATAATAATAGATTGTGGTAATATTAAACATAAACATTTCCTGTGTCAGATAGAATAAATGTTAAGTCACTAGAATCATGGACATCTACGTATGAAGACGTCATACCTCACTCAAACAATTTTGTATTACCTAGCTTACATTCTACTTTAAGTACTTCAGCCATTGTCGCTTAGCAAGCGATAAATGCGACAGTGAACTAACACGAATCACTCAGACCACACCAGAAGCGAATTATTTTAATGCAATTGTCACTTTACAATAACACTTTATGTGAACTATACTACTTATAAAACGGCTTAACTCACGTGTAACTCGGTGTCAGTACCGACTAGTTTCGAGCCCATTGGGGGCTGAGTTAAGCCGTTTTATAAGTAGTATAGTGAAATGGCTCACGAAAGTTTTAATAGTTTAACTTTATATGAACACATATGAACATATGAACTTTCCATATAGGATGTGGTCTCAAGTCATAAAGAAAAATCATTTCAAACATCACACTACTCACACATTGTTGATAATTTAATATAATTAGAAAGAATATGAAAATACGCAAGATTATAATTTATGTTAAAAAATTATTTGTATTATTGAAGTATATTTATTGAGTTAGCAAATAACAAGGTGAAAATCAAAGCCGTGGTATGTAGTGATAAGTGTTGTTTGCAATACAGCGTAACACTAACTTTTAACGACAACTTTGGGACCGAGATCCACTTTAGTGTTGCAAGGCAGCGCCAGAATAACTCCCGGAACGCTAAGGGTCAGTAAGATTCCACAAACTTCGGACGTAGTTAGTAAATTTGCTATTGTTATGCGACAGCTCATATAATGGTAGGATAAACGTAAATTGATCATTTTTAATTCTTTTCGCGTAACTGCAAATATTCTACCAATCTCATTACCTTCCCCTCCTTTCTTTTTTTTTCTTAAGAAGATCTTGAAACATTTTTCAAAATAAAATAATATCTGAACAAAACTTTCATTCGTTTTCAACATTCTTGGTCGCGACTTAAGGCATCTGTTCTCAAGGAGGTAATGCGAAAGGTAAAGAAAAAATAGTCCTCACGAGCTGGAAAGACAGCGGAGGAATCCTGCAGGAAGGAATAAGAAAATAAAGAGAAAAATGGAGCTGCTCCAGTCTTAAATTATGAGAAAATTGTCCACTTTCTTTATACCAATAAGCTTCTTTGAATGTAACAAATTTCAAGAATATTTTTCCTTCATAGACGATGTTTAAAAGATTAAATTAAATTAAATAAATATTAGTGGGAGAGTACCGGCGTATCGTTATTTACGATATCGATTGAATAGTAAATTGCTTTTGCCCAGACGGAGGATTCCATTGGAGCTCATTTCGGATCAAATGCGGTTCACACTTCCCGTCGCTAGGGGACTCTGCTCGTGGCGTTAATAATTATTTGCTGTAAGACTCGTTAACAGTGAAATCTTTTAGAACAAGAATGTGGTTGATGTTTTAATTAAAGATGAAGAATTAATCTATAAAATAAGTAAAACAAGTCAAATCAATATTGATTGAATTGCCTTTTTCTTTATAGAGAGTCGGCACAGTATGTATTCCATACATCTGTCAGTCATATCTGAACTCACACACTTACATATATCTTTCACACAATCCACACCTTCGGTCTTCCTCTACCTTTATAGCAATCAACACGCTCATTATCTTGTTTATATGCTTGTCGCATCGCATGACATGTCCGTACAACTAAAACAAAAATGACTATGAACCATTGGAAGTATTTATAGAACATGATAGATTGATAAGTTCTTGTGTGAGTGGAAACAATGATAAAATTAATTCAAAATTATATCAGGACTACGCTAAACTCATGTACCTATATATTCATCAGAATATTACGAAATTCAAACACTCGAACGCTCGGATTCTACGAAATTGAATGAAGTATCATTCAAAATTACTATTGCAGCGCAAATTAATAAGTCAGACGGGAATCCGTATGTTACTTTGAATATAAAGTGAAGGACTGGACAAAAAATTATTGTGTTAAATAGATTCTACCACATTTATGAATCTCACTCTGACATATATAATCAGAAAAAGCTTATAAAACGCATACTTAGTCTAAAATTCAAAACACTTACATACAATAATCATACAAACAAGCTATTGTAGAGCCTATTGGTTATGATTTAACAGAAAGGAATGCGGACTAATGACTAGTCCTGTCTTTAATCGTCTAAGTTGTATAATATCAGTCTATAATAATGAAAACATTCGTGAATGTTGGACAGCGGGAGTCGCTTATTAAATAACCTTATACGGAGTGTTGTACGAAAAATCTACTAATGGAAAATAATGCCTAAATACTGGCTTCTTGTTAGAGCACACTGAACGTAGCACACAGTGTAGAATTAAAAAGTAAATAAAATCTACCAAATTCATTCATCGACTTTGAGTCCTTCCAGTGCGTAAACTCAGTACCAGTAAGAACTGAATATTTTCCGTTATGCACATCATAGGTCATCCTGTATCACCTCGCTAGTTTCGCTGCGTGTAGTATATTATATGAAAACCACATAGGTTTTAATTAGTACAAAATATTCGCTTTGGGATTCAAATTGTTACAAATATAATGCACGTCACACACGTTGGCCCTTGCATGACCTTTTTCTCCTTTCAAGTATAATCAAGATGGTTTATCGTGTTCCATATGACACCAAACTGTGCAGTATTATCACACACACGTTAGGCGTTGCTTGTATACGTGTAAGATCGAAACTGTTATGCAAGACCTAACGTGTGTAGCCTGCATAAGAATATCTCGGTAAGCTCATACAAGTCCCTAAAGTCCGGTTTACACTTTAGCAAGTACGGTAGAGAATTAAATTGTCAGTCAGTTTAGAAATAACTTGCAATTACTAAGGAACAAAACTTGAAGGTACTGAAAGCTCTGTGACGCTGCCGCCTCGGTTCATTGAGATTTCATTGAGTTGTTAGTCACGTGCCACGGCTGGAATTTAATTGAGATCTGAGTAAAGTTTATTATAAATATAACCTAGAGTAAATCATACTTTATATAAACTCGATACCTACAGTTCCATTATTGCATTGGTTGTTACATATCCCTGGTATATATAATTTTTTTTAAAGTAAATATCACGGAGTAGATATTAAAAACTTTCGAATAGTAGATATTTGCCCTCATCCAGGATAGTCCCGCAAACTTGACCAGATCATCGGTGCATCTTGTGGGAGGCCTACCCACGCTGCGTCGACCTGATGATACCTGACGTGGATTTCAATATATTGATATTTGCAACATGCGAATATTTTCTATTAGCTTTTGCCAGACTTCATACGCTTAAAAAAACTTAGTTAAACGTAAAACCGAAGATTTAAAAAAAAACTAGTTAGAACAATTTCCATTCTGCATTGTACAATCAGAGAATGAATGTATTTAGTGAGGTTTCACATATGAACTCTTTGGTGCATAATGAGTTTCACAGCGGTGCTGGCCACTTAGAACATTGCGATGTATAATAAATAAGGTAATTGAAAAACAAAAGAAACTAGACATATTAACGCTAAGATAAAGAATAGATGTAATTTAATGTAAGTTAATTATTAGTATTTTTTGAGGTATATGATTTTAGTAATATATAGACTAATTATTGAGCTCTAAATAATTTTACGGGTGAATACATTAGAGCGGCTTCGAGTGTTTGTATGCAGCCGGTCAATTAATGTGTGTACACAGTTACAGAGCCGGCAGCCGAAGTCATTACGGATTTGGTTTAGCCAATCTAAATGTTGTTATGTATTATACCGAATCAATGATATTAGGAAGAGGCGGTCCGGATTTGCACTGATTAATATTGTAGCGACCGTTAGCTAAATATATAGAAAATACATTAGTGTCAAATTCAATGGAAATGTAAAATTATATATACAATTCCATCGCTGACAAACCGATGAAAAGTACTAAAACGATGTATTACCAACAAGTACGATAAATCGTAACAAACTCGATGATGGTATAAAAGTTTTCGTTTCATTTATAAAAATTGCAAGTTCACGTTTTAATGAAGCGTAGAGATTAACCGACGTTTAGAAACAATGGAATTGTTGGCGTTGTGCCAACGCATTACCGTCTATCCTGTTGCGCCACGTCTAACGCAACCTAGATAAGGGTGCCAGTAACCGCTAAACGTAACTTACACTCTCAATTGCCTTGCTTATCAATTACAATTATAAAACCTATTTAAGAC
>JAODUI010000025.1:7745219-7765271 GCA_027563995.1 Papilio gigon
ACACCGAGTTGCACGTGAGTTAAGCCGTTTTATAAGTTATATAGTGAAATGTCTCACGAAAGTTTTAATAGTTTAAAGGAAAAACTTTTCTTACTATATCTGTACAAATGTAAAATTTTTACAAGTGTAAACGGAGCCTTAAATTAAATGGATACCTGGCTAACTTGATTTCGTTTTAAACTTGTTTCTCTCTGTCAAATTGAAATACGCTATAGTTCTGTCCGTCCCGTACATTGGGGTCAGTATCGGAATTAAAAAAAAAGTGCAATGTTTTATATGCTAACAGTTATATTGTTCCAAATAATGCCAATAAACATCAGTTTTTTTTTATATATACTATACTATATACGCATGTTATTTCCTTAAAGTGAATCTGTAATAAATAAATAATAAATTTACATACGGAACCCTTTCCGATGCATGAACTTCACGCATGATGTATTCTTGTTAACAATTGACTGAGCTCTAACGATAGCAAATTTTTAATAATCTGAACTTACTGCTCTGTGCTCCGGACTCGTTTGACTTATTCTGAACGATCGTGAAGCGAGCACTAGGGCTGTCTCCTTTTAATACACGTACTCGAACAACGGCGTTGGAAATCGATCGGATGTGTCAACTCTTGACTCTGGTGATCACACCGTGACTTGGCAAAGTAGGCCATTAAAACCGTGCCTTAAATACCTTTTAATTTAGAAAATACCGTATCGAAGGAAACCATTCTCAATTTAAAGTTATTTTGTTTTAAGTATATTTCGAAACTTCGTAATCGTTATATTGACACAACCTCGAACCGAGAAGTGGCAGCCCTAGGGCTATTTTTCCGGAGACGGTTTAATTTTAACATCTTCCGTTTCCGTTCTTATGATTGAATTATTACGGACGTTATGATGTTTATTTCTTCGCAAACAAACGTTTCCTAAATAAACATGCGATCGGATTGCGATTGAATTGGTATTTATTACTCTCTTTCAATCTTCAGTGTTCGTACTACACGAGAGGTAAATAAAAAAGGTTTACCCAATTGATTAAAAGCATACACGAATTTCTTTCATTTGTCGGGGCAGTGATGCTGAAGGTCACGGTCGGAGACCAGGGTGGGCATCGACCATCCAGGTAGATCGACGATATAGTATGGACGGCGGGAAGTCTTTGGATGCGGAAAGCGGAGGACCGCATACCGTAGGAGACATAGGACATAGGGAAGGCCAGCAGTAGACAGACAAAGGCTGATGGTGATGACAAAAGAAAGAATTGTGTTCTTCTGGAAACGATAAAAAAAAGACTTAGTATGATTATGATGACAATTCACGACATGATTTTGAAAACTGATGACGGCCTAGGGAGATTTTAGAAACGTTTGATTGAAACAACTATCGCCATCTATTATACCATAATTGTCAAGTAGCTAATTTAGCACGTTGCTCTTCTAGTAATATCGGCTACAAGCACTAGATGGCGTTGGGGATTAAGTTTTGACCGAAATGCAAGTTGCCATGTGTAGATGGCGCTCAGTAAAACACACAAAGCCGCAGGAATATAAGATTAAAACTTTGTCGCCCTTTCGCTCGTCGCGTTTTTTTAGGTAATTAAAAGTTTTCGTGTAGTTAAGAGTTTTCAAAACGACGCGCGGCTCTTGTGAAGTTCGCGTTACTTTTATAAGTATTTTCTTTAAAAAAAAAAATAGTAATCCAACAAAATAAAATTTGGATCCACTTCACAGTTATTATTGCATTTTATTTTATAGTCGACTTCAATGGAAGAAAGAAATTGTAATAAACTAAAATCGTGCGTAATTGAACAAAACTTCGTTTATTCTCATGACAGTATACGGCATAATTTAATGGTACGTTCTCGACAGGTACACACTTAACATTGACATGTAGTTAGGAATTGGGAAAGGGTAGTATTTTTAAATAACCCGAATTAGGCAACATATGCGGGCAAGTAGAGTGCAATTAAATGACAGTTAGGGGGACAGATTACATTTACACGTTTGGAGGTCTGACAAAATCAATTACTATCTATAGATTTACTTTGATACGATATAGTGTTAGAAACATGATACAGCACGTCTGTTTCAATCTGTGATTACCTTACAATAGGTTATATTATTTATATAAGTTCATTAGAATTTCTCTCTTCAATTGAATTCGATTAGTCGCCTTTCTTGGTATAGTTAGAGGAAGATTGCTTTGATCATTAATGAGTACTACAAATTGACGTTCGACGTTCTAACAAATTAAAAACAAACGTGGAGTAGATGTTAAAGGAGTCGAAGGCGTTTTAATAATTATCATTTTGGGTACACAACCAACAAGACCCACTGTACTTCCTAAACTGTCATCAACATCATATCAGGTACAAATTGTCCACTGCTAGGCGTAGACCGCCCGCAAAGACCGGTCCCTCCCCGCCCTCAGGATACTCCCGCAAACTTGACTAGATCATCGGTCCATCTTGCGAGAGACCTACGTTACGCTAGACTTTTCAGATATTTTTTAATTTCGGGTTTTGTTGAAATGAAACAAACCTGCTCAGCTCTGACATACAAGACCATCTTCTCACACGTCCGAGCGGATACAGTATCAATAAGGTATACGCTTTATTTTTAAATTTGAAAGAATATTACATTGAAAATCTTACTAGAACAACACGTCCACTGAAAGCTCAGTTATAAACGACACATAATGCCGAACAATTAAGTTCTATGTAATTGAATTAACCTATCACTTATATATTAATACATTCATTGCAATGTGAGAACGAAATACCAATTTCGAAAGGGATATATGAAATTTTAAAACAATAGCAATAATTCAACTTATATAATTTTTTTTTGTTGTCTTAAAACAATAACTACACGTCTAATATAAACATAGTCACTACACTTAGCTAAGGTTAATTTGTATATTACTTCTATTAATGAATAACTGTGAGTCTTATCTGATACGGAGCTGAAATAAACTACGTCGTTATATTATAGATATAAAATCATCCATTCATCTATTGTTTCGTTTCCCAGTTGTCACCTTCGAGTCGCGCGTTGTTGAGCATTCGATATAACAGGCATTCCTTAATTTACATCTAAACCAGTGGTCGTCAAACCGCGGCCCGGCGATCCTTTCCATTTACATACATATTTCGAAGAAAAATACTTTTTTTTTTTTTTGAAAACCACGAATATTTGCAATACACTTTAGAAAGAAGATCTTTTATTGCTATAAAATGAAAAAAAAACATATTTACGGTGAAAACAGCTCATAAGAAAATTAAATAGATTGGTTTTGTCAACTACTTAGTGCACGAATTTGCGGCCCGCAGTGATATCTCACATTGTCGTATTTAGCCCTTGGATAGAAAAGTGTGACGACCACTAATGTAAACTCTTAACTGTAACTACCCTATGTCTTAACTGCCGGAACACCTTCACATCGCTGTCTCAGTTTTGTGGATCAGAGTGAAAGAGATGAAATATGTTTGGGTGCTAGTGTTACCGCAGTCAAAACCCTATTAATACCTATTTAGATGCAGATTAAGCCAGCAAAATACAAAAATGCGATCCTAAAGTTGTACAAACACTCGTCCATGCATGTCCCATACTAAAATCTTATTACTAAATGACATCCAAACATACGTCAAATACACCACTATGAAGCGATAGAGTAAACTAATGAAATTAGGCATTTACTACAATAATCAGGAGATTCTAAAAAATAAGCCGAAGGTTTGCGATAGCCTCGAAACACCGTTGGTTTCCACTGCCGAAATTATACAAAATTCCACTGATATCTCTACTGGATGACAATAGATTTTTGTAATTTTTCGACAGTGAAAACCAACCACACTTACATGTTAAAACCGTTCTGTCAGATACCGGCGTTACCTAAACCTATTCTAACTTATACAGTAACTTATCTTACGATTCAACTTACTTATGGCAGTGATGGTTTGCAGTTGTCGGGAGGGACCTTTCAGTCGACCATTGCCCCAAAAAACACGAAATAAAAATATTTAATAAAAACCGAAAAATGCGTAACTTCACACACATCGAATTACTACTAGGTGAAGTTACTTCCTAAAACTAGGACAATTATTATCTAATAATTATATCTAAAATGTTTTATATCTATAATCTACTAGGTTTTAATTCCATTGAACGTTTTGCTTTAGAAAGTGTAAAATGAATTTGACCATTCGCATCAATGTATGACGGTTTAAAAACGTTCAATGCTATTGCTACCTCTTACTTAGATTATAAGTAAATCCTAACGTCGCTACAGGGATGTTTTAAATACGGAATGTCGATGAAGAATTTATATTTAAAAAAAAAAGAAATCCTTTAATAACGTATAAAGTGGGAATACGACGCACACTAAGCATTGCTTGATTCTCAAAATGGCGGAAGCTTACAAGATGGCGGATGGAATTTAATTACGTTAGATCTTTTTGACACAAGATGGCGCTAGTGTCGCCTTATCCTATAGCGGAGGCCAAGAAGGCAGGCCGGCGAAGATTCACTTTGAGCCACTACGCCAGTAATTACAATTTATGTTCATGGTGATACAATACGCGTGCATCCCCGCACGACCACATTTATACCAATTATATTTAATAATAAATCTTAATGAATACAATATAAAAACATTACGGACTATGTAATTAATACATTAATACGAAAAAACAGTCTTCCAGGAATTTTAATTTTTTTTATCAAAAATTTGTAAATTGTAAATTTTTTTTATTTAATAATGTAAAAACCAAGTATACAATGAAATATTAAACCAGTCAAAATACACAACGTTGTTCCGTTTTAGATAAATTGCCTAAACTATATTACGATACTAAACCGTTCGTGTACGGCCAAGTAACCTTAGAATATTTATTTCAGATCGCTATTTCACAACATGAAGAATACGAACTACTCTACGCGGACCGCCGCTGGTCTATCCTTAAGATTACATTAAAATGGATACTACTTGATTATTACGAATACGTCATGAATGCTCCCTAACGTGCCAATAGTTAAATACGGTAGATTTGGCAGATGCCTTCAAATGACCTAATCGGTGCACACGTACCTAATAATCTAGATTTTGAATTAAACATTATCTAATCCTGTAAGTACCTTAACGATCGAATTACTTAATTACTTACTTCAATACAATATTTAAATGTAATCCTATTCTATATGCCTGGTAACCTAGTATAATATAATAAAAAATTAAAAAAGCAAAACCGTTTAACGAAAGTCAGGAATCGACGAAATCAATATATCAAGACGCAACACTCACGAACAAACAAACATCGAGCTAAGCACAGTTCAACTCAAATGGGCGAGCTGGTATCTTAGTAATTCAACTTTGACTTTAGTGAGCGAGATTTGCGACTGACGAAACACGACAAGAGACATGGCTTATACAAATATTTCGAATGTAGAAAACAATACGTTATCAATAACGCATCGATACGACCAGCCAATTTAAGTTGAACTATTTATAATGACATAAAAATAATAGTATAAAGGGAACGCAAGACACTGCCTCGAGGTGTGCGACCGTCGACAACTGAAAGAAACGGGAAAGACAAATGGATTTACATGATTTTATTATACAGAAACTACTACGAGTCTGACTCTTAAAATGTAAATATTAATAAGTGTAAATCAAATAATGTACGGTGGGCGAAGCGACGTTTAATTATACGCGGATCGTATAGTTGGACGTTGGAATGCGTTTCGCCCGCCGTACCGCGATGCTCGCGGTCTACTGCGTTTACTTCTCTTCTTTATCTTCGGGCTCCTTCTCCTGTTCCTTCTCCTTCTCGTCGCCCTACAAAAGAGATAGACGAATAAAATAAAACAAGTCTTATAATGTTATTGTAAACTCATAACCTCGGAGGATCGTCTTGAAATTTAAAAATCAGTAACGTTACTGAATGCATAATCTACATTACCTTGCCCTTCTCAGTATCATCAGCCAAAGGCTGCTTTTCAGCGGGACCGGTGCCTTCTTTAGTGTCTTTGCCCTGGTCCTTCGGCTTCGGCAGGTGGGCATTCATATCGAGTGTCCGGCAGATGTCGTCCCAGTCGGGGAAAGCGCGCTCCTTAACGCGGGTCACGAGCCCAACTAAGTTGGGGAACGACTCGTTCATAGCATCGCGCAGAGGATGGTCCACTTCCTTGTCGATGAAGTGCAGTTGAGCGAGGTTGGCGAACGCTACCACGTCCAACTGTTAAAGATACAATAATGTTTATGAATAAAGCAATAAAAAACTGACCGTGATATGGACGATAGACTATGATACTCTGGGGGACAAAATTAATAACTCAGTAGTCAAAATAGTTAAGGAAATTTTTAGGCTAAACGCTTATATAAGATATAAACCGGAAATAAAAACATGCATACTCGCGTAAACAATACCTCCCTCGATCAGTAGGTTAATTATTAAAATACTGTAACTAACACTACTGGAATATGCTTTCACTTTTTATATAATTTAAGTCAAAAATACACAAACGTTTGTACACAAAGTTTAGAGTACAATGAATTGGTTGTACGTATATAAACAGTTATGTGGACCGCAATTAGCTGAGTGGCGACTTCTTTAAGTAAAATTAGCTCTTATGTGAAGCATGGTAAGGTACACGTTTGTATTCTAATTTAAAACTCGCGTATGTTGCAGTTTGTTTTGTTAGCAAAATAATAGTAAAAGGTATACAAACCAGGGATACAAAGAGAATTTTAGAGAATGCGAGTAACGCGTTTGGAAAGAGAGAACGCTACCACGCCGTGGATTACGGTTAAGTAAGAAAGTAACGTCGTATAAAATGGGCGACATTGTCTATAAAGAATGCATGTAATTTAAAAAATAAATAGTCTAATGGTTCAGAACACCGATGGGAGTCGAAAGTTCGAATCTGCAGACAATCGAAGTTATAACCGTTAAATAACGTTACAAGGCATACGTATTTGAATAACGAATAGAATTAGTTATTATTAAACGTAAGTACCAAGAAGGATATAATCTAAAAACAACATAAATACATACCAGAGTAGGTTCGTCACCAAAGAAGTACGGCTTATCAGCGAGCAAGTCCGACAGCACGCGCAAGTCGGACATTCCAAACTCAATGATCTCCTCCTGACTGTGGACGCCGATTCCATGAGCCCTGGCTTTCTTCATGCCCTAAATTAACAAAAACAATTTTTTAAAACACAATTAATGACGAATGATCGAAAGTTAACAGAATTCTTGAAACCCGCCAAGGTGTTTATAACAACATCATATTTATAGTTAACAATGTTGTGATGTTTCGAAAAAACTCTTTCACTTTTGCAAATTCAACGAACTTATCTTGAAAAATTGTTTGCATAAAATATAGTGTATTAATGGAAATGTAAACAGCAAAGCTTTGACATCGTTTGTTCCATCATAGAATGCTAATAAATATTAAACAATTCAGCGCTTTGTAAAGTTTAAGAACTTTGAACGACATTCAATATTTGTGTATACTTAGCCTATTCTCGAGATATTGTAAAGTTTGTTTTATTTCTACAAAGAATAAATTATCAATTTTTCATCAAATACATTTAAATATCCAAAAAAATCTATTTCCGCTCAACGAAAACGAGATTTAAACATATGAACAAGATAATCGTGGTTCTACAATGAATGCGTATTAGTCGTGTCAGCTTATATAAATAACAAAAAAAAAACGTTTTGTTATCGTATCCTCGTGGCTGGAACACAATATAAAATCAGATAACCTGAGCTCAAGGACTTTTTTCAAATTTATACACACGTGTCGCCCACTTCTAGATTATATCATGTTCTAGACGAACGCGTCAGCAACTTAGCAAGGGTGTAAAAGAAAGAAACAATGTAACAAGGAATTATGAATGTGGACGAACTCATCGGCAGGCCGACGAAATGGTGTTAAAAGGTTAACTTTTTATTACAATAAATATAAACAGTGGCTTCAAGAAAAAAACCAGTGTGACGTATTTGTGTTTAAAATTTCTCATTAATAACTTAGATGACCTTTTCATTGTAAACACAGTTGTAGCATTTAAGTTTCCTTTAGTACAGTGAGGTCAAACACCCGACAAACTAAATATAGAATATCGATAAGGCATAGAAGAACGGAACACGGTCCAGGCACTAAACGATGCGTACATAAACAAACCACGGAGTAAATGTAAACAATAATATCTACTAAAGTAAAATATTTTCAATCATTCAATTACTTTCAACTAAGTTAGTGTTCAAAATGATCGTCTATGTCCCGGATTCGAAGCAAGATTTAACGAGTTTTCAATTGTTTAATTCTGCTTTCAGTTCGAGATCCTAAAACCGTAAAAAACAGAGACACCCACACATATTTTTCTGGTAGACAACTTTTTAAATCTTACTAGGTTCCTTCAATATTCAGCTAGATAACTCCAATTTCTGAACGCCTAATTTTATTTCCCGCTTTCTCTGCCATGGACAAGGGGTCCTGGATCACTTTAGCTCTGATATAGAATGGTATATAGATTGAGTTATCAACATACCTTGCGTGCAGCGGTGAACTTGAAGCAAAGGTTCAAGATGGGGTTCGGCAGGCGAGTGTTGAGAGCATTACGCAGATTCACTTGGTACCCCTTGATCATGCTGTCAGGATACTTGGCGCGCCACCACATCACCACCCACGAGAAGTGGTTCTCGATCATCGATACCATAGCGTGAGTTACCACACGCTGGTCGGCGGTCAAGCCTGGAAAAAGGCACATATGAACTCTTCGCAAACTCTTCGCTAGTCCATTGGACAAAGACCTTCTTCAACGCATCTCATATTATGAACCTCTACTCGACTCGTGAAGCTCGAGCAATGCACTTTTTCGATTGCTCGCAATGTTTACTTGTGTTCACTCGACATCAAGTGAACTCGACGATGAAAAAATTACAAATGTAGTAAAGGCAAAATTTCGCACGTCACGCTCACTGCACATGCGCACCTAAATACATATCCAGGTTGCCTATGATTTAGGTCGACCGAGCTTTTTCAAGCGAAAGCCTCCCTCCATCCCTAGGTAGCGCTTAAGGCTACGTTTCCACCAGTGCTACTGTCGGGCGACTGTAGTTAATATGAGTGCTGTTTATATGATTTCCACTGGCAAGCATAACTGACACGCAGATAGTAGTCGTACAAACAGAAACGAGCGGATGGCTTTGTGGAAATGTGCCTTAGTGCATTGATTTTAAAATAGGTCGACCATACACTGCGGTTACATTTTGAAGTATATATTAATTGACCTGAGTAAGTTAAAACATACGTAATTATTTAATATTATTTATTACATGTGTAACAAAATGTTCAGGACGTCCGGGAACAGGGGTTATTACAAAGTTAGATTGGACAGCTTATCGTTATCAGCTCAGTGTTACTCGATCCACTCCTCGCTGCTAAGTATCGGAACTATTATGAACTTAAATATTAAGTACAAAACATTTGGCTCTAAGGGTAACATAGATTTTTTTTATTAGCAAATTTTTGTTTATTTACTAATATTTTTTTACCACTACGAGCTCTAGGTTTGTGATAGGATAGGGTTTAAGACAATAGTCGAATGTCGGGGTTCGAACTCTCGACGACGTGATAGTAAATCGTACCCTTAAGAATTAGGCTATTGGAGCTTGAATTGAAGTAATTGAAACGAAACATTTGAAGAAATTTAAGAAAATAGCGACACTTACCCACGTCAAGATCTTTATTGAATTTCTCCGCGAGCTCTTTGATGATGATAGCGCTGTCAGCGATCTCTTCCCCGTTCAATTCGACGAACGGCAGTTGTCCTTTCTTGGATCGGAACTTGGCCTTGTGGTCGACATTCTGTGGAACGTCGTTGGGAATTAAAAAAAAGTCAACACAGAACCCAATATTTTTTACTGCCGAAACACTTATAAAACACGTTGCTTGCAATTCTCTTAAGAAAACAAACGTTTAACTTAGCCGAGAATATAAGCGAGAGGGCGCTTCAATTGCATCTTTTATTACATATCTCGATAGAGAAATCATTTCCATACTTTTCTACACCACTACGAGTTATACATTTCTGTTAGGACCAACAAATGTTCTATTTATTTGTTCTGGCAGTGAAAAACATGAATATATAATTACGCTCAGCATGCAGCAGCAAATACTCTTGTTGTTAAAATAATCAAGTAAAAGAAATGAACAGTTTTCGCCCAGCAATAAATATTATTTTTCTTCGTGAATACTTCACATATTATAATGAGATAACCGTTTTTTATCACAGTATGTAGATTTCCTGAAATTGAATAATATTTGCTTTAAATGTTTATTTCAAAGAAAATGATATTGCTTCCGGAATAAAAGAAAGTGTCCTAATAAGAGGTACATTGATAACGATGTGATTCAGCCGTTCCTTGGACCCTTCTTGTATAAAAAACTACATTTTTACTTTTTTAATGAACTTTTTTTGATTTTTGTGACAGTTTCTTTATTACATACTTTTTACTTTTACCTTATATATTTTATTTATTGTTCTACTTTGTACGCAATAATTTGCATCGACATTTATAAATTTAATGCATATAATGATTCATAGCTGTTCGATAATTTTATACGGCCCACAATATACATTCACGATTGCTTATTTACTTTAGAACATTATTCATAATAAACTATTTACTGCACAGCAGCAGATTTCATTAAAATTTAATTAAAATGAAAGACAGAATAATACTAAATACTAATATTACAAATGCGAAAGATTCAATGTAGGGATGTTTGTTTGCAAGTTACTTCAACAGCTAAACTGATGTGGATTAAGTTTGGAACAGAGTTAAGTCACTGACTCAAATGTCGCATAGGCTATAAAGTTTGTTTCATCCGCGCCGATGAAGTCGCAGACAGAAGCTAGTGGCTTAAACGGAACTGTTACTTTGTTAGTTAAAGAAAATTCGTGAATTTCATTTACCACTAGAGGTAAACCAGTATTCGAAATACGAACAAGATTTTTTTATTTGTTATTTAAGAAAATTTCATGCATTTATTCCCCATATTAACTTTATCTGTGGCAACGCATACATTAATCCAAAAAGATGTTTAAAGTAAGGGAGAAGAAAAATCTAAGCATTGTAAGGGTCCCCGCTTCTTAGGAACTCTGTTCGTCGGCTTGGAAGAAGTAATTTTTCCACTTGTTCCCGTTTTTTTAATGCTATTTTCGAAATATCAAACGTCTCTGGTATATTTGAAGCTTAAGTCTTGATGGCTAAATATTGATACGTTGCAAGAGGCAGTTTTGAAATCATTAAAACGATACGAGTTTGAAAACTAACAAGTGTGACCGAGGGCTACGTCCGGGCCGCTGGACGGGGAGTCGGGGGTGTCGGGGAGTGGAGGGTGTCTAGGGGTGTCCGGGGGTAGCCGCGGCCACAGGGGCGACGTCCCCTGTCATTGTTGCATCACAGTACATAGCCCCGACAGACGCATTGTTCTATACATACTTGGAATGCAATTTTAAATACTTCCATCGCTTGCGTAAAAGTTGTACCTTGCTGTAAGAATATTGATTTATTGTAGGTTCTATTCACAATGCTTCCTATAACAAATATTACTTTTTTTAAATTAATATTATTTAATGTCTGTTCTACAATTCATATTTATTCCTTAGTTCTCCGACTACATGTTTACTTTGTCTTTGAATTAATAAACGAAGTAAGTAAAATCATTAAATAATATTTCATAAATGCATTAGTCGTTCTCGTCGTAGTCATGTTTGATACGGGGGCCGAGGGGGTAGAGGTGTGGTTTATCTGGGCTCGTCGCCGTGGCAACGAGCTCGAGACGTGCGCAGGGAGCAGCTGTATTGATTTCGACAGGCTAGGTTCACCGGCCGGCTGGCCCCCGCCCACGCCGCGCTTCCCCCGCCCGCCATGCACCCCGGCTGTGCCACCCCAGTAACAGTACACACCCACTAACAACTCGTTTACATATATAGACATACGTATTGTACAACACCAGCATCACTCTGTCTTATTACATTTGAATATCAGTACCGGATTAATTGTAGCCTATTGAAGAGTTCTATACCGACGTGATTGATACATCAAATGTAATTTAATCCCATTCAATATTACACTGTACAGCATTTTCTATACATCGTCATTAGATGTCGCCCGCGACCTCGTCCTTTCATTAATAAAAAGAACAATTCAGCCTATATAGCTATTCGATTTTATTTATATAAATAGAGATAGTATTCTAATGTTCTTTAAAAATGGCGTGGTAACTGAAAAAATAATTTTATTTATAAATTACAAAACACTAAGCGAACATTTGTATTGATAAGAAGTCAAATTAACACACAATATGATGGTCGACAGGCCAAAACTTGTTACAAAGGATCGAAGTCTCTCGAACCGTTCTAAATATAGAAGCGCCCGGATTTCTGACGCGACGAAAGGGGGTTGAAATCGATCTGTATAAAAAATGTGCCCTAATCAATGTGATACAACAACGATTATTATATTAATACTAGAAATAATATTTCTAACAAAGGATGTTTCTCATTTTTTTTATTTATTTTAGATTTAAAAGAGAAACGGACAAGAGCATGTCTTTTTTTATATAAGAGATTGGCGCAAACGAGCGGCGGGGTTGCAGACGCGGTCTTCGACGCCCATGGACTTCTGCCGGTCTTTGAGAAAGAGATACGCTCACTTATGTTTCGCGGTTTGATTTTTTGGTTTATTAAGTAAACTACAAAATAATAATAAAAAAATTGAACAATTCGTAAGAGACTCTGATGGATAAAGTTGTTTTCTCAAGTTATGAATGTCCTTAAAGCTTCAATGCCCGTGAGCGATGACTCCCAGTCTTTATGTAAGATAGCCTAAGACAACCTGTTAACATAATTCAAATTTGTTGTGACTTCTGTCATATGATTTCTCCGGAATAATAATAGCTTGAATAATACAAACACAATAAATTTCGCGATATCAATTGTTTTGTCTCCTTAAGTCATAGTTCTCGTATAAAATAATGATGTAACAAAAAACATTCCGACGCATTGAGGAACATTTCAAAGTCGGTTAACACATTCGCAGTTTCTCGAAAATAGATTAAAAATGTTTAAAATCTTTATAATATTTTTAAATTAATTATTGTACGTAATGTTGGCTTTTTTTGAGATATATCAATCCTTATAGAACAGTGGTCGTCAAACCGCGGACCTTTCGATCGTTTCGTTTTAATACAATAAAAAATGTGTCCATGGGTTAAATTCGAATTTCAGTAGTGGAATGTGCGGCCCGCAGTGATACCTTACATTGTCCTATTTGGATCTTTAATGGAGAAGTGTGAAGACCAGTGTTCTAGAAGAATATTTACCATGAAAACTAAAGCAACGTACTTTATCCATAGAAGTAAAAAACCTACACTAACATTATGTAAACATATTGTTGTCTTCTGTACATTAAGTCGAAAATTTGTCATACGAGAATAAACACGTACTACGTGCGGGAGTGTAAAAATATGACACTTTGATGAACGATTTTCGACCTTAAGTGGCAGACGAAAGCGCAAGCTTGTTAATGTCATTTTTAGAAATTAAGTTACATACATACTAATACATTATTTTTACTGCCCGCCCCTTTAGATAAGGCGAGATATTGCGTATTAAGTGGAGCGTAAACAAATGTGATTAATAGTCTATCGTGTATTGCGAGCACGCGAGGGCGAAGTCTCAAGGGTGAAAGCAACCCATCTTCTCAACATTTTATATAATTTAACTTGTATTACACAGAAGAAGTTATTGATATAATATTTCTTATATGAGAGGACGTCTCAAGGACTATTCGTATTACATTTTTATAATACTATGTTTTTTCTTTGTCTTTTGGTTTACCATAAGTCTTAGTCTGCCAACTGCTGGACAAAGGTCTTTTTTATTGCCTTCTATCGTTTATAACTTAGACCAGTCAATTTATTTTATGTTTTTTTTTCTATTCATTCGAAAAAAAATACAAACTCCTTTTGGTTATAAAGTCATATACCAATATACATATTTGGAATATGATTTGTATGAAGGAAATGAAAAAAACAATATTATGAAAACTTAAAGTAGCGCATTCCGACTTTTTATATCTAAACAACGGCTAAGCAAGGTTAGGAGTCGTCGAAAGGGAAATCATAACAATAAGTTCAGTGACCGCGACACGTTAATAAACGTGAATGTAAATCACGCGAGCGTTCAACTAAATATTGTTGAAGAAATAAATTCGCTAACCACTTAGAATCGAATACAGCAAACCGTCACCGTAGACATTATACTTAATGCCCGCATTAACCTGTTTTAGTGTAGGTTCACAGTTGTAATCCAGCGTTGATTTCGCTGGATTTTTTTTTATATAAAGTATTAGTAGATTTTTGTTAATTAACTAAAATTTCTTGTAACCATTCAAGGTAAACTCGAAAAAGCTTGTGTTAAGATTTGGTTCACGACAATGGTCGAATGCCGGGATTCGAAGCCACGACCCGGTAGAATGGTAGTCCGTACCCTTAAACATGAGGCTATAGGCGATTGTTACCGTGTATTTATTGGTAAAACTTTTTGACGTAATTGTATTGTGAGGTGGGAAATATACGTCTTCAATTTTACAAGCATCGATCTAAAGTGAAAAGTTCGTTCAACACTTCGAATGAGGTAATCACTTGACATTGTTTCCTCACCAGTCTAAGTAGAGCTGTATTTAAGTAAACGCTATTCCAACCATTTATCTTACAATATACGAGCGAACCGAGTTCATGTCACTCTGTTCCAGTTTTCTATATTGGTAACAAGTAGGCTGTGTTACTAAAACGCTTGTGTGAAGCCCTTCTAACACAACTTATACACAATATAGGCTACAACTCAAATCCACTTTTACACATCGAATTAATCTATTTCGATGTCAAATTGGGACATTCCCTTATACTGTCAGAACTGGGAAAAAAAAGCAAAGCCTATGATTTACTCAATTAAGGACAAAAGTACTGGCATAAAACTGTCATTAACTGACGTATACAAAGAAAAATCACAATTTTAATTCAATAAATGCCTTTGAGACATCAAGTCAAAGTTGACATGAATGTCTACGTAGAATTTCCTAAGCATAATACACATTGCGGTCTCTCTTTTGTTAAAGGGAAAGAAAGGGACGACAACATAGACACCAGTAGTCAGTAATCGGTTCATTATTTAAATTGGATAGTTGTTCCATTTGACACTAAATGGTCTCAAGAATATTTCATCAAACGTCTTATTTTTTATTTAAATATACAATTCTGTTTCCAGCTTTGTACAATTTGTAATGGGAATACCGCGAACGTAGACGATTGTACATAATTTATTAAGTTGGTTACAATGCATATATGATTTCACATATTGTCATTTTTTGTTTTGCTTTGTAAAGTAATTTGTTAATTGTCTTTGTGAATGAATTGGGAGGGTTAGTTTTATTAACTGAAGTACTTTATGACCCGCATGTGACGTGCATGTTGTCAATTTAATCCATTATTTTTTTTATTCACCCTATACACCCGTTATAACGATGGCGGCCATTTTTTTTTCGAATTAAAAAATTAAAATTTTGAATTTGAATCACGAACATTATAAACCCGTCTTTTTTAACTACAATATTTACAATTTTACAATACAAATTTACAGTATTTTTTTAACTTCCCAAAACATGAATGAACAGAAATGTCAGATAATTGTATTTCGATTTAAATAAATTTTTCACTTTAGTTATTAACGTATTAAAAAAAAGATATTAGGTCACGAAACAAGCATTTTTCATGACCTAATTTAAACATAATCAGCTTAAAAGCAAGAAAAAAGTTAACAGAAATAGGCATCAATTTAAACTGATTTAAGTAAGACAAAGGAAGTGATTAGTACTAACATGTACGCTATAATTAAAATATTAATCAATTATAATTAATGTCAACAGGATTAGTATAGAAATGATAACAGTTACAAAGAATTGATTTACTCGTATAATACACTTATTTGTCTCTTAGTTTGTCATAAATCAATAATAATTATTAATTAAAACTACATGTAGTTGACTGTTATAATATTCAAAAGGTATATAACGATAATTTGTACTCAAAGACATGGAAGCCATTATTCATAAAGTGCTGTTATTATCTATACTAGCTGTTTACGGCGACTTCGTCTATAATATCCATAGTCTAAGACAAACAGTGATTATCATATACCATTAACCAGCAATAGGAATGCTTATTCAATCTAGATAAGGCAGTAGTAGGTAATTTTTAAGATTTCGAAGACATAGTTGGACAATCAAAAATGTATTGAATATCATCCTTTGAACTTTTAATGTCGCCATAAAGAATAACATGAAAGGTACCATTCCGTTTGCAACTGGGTAAGAGGGAGATTAAAACGGTGTTCGCATTATAACAGTAGTGAGAATAGATATACGGCCGGTTCTCAGACGCGATTATATCGAGGCGTCCCGGGCAGGGCGAGGCGGGAGACGAAGCAAGAGAGTTGGTCGATGGCGGGTCGCGCAGGCGCGCGTAGGTCGAAGCCCTTACGGTTGCCGACCCGGACCCGGCCCGCCTAGCTGCGGGCTCGCCCACCCACTCCTATAATTACGGGACTATTAGATAGGCGAATTCACGCTTACTTCTATACAAGTTGACTCAGATATATATTGTTAACGTTTGTTTATTTATAGCGAAACTAAACCTTCTATTATTTATTACGTCAATCCAACTTACTATATAAATTTTGACAATTGTAACGTAGGTTTTAATCATGAGAAAAGCTTTATTTTAGACCGGTCAGTGAGATCTTATTCATATCTCCATAAGATTTTGTAAGTTCCCAACCTTCTCATTGTTGCCCCTGCTAAAGAATGAGTTTTATTTAATAAGAACTGAGCTTTTAGAAAGCTCCCACAAGGACTTTATTTACTTTGTACAAGTGCTACGAAGTCTTATCTATATAGAGAGCTTAATTTAAAAAAAGTTCTTTGTTAAAAAGATTTACTTTCATGTTTGAGCTTCTTTTGTACATTTTTCAGAATATTGTTTTACGTCTTAAGGTAATCTGTGCTGGCCCGGTTAGCTGCGTTCTTTATTTGAAAGACAAAGCCATGAGTAAACCATGTATGACACATAAAGGGAATCGATGTCGGTGAAAGAGATTTCGGAACATTGCCATCCAACGCAATACTGACGTCAAATCAAAGTTTAAGGGCGATGGAATTTGGATGGTAGACGGAATCGTCGAGTGTACCATATTTTTTTGTTGTTGAAACGATCGCTTTCGTTAGATTAAAATTGTAGTCCTATACAACAGGCAGTAAGTAAGTAAACGGTAAAAGATATAACATTTCCATAAATGGAAACTAAGTTGAAAAAAACTAATTTTAAATACTACCTAGAGCATTTATAGCACAGAACACTTCAAGCCGGAAATTAATTAAAGACGACATAAAATACTGGCAACGTAAATCGTTTTAAAATCACAGCGTTCCAAATTCAAAAATGCTTCACATTAATGAAATGTATTTAATTTTTCATAGATGTCGCCAGCGAATATACTAAGCGGAGACGCGGTTGCATCGCTTTAAAAATCTCTCGTTCGTATGAACATACCAGGAGTTTTAACACGCATCCGCTAATTGTATAGTACATGATGATAGTTGGAAGGCATAATACTAACAAAATCGAAGCTAATTTTAACAATGTATGCTAGTGTTAAATATCGTGCGTTCGAGGGTAAACATGGCGTCGGACAATGCTACCGTTAGTTAAACACGTTCGGGGAAACGATTAACTTTGTGGGCATTTTAGTGCTCCCAGGTACCACGAGTGATAACCTACCATAGTACTAAGGAAGATTATTATCTTATTATAGAAAGATATGCAACTTGTAAGATGCTCATTAAAGTACATACAATGAGTAAATTTTATGTATACAATTGTTAAGATTAAGGGAATTTTATGGGAACTCATACATAATTTACCCAACTCTGTTCTTATGTATCATTTAGTAAATATATGTTTACGAATACAATACATATATTCATGTTATCAATATTAATGCAGCGTCTATGTTTAATTTATTAACCCTCATTCTATGAATACATTGACTCTTCAAAATATAAGTGAACTAAAGACCTACATACATTTTGAATTAATAAAAAATTGAGTGTTGAGACAAAATATGTATCTATATTATATATATATAAATATGTTTTTTTTAATCCTGTTAATAATTTAAAAAGTGATGAGATTGAATGTGGATGGCTATAACGAGGAAGACCGGAGATAGTATGCATGCATTGCGTGAAAAGGGATATGCGGAGGAAGTGCGTGAGTTCAGATAAGACTGCTGAAAGGGCAGGTTGATGATGATGATACCCGTTAATATATGAAGTGGAAGAATCAATAGCTGGAGTTACCAGCTAGCAAACATCAATCCATCAAAACATTCCCTTTTATAATATTGGAAAACAATATGATAATTTTGTTCACAGTTTCAGCTTACAAAGGTAACCCGAATTCGTTCTTTAACGTGTTATTCGAAAATCTTTCATATCGTATTGATTCAAATTATAATTTATACGATATCATATCTGTCCCCAATGTATAACTCGTGCAGTATATTGTTCTCTCACTTTTTTTTCAGTCAACGAGTGAGATGGCAGTATTGTACACGTGTTTCAGAAGAAACCTCTACGTGTTCTAGAAGGGTCGATAACAAAATGTAAATGTAATTTATTTCAGTTGCAGTCCTTTTAACGTTGCATCGATACGAATTTGAATTTCAGAATAAGATATCGCCTCTCACATACGTCAATAGAATATCAAGTAGACAGGGGACCAATCTTAATTTCAAAAGGAATTTATTTGAATCTGTAACGGATACTTTGCGCAATACATCGCTGAACGAATAAAGTGCTTGCCAATGTTCCTTTAAAATATAACTAGGTGTCACCAGCGGCTTCGTTCATACAGATTTATAAATAAAGCAAGTTTCATATATATTTGATAAACCGTTTTAAAGTTACCTGCTAATAAATACTTATCTAAACATCTCATTTATAATATTAGTGAAAATTTGGAACATTTCGCCGAAGTCAACATTGTAAGACATCATATGAGATCAAATCTATGCAAAATAATGAGTTTGAGATAAAAAAAAAATACAATAAACCTAGTTGACTGTACCTCTAAGGCACTCCAGGGAATAATACGAATCTGATGACTGGAAAATGGGTCAAGCCGGTTGGGCTACATGGGCGAACAATAGAACGCACAACCAACATATATGCGAAAAATACACCTTATAAGACCAAATTATATGAAATATCCATTAAATTCTGTCTAGTATTACTTATATCTTGAAACTGACCTCACATATATAAGTCTTTATTTTTCCAAAGTGAAAGAAAAGGACGACAATATGATATAGAAATAATTCAACAGTCGAAACCCACTGTGTCCAACATCCCACGGAGACGAAACCAAAGTAACAATGGTGTATATCGGATCCAATACATTCCGTACCCACACAGATACCCCATTGTTCGTTGCTTACCATTTCCCGCTAATGAGACCACGGCTGCGCTGAATAAAATTAACACCAGCAGCTATGTTGCTATGTGAATCAGCAACAAATATACGGTACTACTGCACACAGAGCTCTAATAATTAAAAAAAATATAATTGAACGAATTTATTTATAAACCAACATTGCAGGAACATTTTATATAATAACACTCAAAGTTACTTATTGGTTACTTAGTGAGACCTTGGATATGAAATAAAAATGTACACCAAATTGCTGCTCACAATAACAGACCTATATACTTACGTCTCTTGAACAAAGAATTAAAAAGCGATCTATTCGGGAGGAATAGCCGTGAGTTTCAAAAGTCTGGATAAAAGAAATAATAACAAAAAGTCCGTGTAGTGGAAATTAAAGTAAATTAATATTGCTTTTTAAAAATTACTGCTTT
>JAODUI010000025.1:7768575-7790512 GCA_027563995.1 Papilio gigon
CATAATATTTTCTTCTGCACACGTGCGATGTCCCGAGCTGACAATATTATATATGGAAATCTCTATATAAAATTAAATGTTATATATCATTATTAATATGACGCCCACTCTAACAATAAGGATTCAATTAGAACACTATATTTAACCTTTTTTTAATTCTTCATTACATCAGTCATATATCGGCCACAGTTTTTATAATTACAAAATTACATTTCACGACACATTAGTACAAATCAACTTATCAGAACGAATTTCTCGATTATGTAGACCTGGGGGCACAACCTCCGAATTTACTTTACTTAAAAATGTCAGCCAAATATTTTTTTCTCACTAGCTGTCCGTATATACTCTCTCTCTCTCTCTCTCTCTCTCTCTCTCTCTCACCATAATTATTACGTCCATTATTTCAAAAATACCACGAGAAAACAATTGTTTCTGTGGAGTGTTGTTAAATGAAATCGGACGAAGAAACTAGTGTTAAATACACTATTTAAACAACAGCGTTAATATTCAACACTATCATAATGGTTGCACGTAAGTATGCCGTTGCAATATCAATTCAGTGTGAGTTTTGCATTATCGATGCGACGGCGTAGCGAAGCATTCTCGGCGTTCCTTGTGCGAGGTTAGGGCGGCCATGTTTGATAGCTTGCGAGGGGATAATTTGATAGGCTAGGGGAATGCTTTCAAAGGATCGTATAAGGGTTTATAATTACAAAGCTTAGGCATAAATAATAAAATATCAAACTAGATGCAACTTTCCGATGCTATCTCAGTATGTTTATAGTTGGACAAAATAATAGCAGATTTTAAATAATTCACTAATATTTCTTGAGAAATTCCACCTAAGTTCTATGCTTGTGTTAGGATATCTTTTACAATAGTTGTGTGACGAGAGTCGCATTGCTGACCACGAGATCGGAAATCCGTACTTCCCGCTTGCATAATATTACCTTAGTTTAAAAAATGTCATTATTCAAGTATTTCGGCAATGAAAACCAACTGTTAGATATTGTAAGAACAAATGACTAACATGTGTGCGTAAACTTAGATACGTGACTTCGGGAGAGGCGTGCTTGGATATATCGTGTTACAATTTGTAATCTCTCTGCTTACCTTTCTCGGTCACTGATGTCTATTTGTTAGTTCAAGGTTCTAAGAACCACTTTCTTTTTATATTGTATGTAATTTACACATAAATCAATTCTTCAATCAATATTTGTTATCCGGGAGGATGAAAGGAATAACTTTATTGTAAGTTACTTTTTACTTAGGCACACTGTTTATTACAAAATTGTTTATATCTATTGAAAACATGTGTTCATTGCGTAATTAACAATTAGTATGAAAACAAAAGCCTACTTTTTTCTTTTTTCTACTCAATCAAAAAAAACTGTTTGTTCTAGACCCTTCAAGTAAGATGGTAGTTTAGGCGTCCATTGCTGTAAGCGAACGTATGATAAACAAGCCGTTTCGGGTCTTTACACTCACGTAGAAAGTTAAGAAATCACGCGTACCGCAAGAAATGCGATTATTACAAAAGTTTTATCAACAAAATGTGTTTCAAACTCCATTCAAGTGGCGTGTTAAAAGAAATTTGAACGAACCTCGTTACGATATGAAACTGAATATACTACACATAAGTGTGATAGTATCAGTTAATCGATTAAATTAAAAATATGTCATTAAAAAAAAAGTAGTAGCTGCAAATATTCAAGTTGAACAGTAAGTGCATTCATCGGTACGTGTGTGGAAAGTGATCTATATAGGGGTTCCCAGTGAGCTTTATTAGTTGAAAGTGTGTGCACAAGGTTAATACGAGGGGCAACGACCGGCAGCGGATACCGCGCTAGACCCCGCCACCGCGCCTCTCCTCGCCTCGCCTCGCCTCGCCCGGCATGTGCATCCACGACAGATCTACACTCCTACTGTCACTATTTACTATTGATTTTTATTGCCGTCCGCTTCATAATTATTGGCTACCACGTATGTGTTGAGTCATAACTGTTAGTTTCGACGGTATTGACGTTTATATTGACATTTTTTTTAACAGACCGTGCGTTATAACAAGTCCTAGGGCGAATTGTTACAATTCGATTTATTTATTTATTTGTTAAGACAAGCATACAGCATACATATAAAAAAACTAACGATTTCGATTAACGAAACTAATATCTAACCACTTGAATTCGGGTAATTTAATGGTCCCTCTTTGTATAAGAAAATTTCATTGAAAGTCTCTTAATGAACAATTACGACTCTTGAGTAAACGTATTTAAAGAATTCCTTGCATTGTTACAATCGCTCAAACAGTTTTATTTGTGTCCTCAGTTAAGATAAACTTTGTAGAATGTTCAAGATATTTTTATAGAAAGTAAAATTAAAAAAAAAATATGTACATTTATATGTAACAGAGTGCAATAGTGCATAGTCAAAATTGTAATTTAATGCAAATTTATTGACAGACCTCGGGAAATTTATTGCAACAATACAACGAAATGAAATGAAGTTTATTATCCTAACATCTGTCAAAGAGACGTTGGTACGTGTAATTTATTTGTTACTATTGTTAATTGTAATAGAGAAATTTGAACAGTAATTTAATATCTTAGAAAATTGTTTAACATTTTTTTTTATAAGGGAAGGGAGTAAAATAGCGGCGGGAACTAGTCGACGCCCATAGACAACTGAAATACTTGAGTAATTGGGGAGCGTTTTGAGAAAGATGTACGTTTCCTTCTTGAAGGTCCTTAAGCTATACGAGTTTGGAATTATCGTCGAGGACAGGCAGTTCCTCTATGCACCCGTGTTGAATATGGCTATAGAGGTAGAGGAACAGCGAAGAAAGTATGATTGAACAAAGTGTACGGCGATATGCTAGAGAATATGATATAGATATGACAGCTGATAGAGATGTGTGGAGTAGTACTCACTGTGACGACCCTCCGTAGGGAAAAAGACAGACTGATTTTTATAAATATCACGTTGGACCATGGATATCTCAAAACCAAGGGTCAGTTAGCGTTTCACTTACCTTTCTTTGTCTAGTATTGAGGCAGGCTTTTTTTCCCCGACCGGGATGCGAAATTAGCCTGGGTCCGTAACACGTCTACGTGCCAGTTGTCACGTATACTTTTTGTTGAAAATAATTTCGTATCGTATTACAATAATATATCACGTCTAGTTGAATTCATAGACTGTCAGATGTTTGTCACTGTTTGCCCACCTAAGTATTGTCAAGAATTTCTTAAATATATCAGTAACATTTAAAGGTGTAGTATTATGTTGGTCTCACTTTCTCTACTTAGCCTGAAATCCTATATAATGGTATGATTATATGGATCTATTACCACTTTTTAGATCAAGATACATTCTATGTCAAAGAACGTAATTCATAATAATTTCACGCGTTATTTATATACATTGTTGAAGTTAACTCTAAATGGTAAGTTTATTGTTTATAAAATATATTTACTAATGTATTTAAAAGCTTAAACGATAATGGCATTTAAAAGAGTAGCCGAAGTATACTTTAATTTATTATCGCGTTGGAAATTGTAAAAAAAAAAAACATTTAAGGTATTAAAAAACAACCATGACCCATCCGACGCTACGTGTAGTATAACCCACTGCCCAAATCTGTCCACCTCAATAAAACTTTATTTCTTATTGTGCTCAGACAAGTTACGACGCTTTTTCGATTTTTGTTTTTCACGTCAACTTCGAAGCACGACTTGTTTTCGAACTATGCAACTTTATGATCGCTTCTGTCGAACAAGCGTACATGTCTTGGAACATGGAATATGCGATATTATTGCTGATTTCAAGCATCCGATTTAATTTGTGTCTCCTTCAATGTTTTAGTTAATAGCATCTCTTATAAAAAACATGAATTATCTTATTAACGGGATAACGAAGAAGAAATTATGATTTACCAGAATGTTTCTATGTCTATGTATTGTTATTTCTTAGGTCATTATATATAACAATTTAAATCACAATGAAAATGCAGTATGGTAACTTTTACATCGTTTGTCATTTAAATCAAGTAATCTATATTAAACGTAATTATCTCGGCCAGTACGAGCTTGAGAATGTCAGCCAGTAGCTTTAATTTGTAGTCGGGCGTCTTAAGATTTGACGGAACGGGAATGTAATTAGGACTTAGCAACTGGACACTCAACGTACTGTACTGTCGCCATTTTTTATCAATATTACAAAGAAAGAGACTTCGGTATCAGAATATGGAATTATGAAGTCATATTCGTACAAAGGGTATATTGTAAGTATAACATGACACTGTATCATCAGACATTGTTGTCTTTTTTATTTTCATAAAGAATAAGAGGGTCAACAAAATGGCAGTATATGTGTTGCCAGTTTTTACAGAATACTTTTTGTTTCAATTCGAATCAGTCAGTTGATACAAGGGATGCGAGGCCGAGAGTTGTGCGGAAACAACCAATACAGATACTTACGTTAATACAGCAATTATTATTTAAAAAAAATCTCAAACTTTTTTTTCTCATAATTTTATATTGTTATCATAACTAAAGGCATATTCCAAATTTGAAATTGTATTACGTGTATGGTAAATAGAGTGATCCTAATTTCAATTTCTAAATTCGACCCAAATAAACCGAATAATATTAGTTGATCTAAAATTAAAACGTTAATAATTTAAATTCAAGAAGGCGAGGTTGAAGTATAGTGAAGTGTAACGTCACCAGCGGTCACTCGATGAGTTCTCGACAAAGCGATGCTGTCGACATCTGGCGACCATGCCGACCCGACATGTGTTTTTTTAATTAACGCCGTTTATGAAGCGCTGTTAATAAATTCAGACAACTCGAAATGTCACTAAGTAGAATGTACATCATTCTTAAAATTACATTTGAGCATATTATATTAAAGTAATTTTAAAGGTGCATTTTATCTCGTAATACATGCGTGCTTAGAACAACACTAACAATGCCTTCTTGAGACCAACTACTAAAACAAAAGAGGAAGTGCGTAACTTAACAGGCGTAAATCATACTTAGTTCTCAATTGTTAGACAAATACAAGCCACAATAGATCCTGCTTAAGGGTAATTCGAAAAACTTTCGTCCACACGGCACCGACTTTGAGGGTGCGTCAACGTTTCTAATTGCACCGTATAAAACTGAATATTTGTTAGTAAAACGATAAGTATTTCTGTCTCGACGAGCAGATGATATATATTTTAACCATTTTATACAAGTTGTGATAATTTCGATTGCATTCAATTTTACGTAAACCGATAAATGAAACCGAAAAGTTTGCTAATTATTTTATTCAATTATATGCGTTATCGAATAAGACAGAAGGACACTTATAAAAATGGCTTAACTCACGTGTACATGTAAATCGGTGTCGGTACCGACTAGTTCTTTTTTAATAATTTAATAGGTTTTAAGTCATTATCAAATAATCAAAGTTAATTAAATAAAAATAGTTTATGTACCCAGCATCAATTAAGACTGAAAGGCATTACGTATTTACCAACCAATTTGATTAAAAAATGGTTTCGCCACCCACACTGTAAAATACTGATTTAGATTAAACGTTCCCTAATTTATAGTTAAATAGGTATTAGTTTTTATTCGGAATTATTAAAATCTTTGAAAATACTAAAAAATAACATCCAAAGTTGGAACGTATTGAATTCACTTAACAAGATATGCGTGTTTTAAGTATAAAGTGAACCGCAGCCCTTGGAGATGTAGTTGAATGGACTGAGAATAAGCCAGCCTTCAACATGCGTCGAATGCATACAATTGACGCTGGTTTATTATTGTTGAATAATGAAGACATTATATAATCGGTACAAAAATTACTTGACCGAGCGATACAAGAGGTGTTTAAGAATATTGACAGATAGTTTATTTATATTTAAATCTATTTAAAAGAAATTGTTAAACATTCATGCGTTCTCATGTACTCAATGGTTTCTTTCTAACACAGACGGCAATAAAAACAACTTAAGAAGTTCTAAAGTAAACGGATTACTAAAGTTACAAGAACTTTTTAAAATGTTATAACAAAGTAAGAGCTTAATAAATTTCTCTGAAAAATTAATTACCCAGTTCACACGCCATTCAAGATTCCAAGAATAGTAAGTACACGCATTGAAAGGGTTTACGATGTAAATCGTAAAGTTTCTTTTTAATTTTGAATAAAATCTATACAGACGACCAAACCTAATGTCTTACAGTAGATTTAGCTGTATTGCATATGAAAAGATAAAATCTTAGTGAAAATTTAATGTAATGGGTAACTTGAATTTTAATGTAAAAAAAAATATTCAACGGAATTTTACAAAGTATTTGAAGATAACAAAATATCAACGTATTCAAAACTGAGACGTGAAAAAAATTTAATAAGCAAAATTATTCATCGGGTCTTTGTTTACGAATAAATGGTCCGTTCGGTTTCCTTTTCAAAGCGATTGCGATGCACTGTCTTGTTTGTAATAATATCTGTTATGCATCAATGAACGCGTGTCGTAAGTGTTTTCATGGACCTATTTTATAACCGTACTATACCCATATTGTTTCATTCATTTAATTATCGGTTAATCAGCAATAATTTAATGTTTTATCGTTTTATTAATAGACGAAGCCAAAAGTTTGTGTTTGAAGGAAATCGCGCGAACGGATGAATGTGAGATTAATGACAAAGCAATTTCTTAGTTAAAATGAAAGAAATATTTGATTACGAATTATGTTCCAATTTCTAACAATGGGCAAATATACTTATTTAAATTTAACTTTTTTTACTACGCAAATGCTTCTTATACTGGCATTCAAAGCCATTTTTGTATGTAGCCAATTACTTATTTTAATTAAAAATCTTTTTCTATATTGACGTCCATTGAAGTCATTAGGTTGCGTTGAAATCTGTATCCTTTCCGAGATTTTATTTTGCCTATAAAATTTCTCGTTTGCTTGCGAAAGTACCTCCCCCTAGGCGACAAACCCTTCTTCTGATAATCTATCCCAGATTGATTTAACCAGTGCAGTGCAAATTTTCAATTTAATTTGCTCCCCAACTACAAATGGTAATATTTCTATAATGGGCCGTCTACCAATGTTACCCAATAAATAGTAATTAGCTAATCTTATGCCATCTTCGGTAGAAGTTTTAACAAAAGCTCAAAGTAATCCTCGCGCCCCTAAAATACTTAGTTAATCTTCATCGTTCTATTGAAAATTTACTTTGTAACAATAAGACAAAGTGACGCCGTGTAAAGCCAATCATCATTTATCTTTATCAAAGCTGCGGGAACTCAGTTTTCTTCACACTGACCTATAAATCTACAAACCACGAAAATAGGTTTGTAATAAAAAAAACACACACAAATGTATCTACAATTATATTTTATCGAATTTAGCAGTGCGGGAATTCGCAACGCGAAACTCGCAACGTACAAATTCGCGGCATAAACTTTCTAGAAAAATGGGAGTGTTGAAAAAAAAACTAATTAATATTAAAATAACCATGAGTGGAACTATCGTACAAAACAATAACTAAAACTTAAAATGTAAATACCTCGAAGACAGCACAGCATACCAAAACCAACAAAAAAGTTTAATGGATCTGGATCGGTACCTAAACGTTCAAAAATTTGGTTTGGGTGCGGGTGGACACGCAAGCGGAAGGGATTAAACTAATTTAAATAATACAACACGACATAAAAACATACCTGGTACTTGATGCCGGCCAGACGTATCCATGTCTCAACTTTCAAGCAATAAGGCGAAGTCGAGGGCAACAAAGGGGTTCGGGTGAATTGGTACAGGTACACGACTTCCTTCTCGAAGTTGGTCTTGTGCACGTTCGGCTTCGGGGGAGCTGCCTCTGGTTTTTTCTCCTCTACCTTTTCAGCCTTCTCCTCATTTGCCGGCGGCTCTTCTTTAGTCTGCCCATTGTCTGCCGGGGCCTCATCTTTCACCTCCTTCGGCTTCTCAGGGGTTTCAGGAGTAGTTGGTATAGCTTCTGAAGTCATTCTGAATACTTTTTCACTCAAGATTTTCGAATAAAGCACAAACTGTCGTGTCGGTTTTTTTGTCCTCAACACAACGCGCGCGTTCAAATAACTGACGACCGTACGACCGCCTTGCAAATCGCAAATGAGCAACTGACTGAATTTAGAGCCGGGCCGGTTCCCGGTTGCTCCGCAACGCTTTGCCGTAGCCTCGATTGTTCCACACAAAATGGCCGCTTTCTCCCGGTCGCGGCACCCAAACGATCAATGCAGCTAATTTATAGAACACCATGTTTTTGGAATGTCTGTTTTGAACAACGTATATTAATTTATTATGTAATTATTTTTGTAATCTAAAGAATACAGAAAGACAGTAAAACTTTAGATCAGTAAAATTTTGGCGCCTAATTTAAAATACACCGCAATAGGAACTTCCTGTGAAGATACATTTGTTAAATTTTGATTTCATTTATTAATTTCCATTAAGAATTTGAATTGCTTTGTTAAAACATAAAATTAAATTATCTCTACATTTGCGCTCGAGTTAAATGAATTAACATATGCATATTTTTTTAACTTGTTCTGTATCGCATTCCCTATTGTTACATAACCGGTTTGCAATATTTGTCGATGGTAACATCGAAATTCGACTGCAATGACATTTCTAACATTACAGATTGCTATCCCTTTCTTTTTCTGCGACAAAACAGGGACAACTGTCATTACACATACTCATAGTCTGTTTTCACAATTAAACTGATTCTGTTTCGTTTTGCCTGCACAAGTTTTACCTGTTCGACTCTTTAAAAATCGAAGGTGTATGGCGGGCTTTATAGTGACAATAATAAAACAACGCTGGTGGGGAATTTTATTTTTAATTTCATAGCTTACAACTTATAAATATCGAAATAAATTTACGGTCAATTACATTATCTTGTCGTTGGATTATTAATCATAATTATGTATAGCCACAGAAATAATTTAGCTGTTAATTTGAAATTGAATTAATCGGTTGAAACTGTAGTAACTCTTTTCATTCCATTCGAAAAGAATAGACACAATTTTTTAGAACTTTCGACAACAGAACGCTGGTACAGATGATATTACGATACTTTCAGAAAAACTATAAATACAATTTTATTTTAATACATAACAATGTAAAATTGATGCTATGTATATTAACATTTTACTATTACAATGAGCAAATAAATTCATTATATACTTAAAAAATGTAAATAATGTTATAATTGGATATACAATAATACCTGTGAGGTAAAAAAATTAATACTGTTGCCCAACACTACTAATTTACAACAAAATAATTTCATTGTCATTCTAATATTTGTTCTGCTACGGCACGGACAAAAATAATAATTTTGTTCTCAATTAATTTATTTATTAAATAATGAATATTCTTAACACATTCGTTATTCGAAGTCATTTTGAATTGTAAATGACAACACTGGGGGAATTTACACCAACGAAAGACATCATGTTCTATATTGTGCTCTGGATATAGTATCTATCGATGTATTTATGCATGGTGTTTTGTCATACATTGGATTACTAACAAATCAACGTTAGAAAAATATATTGTATTACCTATTTTGTAAAAAAATACCGAAGTATGGCAATGTCTTCGTATGACGTTATCGAATGTAGAAACGGTTTCGAGGTTCAATCGTTTTCATCAGTCGACATACGTTTGGAGTGCGTCTTATTTCTAATATTTATAATAAAATGCACCGTGTCATATTGCTTTCATTGATTTTAAAATTTACATTTAATTAAAATCATTCTATTTAATTACAATTTATCGCAATATAAAAATTGCAAGAAAGCACAATTATTTAATATGAAATCTTTATTCAACAAGCTATTATCACTTACTTATTGAAATTCTTGCATTGTCACGTGATGTTGTATTTATTATATACGAGTTTTATATAATATTTAGAAGCATATTTGCCACTATTCGGAGCACACTATTCACTATTAATCAGTATACATAATATATAATCCATTAACATATTGGTCGAAGTTATCGTTGCATAAAGGCAAGTTATTATTCACCTTTTAATACTTACGTTATATCATATTGCTTTTAAAAAAATAGTCTTTAAGTCAATTTATACAATTAATAGTGTTTCGTTTTTAAATAGACTTAAACTTAAACTTAACGGTGAATATATTTACTTATAATGTTATTATTATGTAATAAAACTAACAAACTTTGTACAAAGACTAAACCTAATATGGTCGTGTGGCATCGACTTGGCATTCTATGTGGCATTTATCATAACTTATAAACTTGTTGCTCAGATCAATTTACTTAAGTCTGTAAATTTTTACACAAGTTTTAAGAAATATCAACACACGCACTATTCAGTACACTATAATGCTAATTTCACACAACGGTAGAACCAGGGTATTTATTACTCTATTGCAGTCCCGCTAACGTAGCACGCAAACAATAGTATTTTGGCATATATTGTGTAGCATTAATTCACAAACAAATCGAGTATAAGTTCAGATGCTTGACATGCTATAGTCAATTTCTTTTGTCGTTACGTCACAGCAGCGTCACTATCTTCGACCGTTTGTTACGCGTTGTTGATCTGATCCACATTTAAATGCGTAATAAACCGAAGCCTCATCTGCAACGCTGGACGTAGTTTTCTAATGACGTTCTCAACTTCAGTCTTCATCGTGTCGCCAACAAACATATATTTTATATGATAACTGAGCTATTGCTAAAGAAATGTCATTACAAGATTAGCACTCTTTTAATAACATTGTATTAAGTTTGTTTCACTAAATTTTCGAATTTATATAGTAAGATATAAATATGGTGATGACTTGGTCAAGTTAGCAGGTGTGTACTGAACCAGTCTACGTTCAGCAGTGAACCTTAAGCTGACGATGATGATGATGATTTTAAAAAGGATACAGTAAATCACATATAGGATCCACGTACTGCAAGTGCGGTTGCAGCTTGTCTATGTGAGCGAGCAGATCGTATAAAGTCAGCGTGATGTCCATGACAACTCGCGATATGTCCGAGTTGAATCGCTGCAGGAACGGACCAACCATGTGGCAGAGGAACAACAGCTGAGTCTCTGTACGAATCTCGGGCGACAGTTTTTCTTTCACAAAGCTAAAATATTGACAACATTTTATTAAAGTGATTGTCATTGCAGGAATGTTCATATATAGAGATTGTTTTAAAAACAATATACTTTTACGTTTCCTCTCTGAACAACTACACTAATACAATTTGAAATTAGAATAAAGCTAACAAATGACTATTAAATAGAAGTAAATAAATGCCTATACTAAATTTACAACAACAACAAAAATATGAAAAGCGCAGAAAACTTTTTATACGCCTTGTAAATTAAATAAAAATCATGATAAATCTTAGATTATTGAACTAACAATACAAAAAAAATGGTTAAAAATCTTCACAAAATATCAAATACTTACGCAGGAACTTGCATAATCTGTCCAGTACCAGCATGATACCATATAGAGTGAGCCAAGGCGAGCGTCAAACTGTATTTGTTCTCCAACATCGTAGCACTAGTCGTTTTCAAATTAAAGATCTGGAACGGGCTGTCAGAGTACGGCCATTCCACCATTTCACTACTAGTTATCAGTTCCAATATCTTCTCATGTATTACGTTCCAATATGGATCAGGTAACGCCGCCATGATGAGCCCCACAGCGTTCACCCAAAATTGTATCTTAGTAGTGGGTATTACAACAAATCCTTTAGTGATTACTTCGAGCAGACTGTTCCCCACAGCATTCGGTGGGAACGGCAACGACATCAGTTCAACACATGTCACGTATAACGCGTGAGCGGAGGGATTTGGATATTCGTTGAAACGCCAATCTGTGTTCGGGAAATGCGACTGACCAGTCATCGCTGGATAGTTATTAAGGAAATGTTTTTTTTTGTACTATAAATGCTATACTAGTAGAATAGATCGTGCTGTTATGCGCTCTCTCTTTAGACTTAGAAGCCATCTAAATTTACCAGTTCAGTTTTTACCAACAGATACTAAAATACACCCAAAACGTGATGCGACACCAATTTTGAACATATTGTTGCCGAGAGAACGAGACATCACGACAAATACATATGAAAAAAAGAGAGAGAGATAACAGATTGTCAACTCCACCGTCAATTAAACTATTAAAACTTTCGTGAGACATTTCACTATATAACTCCACCGTCATTTAAGATCAATGAGCTTTTGTATCGCTGCTAGTTGGTCGTACTAAATAATTAATTTTAAATATCTATGTATCTGTCTGTTTATCTCTTGATCATAAAATAGGACAAACGGAAACACAAATTACAGTATATAGGGCATCGACAAAATATATTAGTAATACTATTTAAAAAAGGATACTGTCGACCATTCTGTTGACGAGACTTAGATAGTAATTCAAATCTGGCGTCCAATTAGTTGCGTCGACTTCAGATCTGGCTAGATACGACTGAAAGGCCTCTGTCGTCGCCCAGCCGGCGGGGCGAACGTCCTTCAATGATCCTAGCACTGCATTAACCAGCTTCCGTTTCAGTAAAGGCTTGTCACGCAACTTCAACTCGTAGTAATGCAGTGTGTTGTAGAGAAATGTGATGGGACGATCTGTAAATAGAATATGTTTAAGTTGTAAGTAATATGATATATCTTTCCTTCTCTCACTTCCTGTTTTAAATGAATAACAATATATTTTAAAACAAATGATATGGTACATCTCATGGTTACAACTCAAGTTAATTTATAAAAACCGTAGAAAACGGATTCTGAAATTTCAAGGAAAGCAACATTCAAATTTGAGACTTAAAGGATCTATAATAAAACATAAAACTGAAATAGAACACCTGTCATGCTGTTGTAATTGCTAGTTTTGAGAGATGGTTTTTTATTACAAATCTCAGAAACGGTTAAATGGATAATAGAAATTTGGCCTAGCTGTAGAACATAGTCATAACATATGCTGTTTTTTTTTAATAATTCGGACGAACACATAAGCAAAGAATAGTCGATCATAAATCTATTATTAAAACTTACCATGGAATTTGTACAGGTAACCGATATGTTCAAGTAATTGTTCCAAATTCTTGCTGACTTGCGGTATCTCTAGATGTCTGTGCACTACCACATCTAGCACTGGGATGATGCGTAGGCAGACGTTGCTCAAGTACACCGGAATGGAACCACCGTATGTGCCACTGGCTTCTTCCGGTGCGAACTTCTCTGGATACTTCCTATGGAACGCCAAATGTTTGTCGTACCTGGAAATATATCAATAATTAAAAAGTAAACCGACAAAGGTACAAATAGATCGAGAAAAGTATGGATAGTTTGAGAGAATTTGAGCAAGAAGAGAGTTAATACAAGTGGTAGATGTATTAAAGAGTAGGACATACTTCACAAGCCCTCTTCAGGGAAAAAGGAAGTACAAACATTGTTAAAACAATGCAAAATATTTACCAATTGTTTTGCTTCCAATGTTCCGGTGAGTTTTCCTTAACAAAGTCTTGAGCTCGGTTCCTCAATTCTGATCCTTTTAGCAGCAGCAGCTGGATGATGTACAGGCACACCTGACTTTCATTACCATCCAAGTTTGGACGTAAAACCTGGAAAATACATCATTAGTATCAGATAGTGTTTTGGGTATTGATTTTCAGAAATTCATGCAGACAGAGTCTCGATACTTACAAGACATAAGACCAATCTGTCAATAGTAACAATGTTGTACTTCCACACAATATCATTGATAGCGTCCACGCATTTATTTATATGCGGCCCGCCCGCGGGGTTCGTCACCTCGTACATTAGGTAGTCGCAGAACTTGCGCAAGTGAGCTGACAGTGCTCTTGCGCCAATACGCTCCAATATCCTGGAAATGTAACCAATTAATTAATACTGTTATCTATAAGCATAATTTATAAAATTAGATTGTATGTATGAAATTCAAACATTATTAACGGATCTAGTCTGCCCACTCGCACATGCGTTCTCGGTGCCTGCCACAGTGTGCGGTCCTCCGCCCAAAGACTTGTCACCGTGCGTACTAAATCTTATAATGAAGCAATTTTTAAAATTTGTTTGTCCGCATTTGTTTTGTTTACTCTGATCAACCGTTGAACCAATTTTGACGAGACTTTTACCGAAAGGTAACTGATGTATGCGGTTATAACATTTTTAGTTCCATGAAAGCAATAGTTTAGTAAAACTTACTTGAAAGCGATAGGATTGATTCTATTCGTTTCGAAGATAATCTTCCACAGTAGACAGAGGAACAGCGGCGCCCCCGGCACGGAAAAGTGTGACACTATATCATTGTCATTGGCCATAGACGACCACTTTCTGTACTCCTCTTCAACGAACTTTTTTAGCAACTGTTTGTTTTCTTTCGGTGCTGGATTCTGTTTTGATAAAATAGAAAAAAGACATTATACATTAATTTATTTTCACTGTAACATACATATGTATATATTGTTTCAATATGAACACATAAAAATATTGTACATTTGTTTAAAACTAGTGATATAAAATGTACCTGCACTTTTTTCACATTCCATTCCATTTAATTTTCACAATTTATATTGATTGAACAAGTTGTATATAATTGACAGAGACCATACATAAATGATGGCGATGATGATGATGATGATGTTACATAAATATACCTAATAATTTATGTACTTTGTATGTTGGATCGAAAAATGATATATAAAAACATATGTGTGTATCAAATTCATGTACATTTGGACAACGGTGTAATTAAATTATATTCATTTCACTTACCTGTGAGAAGAACTCGACTAGTACTGGCGGGAAACACTGCAGCGTGTGCTGTAACCACATGTGCGGGGTGTTGGTCATTATTGTAGTCAGTAACTCTTTCACAGCCGCGCTGTCGCTACCTGTAACATTCACAAATATATATTTATTACATAAACTTTATCCCTGTTGTTTATTTAATTCTTTTCATCATTTTATAACATTAACTAAAATTTACCATATCAATATATTGTGAGAATTTGCAGTCACTATTTTTAGTGTAACATAGAAAAGGAACTCAAGTTAAATCAGTAGTTTAAACCCTTCAACATCGTATTACAATCTCATGATATAGTCTCCTTTTCTTTCCTTGTAAATGAATCGTTTAGAATACTTACATTGTTAGGAAATATCAATGTTTGTATGAAAATCTTTGAATTCAAAGACCATGACCCACTTTGGGTGACTGCGGAATAAGTAGGAACATTCAATAAAATCAATGCAACATACCAGCGCCCGTCATATGAATGCCTCTGGCTAAGGTCAGTACTAGGACCCTATTGAGTTCCTCGCTGTCAGCGGACACTAGTGATTTAGGTTCTGACACAACTCGAGACATCTGCAGCTGGACTCCGGAACTGCCCAAGCTCATTATCAGACGTAACGCTGTACTTTCAAAACTGTGGAAGAATTTGTATTTAATATACAAATTAAAACATATTAACAATCATAAAAGTTAATAAAATAAAACACCCAACTATATCTTACTTGTAAATGTGAAAGGGTATTCGAACCCACGACTATTAGAACAATAGACGTCTTAATATTTAAGCTATTGGTTTAAAATACATACCAGAGTTGCAATTGTGTTTGGTTTGCTTGCGGACACGCTGCTAGCGAATGTATATGTGAGAGTAGGGTCACTCTGTAATGTGGCTGGATGTGGTGGATGCGATATGAAAACATATCCAGCAAGTTGTGCAGGATACCCCACGCGTGGGACTTAAATACGTTAGGTAGCAGCTGATCTGAAAGCAGAAGGAATATTGATGCATACTGCCTCATTCTCGGTACTGCCGGACATAGAATATTGGTATCAATTAGTGTACATGTTATCAAAATATATAGTACACGGCCATTAACGAACAGCGACTCTGAGTGGCAATCATACATTAACAGATTTTTTTTTGTACATACATCTTACTGTTCCACTATTAAATATCCGAAATATATCGTATTTTACTTATATGTTTTTACAAGATTTATGCATACATTTTTATTATTGTTGATATAACTGTCCACTCTAATATCAAATTGATACAAATAAAAAAAGTATGCTATGACAATGATGTGTGAGTTTTTCAGACATTTGTATATATTATTTAATAATTTAATCAATCTATTTCTACTTCATTATCCTGTTTACTTGAATAATTATTATTTACATTTAAGAAAAGTTGAATAAGCATTAATTTACTTACTAATAAATCCTTTGATTCCCAATGATTCAATCTCTGTGTAAACAAGCAAACGACTGTAGGTCTCCACGAGCGCTGGCGCCATCATGCTGCTGCCAGGTAGATTGGTCTTGTTCTGCGCCAACTTTGCCACATGTGTTACTATTGAATGTATCACTGACATCTTGCAATGCAACGTCAAACTGTCCAATATACACATAGACAAAGGCACTGTTGGTAATGGTGTGCCCGGGTTACCATTTGGTAATGCTTTTTGAATTCCAAACAATGTTTCAATAATTATACCCATAGGTCTGGTATAACACTCCTGCTTTGTAGAGTATGCATTGCATAGTAAGGGTATTCGATAATCACCTCCCATTAATGTCGGCGTGTTATTTGATGACATGAGATGTTGGAGAAAACTGTGAAAGATAATTTATGCAAGTTAAATTAATGCTATAAATGCCAAAGAATAATCTTTTTACGCATTTAGTATTGGTTCAATATAAGTATGAAACCTATTTGTTATTATGGATAGATATGTTTATCCATTTTGGAGATACCTGCTAACAAATATAGATCCATCCGTTTAACCTTTCATATTTATAATTTGGTATTATTTGTTATGTAAAGATTGGTGTCCTCTCTTGTTATTTTAGTACTTAATAAACAATCAGTGAATACTTACTCATACTGAACTTTCAAATTCTGCGGCATCGACATAGTTTTATGTTCAGTCTCTGCTTTCTTGAGTAAATGCATCCAAATACATACAACAGCCATCTGATGAGTGCTGTGTGCTCTTGTCCAGTCGGGTACTGGCAGAGGTTCCTTCTCAGGGTACAACAGTTCATGCAATTTTATAATCGGTAAGAAATCAGACAGCGGATGTCTTTGAATACTGCCCGATATAAACTGCAAAAGAACCCACATCAAATGGTCTCGTCCTTTCTTCAAATTGTGTCCTGTCAATTTGTTATGCAAACCCATAACGATATTAGAAAATGAAGCAAATCCAATTAATATTAAATATATCACTTGGGATGACAGATGTAGCCAGCACCAATGAGTCGAGGACATTTCATCATCTTCATTTTCTTGTTCGCTCTTTTCCATAGGTGAAATCATCAGTTCCACCAATTGGTCTTCGAGCGCTATACAACGCTGTTTATGTTGCTTCTGTAAGCCAAGCATCGAACACATCATGTCTCTTGAGTATGGCTGTTGAATTACATGCCTTAAAAGTGCTATTTGTGGCTTCATCAGTTCATCATCGTATGGTAAGTTTCCTTTTAGTGAGAACTTCAATGTTGTAGGATCAAGTCGCCATGGATTTATCAAATGATCAGCATAGCCTGAAAACTCAACCACAGGCAACATACTTGAATGACCGATTATTGATACCATTTGGGCACAAGGTCTAAAACTCTCAATGAAATTGGTGAAAAGACTTGCCAATTCCTGTGAAACAAATATAACAATCATTTCAATAAGTCAAATAAGACAGTATTTGTATATACATCTCGTATAAAAAAGCTACAAACCTCTTGGTGGAATATTATTAATTTATAATAACCTATAACAGTACTAACTAGTCATAAAATACACCAGGGCATTTCTAAAGAAAAAAATATGTAGACAAACAAATTGTAATTACCCAATGAGGCCAATGATTATTATCCGGATGATCTTTCTGGATTTCTGTAACTATGAAGTATGCAGGCAGTAGAGAAGCATTGCGATCAAATATATACTCAATAACATTATACAAAGCCTTCATTTGTGGTATGGTGCTTGAGTTCAGCTTCGTCGGTAAGCTATGTGCTTTCTCGCGGCAGCTCTAAAACAATGTATTTAACATATAAAAACATGTTGAAAATTCCTATTATGTAATTTTTTTAATAAAATAATGTCAGATTTATGTTAATTTACTAATATTTCTTTTGCCATTCCAACTAAGTACTAGGCTTGTGTGAGGATATGATTTATGACAACAGTGAAACGGTGGATTTTGAACTCTCAACCACATGTTCGATAATCCTTGCCTTTAACCATTAAGATATTAGCACTTTTTTTTAATACATGTATGAATATATGGTGTAAATGACAATACTCAAATCTTACCTTCATTATTTCTCTAACACCTTTATAATCAACCCCGCCAATTATTCTTCTAATGAGACTAAAGCATTGAATCCAATATTCAGCATTTTGATAAATAAGATTTTCACTGCTTAAAATACAGTCACATACCATGCTGGAAATAAATGAATAAAGTTTGGGTTCAAAAGATACAAACTGAAAAAAAATACAATTGCAACATGAAACCTGGCTGACTTTATGACCCTTTGAATCGCTTTAGTTGTTTAGGCAAATGGTCACAATGGAATTGATAAACATACAAATCAACACTCTCATATTAAACATTACTTGCCTCTCTTACAGACAAGTAAAGAAAAAAGATGTAATAATTATTGGAATATGTCGTACCGTGCTTGCAAAATATTAGTATTGACCAAATTTTCCAGTATTATTGACAATAACTGTTTCATCTTATATTGATTGGTCAGAATGGCTGTGTGGGTCAGATACTGTCGGATAGCAGATTCTTGCAAATCTGCACTAAGTGTCGTCATCATGGCACATAATTTTTTTTGATACATAGTTAACTTCTCATTTTCTTGTTCTGGTTTATATACGAGGTAGCTACTGAATGCTTCCTCCACAGGCTCCACTCGCTAGAAAATATGATAGTGTAGTAATAAGAATTTTCAAGGAAGCTTTTTTATAGACATGTATTTAAACAAATAACTTTTTTTTGTCACTTTTAGGTGGGCACAAGAGATTTTTTTTAGACCTGTTTTTCAAAGTTTGGGTCATCATTCTACGTTTTTTTTTTCATAATACAGCATAATTCAATGGCAATTTATGAAGTCGACAATTGTGGTTATGTTTTAAAATTTCAAATACAACGATAATAAATTTATAATGCTGTGATGCTTACCAGTATGTCACTGACAATATTCGTAATTTGTAAATCAGCCATTTTAAAATTATATCTCTGTACTAACTAACTATAACCTTAAATCCATTATTAACAAACCACGACGAATAGAACGACCAAAAATACTTGAATTTGCAAAATGTATGTTAGAACACAAAGATAAATTTGTACAATAATAATAAAGCCTTTAATTCCATGCCGAAACTTGATAAAGTCCAAACTGTGAGCTTGTGAGAAGAGTAGTTTGACATTTGACATATGGTAACTTTGGTAACATTTCAGTGTTGTCTGTTCTGCGATCATAATCGAATTTTTAACTTTTACTGCTGTCTACGAAAGCAGATTCCATTTCCTGCTGTATGCTTCAGACTACGACTATTATTATTGTTCTTTGGTTTTATAATGTTTTAAACTACTTTCAGTAAAGTACAAAAATATATTCGTTACAGTTCTTAACCCGCAATAGTTATAAGAGTAGAAAATGTACATCATTGTTAGTATTTCTGAAAAAAATTATTAATATTAATAAGTTTTTTCATTGTTATTTACGTAAATTTTAAACTTCATTACCCAATAACAAATAAGATTGTTACAAATAGCTATCGACTTGAACTTGCCATTGCTTAGTTAACTTGGTCCTAACGTCGCTAGTAATACAAAGTTAAGAAAAAAAAAACAAAGAGTTGCACCATGGATGTATAGCGAGTGAGACAGAAAATTTTGTGCTGAATGTTGCAATAGGTATATTAGTGAATTTCTTATTTTAAGACTGTTGTATAATATAGTGAATAACTTATGTTTTCGTCAGAATATTTTTGTAAATTATTGTTCTTGGGGTGATGGAGTCACCGCCTTTCTCTACACATTCTGAAGCACCACCGTTGAGTGAAGATAGTGGCCTTCTGATTACGAGTGGTTCGTTTTCTAGTGACTCCGCAAGTGGATGGCATCATATCACGTCAGAGGTGAGTAGTATTAAGGAGCCACTAACAGCATATCTTAAAAACATCAAATATGTTGTAAACTTTTAGTATTTACGTCCTCCTTAGCGTTATTAAGAGGTGTAAATAATGGTAACCATACTACGTAAATAAAGATAACCTTTAAAAAGTTTGTGCAACTTTTAATTTGAGATAATTTATAAGGAAAACTTTAAATATTCGTGAAATTATGACATTGTTAGGTTAGAAAACACTTGCATCGAAGTTAATATGTTGAGATATTGTTACTTTGAAATGCATTACAGACTTGTTATTGACTGCGCCGTGTGTACAAACAATAAACAATGACAGCAGTTTACGTTCACATGGCAATCACATATCTCAATAGCTTTTTAAAGTTTCACACTTTAAAATACTAAATAACAAATAATTATTATCAAATATACGTAATTAAAAAATATATTAAAAATACGACTTTCTTATTAGTAATTAACGCATTTCTGAATCTTTTTGTAATCAATGTAAAGTAAAGCTTAGTTTTGAATATCAGAGCTACTAGTAAGTGTAGAAAACAAGTGTTTGTAAAATTAGGTAACAAGGGTTAGATTATTTTTTTCATTTTTTTTTGCAAATCTGATTAGACTAAGTAAAGCCATAAGATTGAAGTATTTATAAGAGTAGAACAAATTTTTTTGCATTTTATTTTTACATTGCAATAGTTTAGAAACACATAGAAGACAAACATACAACATAGCATTATACTTTGTCTGATGATGATATAAGATGATACTGCTCCTATCATGAAAGGATGAAGACAACCCATCCTCACAAGCTCACTGCATCCTCCGCTAGGTGACTCCCAGATAGACGACGACAAAAGAGATAGATGCAGATCCACAGACAGCTTCAGCGTCAGAATTCAACGTCATAGTATATCAGGACAGCGGTGATAATCTCGATCCTTTAAAAATGAGCAACAACTGATAACACTATTATAAATAATTCACTGTTTGATATTTGAACAGCAATGCGAACACACCGGTCGCCTCACTGGTCTCAACGCACTTGTTCTTAATAAAAAAAAATATACAATAAGTACGTAATAGTTAATTAAATTAAAAAAAATAATACAATATTGTAATATCTACGGACGTTCAAATTAAGTATTCAAATATTTACAAGTGAAAAATCTACCGATATCAGAGTTTTTGTTACTTAAGCAGTTATTAGTATGAGAATGTATATTAAGTCAAGATCTTTGTCAGTGTCTCGTTAAGTATTTTCATTCAATACTGTACCTTAAGACCTTAGTAAAAGGTGTCAATTTAATAATAATAACATCAAATATGTAGAAAATTTTGTTTAAAAAATTCTTATACTAATATAACGACTTAATTCGCGTGTGAATCGGTACCGACTAGTTTCGAGCCCATCGGGGACTCTTCAGAGTGGGATTGGTACTATAGCGTTCGCGGTCTGTCACTCACTGACTAACTAGTCGGTACCGATTTAAATGCGAGTTAAGCCGTTTTATAATTAGTATATAGTTTACAAAATTGTTCTTGAGAATCTGTATAAAATAAGGCTCCTGTAGAAAGCAAACACTGGTACCATTGTAAGTTCAACAAGACACAGTTTTTGTATTTAAACTATTAAAACTTTCGTGAGACATTTCACTATACTACTTATAAAACGGCTTAACTCACGTGTAACTCGGT